>CASBWL010000305.1:0-161355 GCA_949130495.1 Sambucus nigra
TATAACACCTCACCCGCTCGGGAGAGCGAACGGAGCGCTAATACGAGAAAATAAATCTAAATCCACAATACACAAGGTATAGAGCATCTAAATAAACCCACAATCATATAAATCTACTAATATCAATTCTTCAAATACAACAAGTCTCTCGAATAAAAATACAAATCTCCCAAGCTCTATACATCAAAATAATACAAATCTTTCCCAAACAATTCTCGCTAAAATCAAACTCCATAGCTCCCCAAAATCTGCGCTAACCTACCACTAAAAGAAAATATGGGGAAGTACACAATACGATAGGAATTATGCTCAACAAATACGGATTAGCAACGAATAAAACGTAACAACACGAGTACGAATATTCAAATCAAAATGCAAATCTCAAAGCATTTATCAATATAATTTCTCAACAACACTTTAACCGGGTAACCAGGCCTCACCCTATTCGCATATGCTTTATCAAGTCATAGCCCGGGAATAGGTATTTTGGCGGGTGCCCAATCTCCGTGCCATATTAAAATCTCATGACAACGTGCTCATCAACAATATAATGATACCGCATGAATCAAAATAATTTCAATAATTATTTTCCAGATTTCAATGAATTTAACAATTCAAATATGAGTTCAATAATCGAAAGAATTCAAAGGGAATAACTCTCGAGAGATTTAAAGAGCATATTGTGTAAAAATCCATACCTCAAACCATGATGAGAAACCAATGATCACATCCTCAAGATCAACACAAAATATCTACAAAAGCTCCTAATGATATCAGACTCATCATTTGAAAAATGTGCTTCCTCCTTTGGGGATTTCAAAGTAATGCCCTTATCTTTCTTCATATTTTTAAAAAAAAACATGTCAAGTTCGTAGGTCTGTAGGTCACCCAAAAGCTCTTCTAGTTTCATTAATCCCACAGTTCCCAAAGAATAAAAAATAGTGACTTTATAGTTAAATCATTTAGGTAAGGACCTTAAAATTTTCTTCACAACTTTGGTGTTGGGTATTCTCTCTCCCATGTCAAAAGATGAGTTAATAATATCATATATTGTCGCATAAAACTCATCAAAGGTTTCACTCGCATCCATCCTAATGGTTTCAAACTAAGTGGTAAGGTTTTGGAGTTTGAAAGATTTAACTGCACTAGTTCCCTCATGGGTAAGTTAGAGTATGTTTGAAGAGTCTTTAGATTTCTCACACATCATAATACGACAAAACTCCTTAGGTATGTCCAAACAAAACAAATAATTTAAACCTAAAAAATTGTAGTTAAACATATTATGTTCATCCTTACTTCAAGTATCAATGGGTTTTAGCATACGAACATCACCTACAAGAGTTTTGGTGGGTTCCACCCCCTAAAAACATCTAATCATAACCAATCATTAATAGACTTAATTGTAGATTTTATATACGCTTTCCAGTACATGTCATTAGACCCGTTAAAAAAAGGTGGTTTGGAAAACGACTGACCCTCTATACATAAACCTATTGGATTCTTGCCTAAAAAACTAATACACGCCTTCTCTGATACTAATTTGCAAAAAGAGATTCTATATGGACAGTCAAACACACAAACTAATTTTCAAATTTTTTTTTATTTTAATAAACCCAATTAAACATGCAACAATTAAAATAATTGCTAACAAATTAATTTACCAATTTTTATCTTGTCTAAGCATGTATATAAATGAATATAGAAAGAGAAAACTAAAGCAATCACACAAATCCCGTTTTATGAGAAAAAAACACAATGGGAAAACCGCGGATGTCCTAGCCATATAAAATTCACTAAGATGAGGAATCACATAAAGACGACATATGACTTACACAATCGACTCGACTCTTTCAAGCCTTGATGCATATTTGTTACTTAGACCTTTTCTTCATAGCGACACATAGGAGTCCACTTATGAAATACCTCAATGTGTACTCCTTGAATGCCTCGTTATACACTGATCCAAGATCAATAAGCATTAATGGATCGAACACATAGTCCACTACTTCAAACCACTACACACACAGATTCCACTGCATGTAAAGAACAAATAATTAAGGAGTCCAGCGCACGAAATGATTATCAACAAGGATGATGAGAAAATAAACTACGGTTCACTAATAGAGATATCAAACAAGAATATTAGTTGAAACTTTGATCTCAAAACCGTTTGGTGAAACTAGGGTGCGGAGGCTCTTGGATTTGTAATTCGTAAACAATTTTTGGAAAATCTCTCTGCAAAATAAGTTGCTAGCACTCCTTTATATAGGAAACATGAACTCACTATTCTCGTTCGAACCAAAAACAATATTATTCGAATGAAATATATGATCTCGTTTGAACAAACTTCAAACGAGATTCGAATGAGATTCTTTTTTTATAAAAGAGGGATGGTACCCCCACACATTTTATTTATAAATAAAAAGAGAAGCAACCTCTACGTGGCTTATAAACTCAGATACTTACCAATTTCTAGAGGACGGGTCTATTACTCTAGATAAAAATCTTTGAAATTTGGGGATTTATAGAATATCCCCATTACATGAAAGATAACTCTGAAACTCAAACACTATAGGGACTTATATTCAATCCCCATTACAAATAATCAGGAATCTTCATAATTTAAACTTGGAAATTTATAGAATCATCCCCATTACGTTATTTTTTTACCCTCCTAATATTTGGAAAAAAAATTATATCCATGTTGAGATGTCCTTTAGACAAATTTGGAAGAGAGTTAAAGATCCAATATGATGAGTATATATCTTTGATTGAAGCACATGATGCCAGATAATCTACTGCTGCATTATTTTCTCTCCAAGTATGGCTTATTTGGATATTTATAGGATAATAGAGATTATCAAATATGTCTAAAGAGTTCCAAGGATGTTTTGATTTCTTCAAAACAACATCAACTAAAGATTTACAATTTGATTTAATAAGAATATTTTAGATATGTAGATAATATATCATCTTAAGACCTTCTTATAATGCGATAGCTTATGCATTGAAAGAAGATTTAATTCCAATAGATTTGGCAAAACTAGATACAAAAAGACCTTTAGAGTCTCTGATGACACCTCCAACACCACTGGGCCTAGGGTTGGATTTTGAGGCTCCATCTATGTTAAGCTTAAATAAACCTAGAGAAGGTTTGCTCCATTGACATTTAGTTAACTGAATATACTTATTCAATATTTTAATGTTGAAAATGTTAGAAATATAAGGGTCTTTTTGGGCTATTGTATCATAAAATTTACAAGATTCAACTATATTAGAAGTGATAGTGATCACATTTTGAATAATAATATTGGAAAAAGTATGACAATTCTTAAAAAGATTTTTATTCCTAGCTTTCCAGATTTCCATAAAATTATTTTTGGAATAATTTTAAGCAACACTGCCATGTAGTCACTTTTATACTTAAAGAACCACCAAGAGGATAATATTGATCTGCAAGAGGAAAAATTAGTACTCAAACAAAAAAATATTAGAAAATAATATCCAAACTTCTCTAGCAGTATCACAATCGATCAGGACATGCTAGCAGCTATCATAAGCTGCAAAACAAAACCTGCAAATTGAAGCAATCCTAATCCCAATTTTTAAATGTTAGTCTCAAATGGCACAAAGTTATTAAGGAGTTTGCACGTGAAACTGAATATTTTCTCACGACACTCTTTAATCCAATTTATATTCCAAATCATAGATATTGGACGATTTTGTTTGCAGGCATTATAAGCGGAGCTTATAGAAAATTCTCCATTTATGGTAGCTTTCCATATCTTCTTATCATGATTGATGCATTCATCTGCTATTTCTTTAACGATATCCATCCTCTTAATAGTATATGAAACTTGAGCTATGGATAAACCTCTTTTAAGCTTATTCCTAATAAAACAACCCAAATACCAGAGTCATATTTATATTTTCAGTATAATTTTATACTAAAAGCAGTTGCCATGTCTTCAATCTTTCTAAACTTTAATCCACCTTCTTCATAAGGATAACATAGATTAAACCATTTAGACCATTGATATCGATTTTCTTTTGAGGTTCCTCCCCAGTAAAATTTCCTAAATATTTTGTGCATTCTTTTAATGATGCTTTTAGGTGGATTTAATAGAGCTAGAGTGTACAGAGGAATATATTGTAACACAATTCTAATAAGAATGGCTCTTCCTGCTTGGAAGATCATTTTTGAAGACCAAGTATGTAATTTTTCTCTAATTTTATGTAATAGGTCAGAATATTGAATTGCCTTTGGTTTACCTTTGTTTAGAGAACATCCTAAGTATTTTATAGGCATTGTTTATTAGACAAACCATAGTGAGTTGCAATGGTATTTCTTCTATGAGGTGAAACCTTTTTATCAACATAAAACGAACTCTTAGAGAAATTAACTTTCTGGCTTGAAGTATTTTCATAAGACTTTAGGATATTTATCAGGTCTTTTATGTTGTGCTTCCCTCCATTTATAAAAATAATTAAGTCATCAACATGACCTAAATGCGAAATAAGTTTACTATTAGGAGGATGAGAGAAAGGAATTGCCTTCTTAAGGGTAAATAGCTTGTCTATATTTCTACTTAATGTTTCAGTAGCCATGAAAAAGATACTAGGAGATATAGGATCTCCTTATATTAGACCTCTAGTAGAGGGAACCAAACCTATACTTTGGCCATTTATAATCAAAGAAAATCAATTATTGGAAATCAACCTCCAAATCAAATCAATAAAAAATTCAGTAAATCCAAACAGCCTAAGAACTTCACAAAGAAAAGGCCAATATACTCTGTCATATGCCATTTCCATATCTAACCTAATTATAACATTATTACCATATGCCTTTCTTCCAAGATATTGAACCATTTCTTGAGATACAAGATTTTTTTCTTGAATGCTTCAATCATTTAAAAAGCCTCTTTAGTTCTGGGAGATAATAGAAGGGAGAATGTTGGATAATCTATCATTTAAATTTTTAACATAATTTTATTGGAGAAATTAGAGGGGATTATTGGTCTAAATTGGAAACATAAAGAAGGATTTGACACATTAGGGATTAAAGCAATAAAAGTTGAGGTCTAACGTTTAGGTATTTCATCCCCAATAAAGAAAGAATGTATAGCTTTGGTAAGATCCATCTTAATGATTTCCCAAAACTTAATGTAGAAACTCCCACTAAATCCATCAGTACCACGAGAGCTAGAGTGATCCATGTTAGAAATGGTTGTGAAGATTTCAGCTTTAGTGGGAAATTCAATGAGATTTTGATTCATTTCATCATTAATTTCTTTATTAATGACTTCCATAAAGGATTGGTCTAGAGGAAGATAATCTGCAAACCAAAGATTTTTGAAGTGGGATTCAAAAATGTTTCCCATCTCTTCACTAGAATCTTCCCATTTATTTTGAAATTTTTTGATCTTAGATATGGAGAGTTTTATTTTCCTAGTTCTAACTGAAGCATGAAAAAGTTTTGTGTTTCTATATCCTAATTTCAAACATTTAATATGACTTTTTGGTGACAAAAACTTTCCTCTCTTTGATAAGTTATGTTCAGATCAGCTCTAGCTTTAAACATTTCACTTCTAGTAGTATCATTAGGCTGATTTTCAAAATCATTTTTCTTAATCAATACACAATCTTCAAGATCTTTCACAACTTGAAATATATTTTTAGAAGTTTTCTTATTCCATATTTTCAGTCTTGATTTCAGCTGTTTTAACTTTAAGGCAAATTTCACCATATGAGGGGCTTGGATGTTGTACTTCCATGCTTCTTCAATGATGTCTTTGTAATAACCCTCACTTTTGAGAAATTTATTTTATACTAATTTACTGTGTGAAGCAATTACATAAAATAATGGACGAAGGAGTAAATACCAATTAAGTGAGTTAATAAAGAATATTTACTAGATTGTTGCATATTTACTACTACGTGTATGTAAATATCATCATGTTACGTTTTATAGTGTCATATGCTTTAAACGATATTTATGGTATAAATGTAGTTGGAACTTGAAATGATTTAAATATTTTTGGATGCTAATTCATAGGGCGTAGTTAGTCCCAAAATCGTCGAGATAGTCAAAATAAATGCCATATTGTATTTTTTGTGTTTCGGGCACTTTTGACTGGTTGTGGCTTAAATGTGTAATTACGAGTCATTTTAATGGTATATTTACATTTAGAGATGGGAATTAAGTATAGAGGCACGTTTAAGTCTTGCACCTCATTTTATTCTCTTAAGTGTGTATTTAATAAACCTAGAGAGAAAGAGAGAGGAGAATTGAGAAGAAAAGGAAGAGATTGAAGATTGGGATTATTGCTACCAAAGGAAATATGAAATTTAAACCTGAAGGCAAGTTTCTTACTTGCTAATATATGATTTGAGATGAATAAATTTTATTGATAGTTATGAATTGGAATCCATTGAACAAATATGGAATTTATGGATTTTGTGGTGTTTTAGCCCCTAATAATAGTTTAAATAGATGTTGTGTGGAGAATAGGAGCGAGTATTCATGTAGGATGGTTTTGGTTAGATTAATGGTGGTTGATGTGTGTAGAAATGGTGGAGAAATGGGGTTCTGAATTCCTGTTGTATTGAGTTATTTTTCAAACTCAATTTTAACCCTTTTCTTTTAGGCTTAGTAATTAGGAACCTTCTTTTATGAAGTAAACTTTGTGTCCTAGAGTACTACATTAGTAAGGTAACTACTCTAGGTTAGAAGGGGATTAGATGGGGCTTATTCCGGGGATTACTAGATAGATGATAAGGTGTCTTATCCCTTTTTCAAGTTAGATGGAGAGTAAGAGATGTATGATTGTATATCGGGGATATTTAGACACTCGACTGAGGTAAACTGGACTTCGTGGCTTTTAGAAAAGTCAGTATTTATTGGAGACTAAATTTGGGAAATTATTAAATGTTGAGGTTATAATGATAATGATAAATGATTATGGTTTCAGTTATAATGTGATGTATATATTAAAAGGGGAATGAAAAGAATTGTAAATGATAATTTACATAAACACACCTTTCTAAATGCTATCATACGGGAAGTACGCGCATGAGGTGAAGTCCCCTGTCTAGTGAATGCAGGGTGAATATAGTCCTCGGCCATAGGACCGATTATTATGTATTGTGTATTTATTGCTTGAAGTGAGGTAATTCCTAGTGTGGTTATGACTCACTGTCCAAGGTATATGGCCACTTCCTGACATTGCGTTGTAGTATGCCCAGGTTGTCTTGTTTGATAGGCCCCGAAAGATGATAGCTATTTAGGGGCGCGTCCAGAGGGGAAACTCGGAAGGACGGTCTTAGAATCGTTATATATGATTGAATATAACTATTCTTATTCAAGTGGGACTTGATTTATGACAAAGTTCTCTAAGAATTAAAGGAATTTTAATACATTTCCTAATTAGACACGAAATGATGAAATGAAATAGTGTAAAGGATGGTGATTTTTAGTTAATAATATTTATTCATATCCTCTTGTATAATTGAATTAAATTTATGGTCATGCTAATTGCCTTAGTTTATGCTCTAAGTTTGAGTTGGTAGATTATTATCATTATCAATCATGACTAACTATTCATAACTGTCATACTTTTTATTCATCTGGTGATCATATAAAATCGGGCCTTGACCCGTTCATATTTCTTGTTGTGCATGAATCTTATATTCGCTCAGGTGCTCCGCCGCAAGGACGCCCATATTGACTTCCCCATGTGTCTTGGAGCTGCAACACCTTACGGATGTTGCGGGATATTTTGTTATAGACGCCTTCATTTTTGTATTCTAGTTATGATCGGGTCATTTATTCTGGCGTGTGGCCCAAGCTTTTTTACTTGTCTACTATAATGTATTATGTAACTTAATGTAATTGTTGAATATGAGTTGTAAGAGACTGTTAGCCGATAGCTTATTCGGTTATTGTGTTATATACATACTATTCAGTTTTATTCTCGTAGATTTCATCCACCTTCTTGTCATTCGGTTGTTTAAATGCTTTTATTTCAAGTTACAATTAATATTTGACAATCCGTTTCCTAAAATTATGGGTGGTTATCTCGTATGCTTATTATATTTTTGGTGATTCTAAGAATGGACCATCTATGATTCCTATAAATATTGAAGTATCGGGTTGGCCACCTCTTATTTTGATAAGAGGGTTGTCACAGATGGTATCAGAGCATCAGGTTTTAGAGTCTTTAGGATCTATACGGACTTGTCACGTTCTACCATAGCGTTCTTTAATACAGAGCTTAATGTTAGGACTTCTTTGTTGCCTATGTTTGCGATCTTCTGCAAAATAGATTGTTCTAAATAGTATTATAATTGTATTATTTCTTTGTCTCAGATGTCGCCTAAGAGAGGTCACCCCGCTAGAAGAAATAGAGTTATAGAAAAGGAGGTAGGTCCTCCACCGCCACACCAAGGAACTATAAATGCTGCTGAAGTAGCGAATATTGTGGCCCAAGCGGTTAACGCCTCGATGACTACCATAGTTCAGTAATTGCCATAAGCCCAACAACCACGAGCTCGGGAAGTACAAGAATTCGTTTTAAAGGGCCATCCTCCAGAATTTCAAGGAGGTTCTGACGTCATAGTAGTTAGTCAATGGAAAAAGGATATGCAGCGCCATCTTCTCATCGTGGAGTGTAGCGAGGAAAGGAAATAAATACTTGCTACTTTTAAAATCGTTGGATCTACATTACATTGGTGGGAATCGATTACTACGCAGGAGCAAAGAGACACTATGACTATCAATGATTTTTGGGTTTTGTTTGATCGGAAGTATTTTCCTCTCGCAGTTCAAAGGGTGATGAGGAGAAGACTTCAAGATGTAGTGCAAGGTGAGCGTTCAATTGTGGAGTATGAGGAGGAATTTACTCGGTTAGCTAGTTTTGTTTCGGATGAGGTGACTCCGTAGGAGAGGAGGATATCCAAATTTATTGGAGGTTTACACTGAAGGATACGACAACATTTGCTGGACAATCCAGCTTTACAAACTTTTGGGGATGTAATGAACGCGACATTACTCCATTGTGAAGAACATAAGTTGTATGTCCAAAGTAGTAAGAAGGCTTCAGTTTTGGGGCAAGCGGGTAAACCCAGAGGCAATGGGGCAGAAGGAGGAGCACTACCCTCATCCCCATCTTTGGGAAATAAATAAAAAGAAAGGGACACCCAACAAGGGGTCTTATCAAAAAGGCTGCATTTTAGTGGTTTTAATGTTAGTGGCAGTAATATTCGGTACGGTCAAGGTGCCCAACAATAAGCAGGTCGGGTGGTAATGGGGGTAGAGGCCATCCAGGCCAAGGCTTTGGGCAGTTTAGAAATAACCGGGGCCGAAATCAGTAAAACATGACGGGTCGATGCTTTCAATGTGGAGATTCGGGTCATTAAAAGAAGGCATTTCCTCAGTTGATTGGGGGACAGCTTCCTAGGGTTCCACAGCATCCACAGGCCCAGTTACCTCCACAAGTGCCTAATCCAGTTGTCCCTGCACAACAGAGACAACTACAGTATGGGCGTGTTTACCGCAAACAGGATGCTATGATTCCTATGGCCCCACCAGCGCCTCCAGCTATTGGGGGTAAGTTTCTCATTCATGGGCACATGGGTCATGTATTATTTGATACGGTTTGACACACTCATTAATTTCTGGAAACTTTGCTCAGTATACGGAGTTAATTAAATTTGCGGAAAGTACCTTCACTACTAGTGTTGAATCTTCTATGAGAGATAGTTCACTCAATTTCTTTGTTTCTAAACAAGTAGAAATAAATCTTGGTAACTTGTGTTTTGAGGCCAATTTTCTTGTCCTTGATATGGTCGGGTATGATGTAATCTTGGGTATGGATTGGCTAGTGAAGTATCGTGCGATAGTTTATTGCTATGGGAAAAGTATAGTTTTTGCCATCCTAGGGCAAGAAATGTTTTTAGTGGCTATGACTCGTTCGGAGGGAGGTTTTAGCACTTACTTGTATTGTATCGCGGATGAGAATTCTCAGGATGTAGTCATTTCCTTATATTCAATTCCGGTTGTTAGAGTTTTCCAAGATCTTTTTCGGTAAATACCGGGTTTGCCTCCAAGTAGGGAAATTGAGTTTGTGATTGATTTGGCACCGGGAACGCGACCGATTGCTAGAGGCCCGTATCGTATGGCTCCTGTTGAGATGAGGTAGTTAAGAGATCATATTCATAACTTATTAGAACAATGGTTTAGTAGGCGAAGTACGTCGTCGTGGGGTGCTCCGGTGTTATTTGTGAAGAAAAGATACGGTTTTCTCCGGTTGTGTGTTGACTATAGGGATTTGAATAAAGTCACCATCAGGAAAAAATACCCATTGCCTCGAATTGATGATTTGTTTGATCAACTTAGGGGAGCATCGTACTTTTATAAAATAGATTTGAGGATGGGGTATCATCAGTTGAGAATACGAGAGCAAGATGTGTCCAAAACCGCTTTCCTAACTAGGTATGGGTCCTACGAATTTCTAGTTATGCCTTTCGGACTAACCAATGCCCCCACCGTGTTTATGGACCTTATGAATAGAGTGTTTCGAGACTTCCTAGACCAGATTTTTATCATGTTCATTGATGACATTCTAGTGTACTCTCCAACAGAAGCCGATCATGCTACTCATTTGCGATTGGTCCTGCAGACGTTGAGGGACCATAAACTATATGCCAAGTTCGAAAAGTGCGGTTTTTGGTTATAGGAAGTACAGTTTCTGGGTCACATTGTGACAGCCTAGGGTATTTCGCTAGACCCAAGTAAAGTTTTTACGGTGAGGGAATGGGGTGAGCCCATGACACCTATGGAGATCCGTAGTTTTCTGGGTTTGGCAGGCTATTATTGTAAATTTATCAAGGTTTTTTCTAAAATTGCTAGACCTTTGATAAATTTAACCCAAAAAGGGGTGAGGTTTGTTTGGGATGATTCTTGTCTGTTAGATTTTGATGAACTGAAGGATAAGTTGACCTCTACTCCAGTCCTTGCGTTACCAAGGCCAGGATTGGAATATTTGGTCTTTATCGATGCATCTCTGCAAGTGTTGGGAGGTGTACTACAACAAGAGCAACGAGCTATTTCTTATGGTTCACGCAAGCTAAAGCCCAGTGAAAATAATTATCCGGTGCATGATTTGTAGCTTGCTGCAGTAGTTTTTGCCTTGGAGATTTGGAGACATTATCTCGTAGGGGAGAAATTTAGTCTTCTCACGAACCACAAATCGTTGCAATATTTGTTTTCTCAGAAAGATTAAAATATGCGACATCGCCAATGGTTAGAGTTTGTGAAAGACTACCAATTTGATATTCACTATCACCCGGGTAAGGCAAATGTGGTGGCGGATGCGTTGAGTCAGAAACCTAAGGGGGAGTTAGCCTCGGTATGGAAGACTAAATGGAAGGAGCTTATCCAGGAGGACGTGGTTGCTAGGGTGTTTATGTCGGTGTTGACCGTTACTCCTACTATTGTGGCAAGGGTGGTGGAAGCTCAAGGAAAGGAAAAAGGCAGTCAGGACCATATACGCCAATTGTTAACTGAGGGAGCGGAATCCTACTCTATAAGTTCGGAGGGTGGGTTACGTTTCCAAGGGAGACTTGTTGTCCCGGATGAAGGGGACTTAAGGCGTGCCGTAATGACAGAATTTCATGGGTCCAAATTTGCAGTACATCCGGGTAATGACAAAATGTACCAAGACATGTGCCATCAGTATTGGTGTCCAGGCATGAAACGGGACATTTCTGAATTTGTTTCCCAATGTACCACTTGTCAATTAGTGAAAGTAGATCATCAAAGATCGATGGGTTTGTTACAACCAATTAAAATACCGATATGGAAGTCGGAAAGTATTTCTATGGACTTCATCACGGAATTACCAACGTCGCAAAGCGGTCATGATTCTATTTGGGTGATTGTCGATCGTTTGACCAAGTAGGTAAATTTCCTACCCGTACGCACAGATTACAATACTGCTCGTTATGCTCGGCTATTTATTGAGGAGGTTGTTAGACTCCACGGGGTACCCATAAATATAGTCTCCAATTGAGATAAAATTTTTGTTTCCCATTTTTGGCAAAGTTTCCAAGAAGCTATTGGAACCGAATAGAAGTTGAGCACCTCTTATCACCCTCAAATAGATGGGTAGACAGAAAGAGTCAACCAAGTGTTAGAGGACATGCTTCGAATGTGTGTGCTCGATTTCAAAGGTGGTTTGGAACAATATATTCCTTTGGTCGAATTTGCTTATAATAATTCATACAAATTCACTATTGGGATGGCACCCTATGAAGCACTTTATGGTAGGCCGAGTAGATCACCTACTTATTAGTTGGAAGTAGGGGATAATAAATTTCTTGGACTTGAAATTATCCAAGACACTTATTCCAAGATTGAACTCATTCGAAGTCGCATCCGAATAGCTCAAGATCGACAAAAAAGTTATACCTATGCGAATAAAAGGCATGTAGAATTGGAGGTTGGAGATCCAGTCTTGGTGCGAGTATCACCGATGAAAGGTATAAAGCGATTTGGGAAGAAAGGAAAGCTTGCGCTGTGATATGTTGGACCTTTTTCCCATTATTGCCAAGGTAGGACCAGTGGCGTATCAACTTGCCTTCCCGGAATCCTTACAATAAATTCATGATGTGTTTCATGTTTCCTCTTTGAAAAATTACAAGGGGTGTGAAGGAACTCATTGGCATATTCCTTTGGATGATATCAAATTACAACCCGATATTTCGTATGAGGAACTAGTTGCAATCTTAGAAAATGGGGAGCGAAGACTGAGATCTCGAGGAGAAAAGGAAGAGATTGAAGATTGAAGATTGGGATTGTTACTACAAAAGGAAATATGAAATTTAAACCTTAAGGCAAGTTTCTTACTTGATAATATATGATTTGAGATGAATAAATTGTATTGATAGTTATGAATTGGAATCCATTGAACAAATATGGAATTTATGGATTTTGTGGTGTTTTAGCCCCTAATAACAGTTTAAATAGATGTTGTGTGGATAATAGGAGTGAGTATTCATGTAGGATTATTTTGGTTAGATTAATGGTGGTTGATGTGTGTAGAAATGGTGGAGAAATGGGGTTTGGGAAAAAATAGGGTTCATAACCCATAGCCCCATTCTTGGCAAATTTGCTAGGGCGAATCGATTCGCCCCTAGCGAATCGATTCGCTATAGAGTTTGGCTACAGGTCTTATTAGATTGAATCGATTTGACCTATCCAAATCAATTCTGGAGTATGCAAAAAGCCAGGTCCTCCTGTTCGAATCGATTCGTCCTGTCCGAATCAATTCACTTTCTGAACTGAATCGACTCGGTTAGGGAAAATGGATTCGGAATTCCTGTTGTATTGAGTTATTTTTCTAACTCAATTTTAACTCCTTTATTTTAGGATTAGGAATTAGGAACCTTCTTTTATGAAGTAAACTTAGTGTCCTAGAACCTACATTAGTAAGGTAACTACTCTAGGTTAGAAGGGGATTAGATGGGGCTTATTCCGGGGATATTTAGACACTCGAATGAGGTATACTAGACTTGGTGGCTTTTAGAAAAGTCAGTATTTATTGGAGACTAAATTTGGGAAATTATTAAACGTTGAGGTTATAATGATAACGATAAATGATTATGGTTTCAGTTATAACGTGATGTATATATTAAAATGGGAATAAAAGGAATTGTAAATGATAATTTACATAAACAAACCTCTCTAAATACTTTCATACGGGAAGTACGCGCATGAGGTGAAGTCCCTTGGCTAATGAATGCAGGGTGAACATAGTCCTCGGCCATAGGACCGGTTATTATGTATTGTGTATTTATTGTTTCAAGTGAGGTAATTCCTAGTGTGGTTATGACTCACTATCTAAGGTATATGGCCACTTCCCGACGTTGCGTTGTAGGATGCCCATGTTGTCTTGTTTGATAGGCCTTGGAAGATGATAGCTATTTAGGGGTGCGTCCAGTGGGGAAACTCGGAAGGACAATCTTAGAATCCTTAGATATGATTGAATATAACTATTCTTATTCAAGTGGGACTTGATTTATGATAAAGTTCTCTAAGAATTAAAGGGCTTTTAATACATTTCCGAATGAGACACGGAACGATGAAACGAAGTAGTGTAAAGGATGGTGATTCTTAATTAATAATATTTACTCATATCCTCTTGTATAACTGAATTAAATTTATGGTCATGCTAATTGCCTTAGTTTATGCTCTAAGTTTGAGTTGGTAGATTATTATCATTATCAATCATGACTAACTGTTCATAACCGTCATACTTTTTATTCATCTAGTGATCATATAAAACCGGGCCCTGACCCGTTCATATTTCTTGTTGTGCATGAATCTTATATTTGCTCAGGTGCTCCACCGCAAGGACGCCCATATTGATTTCCCCATGTGTCTTGGAGCTACAACACCTTGTGGATGTTGCGGGGTATTTTGTTATAGATGCCTTCATTTTTGTATTCTAGTTATGATCAGGTCATTTATTCGGGCGTGTGGCCCAAGCTTTTGTACTTGTCTACTATAATGTATTTGTTCAATATGAGTTGTAAGAGACTATTAACCGATAGCTTATTCAGTTATTGCGTTATATACATACTATTTAGTTTTATTCTTGTAGATTTCATCCACCTTCTTGTCGATCCGTTGTTTAAATGATTTTATTTCAAGTTACAATTAATATTTCACAATCCGTTTCCTAAAATTAAGTGTGGTTATCTCGTATGCCTATTATATTTTTGGTGATTCTAAGAATGGACCATCTATGATTCCTGTAACTATTGAAGTATCGGGTTGGCCACCTTTTATTTTGATAAGCGGGTTGTCACAGATGATATCAGAGCATCAGGTTTTAGAGTCCTTAGGATCTATACGGACTTGTCACGTTCTACCATAGCGTTCTTTAATAGAGAGCTTAATGTTAGGACTGTTTTGTTGCCTATGTTTGCGATCTTCTACAAAATAGATTGTTCTAAATAGTATTATAATTTTATTATTTCTTTGTCTCAGATGTCGCCTAAGAGAGGTCGCCCCGCTAGAATAAATAGAGTTATAGAAAAGGAGGTAGGACCTCCACCGCCACACCAACGAACTATAAATGCTGCTGAAGTAGCGAATATTGTGGCCCAAGCGGTTAACACCGCGATGACTACGGTAGTTCAGTAATTTCCATAAGCCCAACAACCACGAGATCGGGAAGTACAAGATCCTATGGGACCTTCTCCGTGGGAAAGGGTTGGAGAATTCGTTTTAAAGGTCCATCCTCCAGAATTTCAAGGAGGTTCTGACGTCATAGTAGCTAGTCAATGGAAAAAGGATATGCAGCTCCATCTTCGCATCGTGGAGTGTAGCGAGGAAAGGAAATAAATCCTTGCTACTTTTAAACTCGTTGGAGCTACATTACATTGGTGGGAATCGATGACTACGCAGGAGCCGAGAGACATTATGACTATCAATGATTTTTGGGTTTTGTTTAATGGGTAGTATTTTTCTCTCGCAGTTCAAAGGGTGATGAGGAGAAGACTTTAAGATGTAGTGCAAGGTGAGCGTTCAGTTGTGGAGTATGAGGAGCAATTTACTCGGTTAGCTAGTTTTGTTCCGGATGAGGTGACTCCGGAGGAGAGGAGGATATCCAAATTTATTGGAGGTTTACACTGGAGGATACGACAACATTTGCTGGACAATCCAGCTTTACAAACTTTTGGGGATGTAATGAACGCGGCATTCATCCATTGTGAAGAACATCAGTTGTATGTCCAAAGTAGTAAAAAGGCTTTAGTTCTGGGGCAAGCGAGTAAACCCGGAGGCAATGGGGCAGAAGGAGGAGCACTACCCTCATCCCCATCTTTGGGAAATAAATAAAAAGAAAGGGACACCCAACAAGGGGTCTTATCAAAAAGGCTGCGTTATGGTGGTTTTAATGTTGGTGGCAGTAATATTAGGCACGGTCAGGGTGCCCAAAAATAAGAAGGTCGGGGTGGTAATGAGGGTAGAGGCCATTCAGGCCAAGGCTTTGGGGAGTTTAGAAATAACCGGGGCCAAAATCAGGAAAACATGACGGGTCGATGCTTTCAATGTGGAGAGTCGGGTCATTAATAGAAGGCGTGTCCTCAATTGATTGGGGGATAGCTTCCTTGGGTTCCACAGCATCCACAGGACCAGTTACTTCCACAAGTGCCTAATCCAGTTGTCCCTCCACAACAGAGACAGCTACAGTATCGGCGTGTTTACCAAAAACAGGATGTTATGCTTCCTCTGGCCCCGCCCGCGCCTCCAGCTATTGAGGGTAAGTTTCTCATTCATGGGCACATGGGTCATGTATTATTTGATACGGTCTGACACACTCATTAATTTCTGGAAACTTTGCTCAGTATATGGAGTTAATTAAATTTGTGGAAAGTACCTTCACTACTAGTGTTGAATCTTCTATGAGAGATGGTTCACTCAATTTCTATGTTTGTAAACAAGTAGAAATAAATCTTGGTAACTTGTGTTTTGAGGCCAATTTTCTCTTCCTTGATTTGGTCGAGTATGATGTAATCCTGGGTATGGATTGGCTAGTGAAGTATCGTGCGATAGTTTATTGCTATGGGAAAAGTACAATTTTTTCCATCCCAGGGCAAGAAATGTTTTTAGTGGCTATGCCTCGTTCGGAGGGAGGTTTTAGCACTTACTTGTATTGTATCGCGGATGAGACTTCTCAGGATGTAGTCATTTCCTTATATTCGATTCCAGTTGTTAGAGATTTCCAAGATCTTTTTCGAAAAATACTGGGTTTGCCTCCAAGTAGGGAAATTGAGTTTATGATTGATTTAGCACCGGGAACGCGACCGATTGCTAGAGGCCCGTATCGTATGGCTCCTGTTGAGATGAGTTAGTTAAGAGATCATATTCAGAACTTATTAGAACAATGATTTAGTAGGCGAAGTACATCGTCGTTGGGTGCTCCAGTGTTATTTGTGAAGAAAATAGATGGTTTTCTCCGGTTGTGTGTTGACTACTGGGATTTGAATAAAGTCACCATCAGGAACAAATACCCATTGTCTCGAATTGATGATTTATTTGATCAACTTAGGGGAGAATCATAATTTTATAAAATAGATTTGAGGATGGGGTATCATCAGTTGAGGATACGAGAGCAAGATGTGTACAAAACCGCTTTCCTAACTAGGTATGGGTCCTACGAATTTCTAGTTATGCCTTTCGGACTAACCAATGCCCCTACCGTGTTTATGGACCTTATGAATAGAGTGTTTCAAGACTTCCTAGACCAATTTTTTATCATGTTCATTGATGACATTTTAGTGTATTCTCTAACAGAAGCCGATCATGCTACTCATTTACGGTTCGTCCTGCAGACGTTGAGGGATCATCAACTATATGCCAAGTTCAAAAAGTGCGGTTTTTGGTTATAGGAAATACAGTTTCTGGGTCACATTATTACAGCCTAGGGTATTTCGGTAGACCCAAGTAAAGTTTTTACGGTGAGGGAATGGGTTCAACCCATGACACCTACGGAGATCCGTAGTTTTCTGGGTTTGGCCGGCTATTACTGTAAATTTATCAAGGTTTTTTCTAAAATTGCTACACCTTTGATAAATTTAACCCGAAAAGGGGTGAGGTTTGTTTGGGATGATTCTTGTCTGTTAGATTTTGATGAACTGAAGGATAAGTTGACCTCTGCTCCAGTCCTTGCATTACCAAGGCCAGGATTGGAATATTTGGTCTTTATCGATGCATCTCTGCAAGTGTTGGGAGGTGTACTACAACAAGAGCAACATGCTATTTCTTATGCTTCATGCAAGCTAAAGCCCCGTGAAAAGAATTATCCGGTGCATGATTTTGAGCTTGCTGCAGTAGTTTTTGCCTTGAAGATTTGGAGACATTATCTCGTAGGGGAGAAATTTAGTCTTTTCACGGACCACAAATCGTTGCAATATTTATTTTCTAAGAAAGATTAAAATATGCGACAGCGCCAGTGGTTAGAGTTTGTGAAAGACTACCAATTTGATATTCACTATCACCCGGGTAAGGCGAATGTGGTGGCGGATGCGTTGAGTCGAAAACCCAAGGGGGAGTTAGCCTCGGTATGGAAGGCTAAATGGAAGGAGCTTAGCCAGGAGGACGCGGTTGCTAGGGTGTTTATGTCGGTGTTGACCATTACGCCTACTATTGTGGCAAGGGTAGTGGAAGCTCAAGGAAAGGAAAAAGGCTGTCAGTACCGTATACGCCAATTGTTAATTGAGGGAGCGGAATCCTACTCTATAAGTTCAGAGGGTGGGTTGCGTTTCCATGGGAGACTTGTTGTCCCGGATGAAGGGGACTTAAGGCATGACGTAATGACAGAATCTCATGGGTCCAAATTTGCAGTACATCCGGGTAATGACAAAATGTACCAAGACATGCGCTGTCAGTATTGGTGTCCAGGCATGAAACGGGACATTTCTGAATTTGTTTCCCAATGTACCACTTGTCAATTAGTGAAAGTAGATCTTCAAAGATCGACGGGTTTGTTACAACCATTGGAAATACCGATATGGAAGTGGGGAATTATTTCTATGGACTTTATCACGGGATTACCAACGTCGCAAAGCGGTCATGATTCTATTTGGGTGATTATCGATCGTTTGACCAAGTAGGCACATTTCCTACCCGTATGCACATATTATAATAGTGCTCGTTATGCTCGGCTATTTATTGAGGAGGTTGTTAGACTCCACGGGGTGCCCATAAATATAGTCTCCGATCGAGATAAAATTTTTGTTTCCCATTTTTAGCGAAGTTTCCAAGAAGCTATTGGAACCGAATAGAAGTTGAGCACCTCTTATCACCCTCAAATTGATGGGCAGACAGAAAGAGTCAACCAAGTGTTAGAGGACATGCTCCGAATGTGTGTGCTCGATTTCAAAGGTGGTTTGGAACAATATATTCCTTTGGTCGAATTTTCTTATAATAATTCATACAAATTCACTATTGGGATGGCACCGTATGAAGCACTTTATGGTAGGCCGTGTAGATCACCTACTTGTTAGTTGTAAGTAGGGGATAATAAATTTCTTGGACTTGAAATGTTCCAAGACACTTATTCCAAGATTGAACTCATTCGAAGTCGCATCCGAATAGCTCAAGATCGATCAACGAGTTATGGCATGTAGAATTGGAGGTTGGAGATCCAGTCTTGGTGTGAGTATCGCCGATGAAAGGTATAAAGCGTTTTGGGAAGAAAGAAAAGCTTGCGCTGTGCTATGTTGGACCTTTTTCCCATATTGCCAAGGTAGGACCAGTGGATTTTCAACTTGCCTTACCGGAATCCTGACAATAAATTCATGATGTGTTTCATGTTTACTCTTTGAAAAAGTACAAGGGGTGTGAAGGAACTCATTGGCATATTCCTTTGGATGATATCGAATTACAACCCGATATTTCGTTTGAGGAACAACTAGTTGCAATCTTAGAAAATGGGGAGCGAAGACTGAGATCTCGGGTGGTGCCCTTGGTTCGGGTTCAATGGGGTCATCACAATGTCGAGGAATTGACGTGGGAGCGTGAGGATGATATGCGAGAAAAGTATCCACATCTCTTTTTGTAAGGTACGCCTGAATTTTGAGGACAAAATTCCCTCATAAAGGGGGTAGTATGTAATAACCCTCACTTTTGAGAAATTTAATTTATACTAATTTACTGTGTGAAGCAATTACATAAAATAATGGATGAAGGAGTAAATACCAATTAAGTGAGTTAATAAAGAATATTTACTAGATTGTTGCATATTTACTGCTACTTGTATGTAAATATCATCATGTTACGTTTTATAGTGTCGTATGCTTTAAACGAAATTTATGTTATAAATGAAGTTGGAACTTAAAATGATGTAAATATTTACGGATGCTAATTCATAGGGCGTAGTTAGTCCCGAAATAGTCGAGATAGTCAAAATAAGTGTCATATGGTATTTTTGTGTTTCGGGAACTTTTGACTGGCTATGGCTTAAATGTGTAGTTACAAGTCATTTTAATGGTATATTTACATTTAGATATGGGAATTAAGGATAGAGGCACGTTTAAGTATTGCACGTCATTTTATTCTCTTAAGTGTGTATTTACTAAACCTAGAGAGAAAGAGAAAGGAGAATTGAGGAGAAAAGGAAGAGATTGAAGATTGAAGGTTGGGATTGTTGGTACCAAAGGAAATCTAAAATTTCAACCTTAAGGCAAGTTTCTTACTTTCTAATATATGATTTGAGATGAATAAATTGTATTGATAGTTATGAATTGGAATCCATTGAACAAATATGGAATTTATGGATTTTGTGGTGTTTTAGCCCCTAATCATAGTTTAAATTGATGTTGTGTGGAGAATAGGAGTGAGTATTCATGTTGGGGTTTTGGTTAGATTAATGGTGGTTGATGTGTGTAGAAATGGAGGAGAAATGGGGTTTGGTTAAAGCTAGGGTTCATAACCCGTAGCCCCATTCTTGGCAAATTCACCAGGTCAAATCGATTCGCCCCTAGAGAATCGATTCGCTAATGAGGTAGGGTACAAGTCTGATTAGAACGAATCGATTTGGCCTATCCAAATTGATTTGGTAGTATGCAGAAAGTCAAGTCTTCCCGTCCGAATCGATTTGCTTTCTGAACTGAATCGATTCGGCCAGGGCGAATCGATTCGGAATTCCTACTTTATTGAGTTATTTTTCTAACTCAATTTTAACCCCTTTTTTTTAGGCTTAGAACTTAGAAACCTTATTTTATGAAGTAAACTTAGTGTCCTAGAGTCCTGCATTTGTAAGGTAACTACTCTATGTTAGAAGGGGATTAGATGGGGCTTATTCCGGGAATTACTAGATAGATGATAATGTGTTTTCTCCCTTTTTCAAGTTAGATGGAGAGTAGGGTATGTATGATTGTATATCGAGGAATTTTAGAGACTTGACAGAGGTATACTAGACTTGGTGGCTTTAGAAAAGTCGATATTTCTTGGAGACTAAATTTGGGAAATTATTAAACGTTGAGGTTATAATGATAACATTAAGTGACTATGGTTTCGGTTATAACGTGATGTATATATTAAAATGGGAATAAAAAGAATTGTAAATGATAATTTACATAAACACACCTCTCTAAATGCTATCATAAGGGAATTACGCGCATGAGGTGAAGTCCTATGGCTAGTGAATGTAGGGTGAATATAGTCCTCAGCCATAGGACCGGTTATTATGTATTGTGTATTTATTGTTCGAAGTGAGGTAATTCCGGGTGTCGTTATCACTAACTGTCGAAGGTATATGGACACTTCCCTACATTGCGTTGTAGGATGCCCAGGTTGTCTTGTTTAATAGGCCCTGGAAGATGATAGCTATTTAGGGGCGCGCCCAGTGGGGAAACTCGGAAAGATGGTCTTAGAATCCTTATATATGATTGAATATAACTATTCTCATTCAAGTGGGACTTGATTTATGATAAAGTTCTCTAAGAATTAAAGGGCTTTGAATACGTTTCCTAATGAGACACGGAACGATGAAATGAAATAGTGTAAAGGATGGTGATTCTTAGTTAATAATATTTATTCATATCCTCTTGTATAACTGAATTAAAATTATGGTCATTCTAATTGCCTTAATTTATGCTCTAAGTTTGAGTAGGTAGATTCCTATCATTATCAATCATGATTAACAGTTCATAACTGTTCATACTTTTTATTCATTTGGCGATCATATAAAACCGGGCCCTGACCCGTGCATATTTCTTGTTGTGCATGAATCTTATATTCGCTCAGGTGCTCCGCCGTAAGTACGCGTGTATTGACTTTCCCATGTGTCTTGGAACTGCAACACCTTGCGGATGTTGCGGGATATTTTGTTATAGACGCCTTCTTTTTTTTATTCTAGTTATGATCGGGTCATTTATTCGGGCGTGTGGCCCAAGCTTTTGTACTTATCTACTGTAATGTATAATGTAACTTAATGTAATTGTTGAATATAAGTTGTAAGAGATTGTTAACCGACAACTTATTCGATTATTGTGTTATATACATACTGTTCAGTTTTATTCTTGTATATTTCATCCACCTTGTTTTCATTGGGTTGTTTAAATACTTTTATTTCAAGTTATAATTAAAGTTTGACAATTTGTTTCCTAAAATTATGGGTGGTTATCCCGTATGCTTATTATATTTTTGGTGATGCTAAGAATGGACCATCTATGATTCCTATAAATATTGAGGTATCGGGCTGGCCACCTCTTATTTTGATAAGCGGGTTGTCACATTCTTTCACATTAGAGTTAATGCACCACATGAAAAGAAATTTAAAGGGTTTGGAATAATTATCATTTGGACTTTTAATGGAGAATAGAAGGGGACTGTGATTAGAGCAATCCCTATGAAGGTGAGATATATTTGTTTGAGGAAACTCAGTTAACCAGTTCTGATTAACAAGAACTTTATCTAATCTACAGAAAATTGTCCCATTTATCTTATTGTTTGACGAGGTGAATCTTGGACATGAGTAACCTAAGTCTAAAAGGGAGAATGTGGAAATCATATCCTTAAATTACCCAATTGCAATGAATTCATGATGTTTCCCTCCTAGTTTTTTATTTTCTTCAATTACTACATTAAAGTCCCCTATAACTAACCAAGAATGATTAGTATAGACCATAGGTATATTGTCTATATCTTTCCATAATTTTATTCTTTCAATTACTGTCCATTTGGCATATACAATAGCTACATTAATTGTTAGATTTAGTAAGACAATATAAATTTTTAGGCACAATGTTTGTTCTGAATCAAGAATTAGTTGATTTGCAAGTCAATTCTCCATAAGAACCAAATTTTATTAGATTGATTACTTAAACAGTTTGAAATTGCCATTTTGATTGCAAATTATTGAAAAATTTAAGGAACGCGATGTGTGGTGTCGATTTAAATTAATTCACAAGTTTTTAATTTGTCAGACTTATATCATTAGAATCTATATAAACCAAATCAAATCAACCCGTAAATATGCATCTATTTGTGTGCGTCTATCAACCCATAAATAGATAAAGCATGCGACACAAATTTAAGGAAAAATACCTGAAGGGCAAAACCTTTTATTTATAGAACTTTGAATAGTTCAAAAGACCATTGACTTATATACAACCCGATAATCGCCCACAAGTGTAACGCACGGTGTCTTCATCAAACCTCCAAAAAACGACTAGAAATAACGTCGGCTGGAATCCCCCGCAAGAACTCTAAGTGGCCAGCAATGAAGAAGAAAAGGGCTTCTCCACAAGTGTGAACTTTATAAGGACTCCCTCCACAAAAGCACGTAGCTCTCCGATTGTAGAGTTTTCCCCACGGATCTCTCTCCTTGTACTACATCTTGAAGCTTCCTTCTCATCTCCCTTTGAACTGCGGGAGGGAAGTACTTTCGGTCAAACAAGGCCCAAAAATCCGTGATTGTCATCGTATCCCTCTGTTTTGGTGTAGTCATCGACTCCCACCAATGTAATACCGATTCGAGAAGCTTGAAAGTAACAAGGATTTTCTTTTTCTTATCACTTCATTCTACCATTCAAATATGGCGTTGCATGTCTTTCTTCCACTGATTTTCCCTTATAACATCCGAGCCTCCATCGAATTTCGGGGGATGGCCCTTTAGAAAAGACTCTTTAACTCTTTCCCACGGAGAAGGTCCCGTAGGAGCTTGTGCCTCTTGCGCCCGTGGTTGAGCTTGTGGCATTTGTGGTACCACTGTAGTCATTGCTTCATTTATTGGTTGGTCCACTATGTTTGCTACATCGGCAGCATTTATACTCCCCAGTGGCGGCGGTGGAGGACCAATCTCTTATTCCACAACTCTATTACGTCGAGCAGGATTTCCTCTCTTAAGCGGCATCTGAGATGGAGAAACAATAGAGTTTGGATACTATAAAAAAACAATCTATCTTGCAGAAGATCGCAAACAAAAACAACAAAGCAGTCCTAACAATAGGCTCTATATCAAAGAATGCTACGGTAGAACGTGACAAGTCCGCATAGATCCAAAAGACTCTAGAACCTGATGCTCTGATACCATTTGTGACAACCCAGTATCCGAAATAAGGGGTGGCCATATCGATACTCCAATAATACTGGAATAATGGATGGAATCATTCTCAGCACCGTAACACCATAAAGAGTATACGGGATAACAACACAATATTTCAGAAAACGGGCTGTAAAAAATCTTAGTTTTGTAAAATTAAAGAAAGCATTAAAACAACCCATAATAGAAAATAAGTGGAAACCCCAAACATATATAAATAAATATATATATATATATATATATATATATATATATATATATATATATATATATATATATATATATATATATATATATATATATATATATATTACAACTACGACAATATAAAATAAAGGACCGAATATAATGTCGGTCAAAAGAATTACATACAATGTACAACAAGTTTAACTGATTACATAATACATCCATTATACATTTACAACAGTTTGGGATACACGCCCGAATACAGACCCGAACATAACTAGAAGACAACAATGAATGCGTCTACACAAAATATCCCGTGAAATCAGTAAAATGTCATGGCTCCTCAAAAGACACTAGAATGGGGAGGTCAATATTGGCGTCCTTGCGGTGGAGCACCTGAGAGGTTACAATAGAGATATGCACAACAAGAAAGAATAACAGGTCAGGGCTCGGTTTTATGTGATCACCAAATAAATGATATAGCATGAAAATAATGAACAGTTAATCATGAATGATAAAGATGATATTCTAACATGATAGCATCCTATAATGAATCAGGACAATTGAATGATTATAAAGTGAAATTCAATTATATAAGAAAATAAGAACAATCATAAGCCTTTTTCATCTATCACCGTTTTCATTTTTCATCTTTCCATTCCTTATCAGGAATACAAATTTTATCATGTGCTCTTTGTGGCACGTATCTCAATTGTATGTTGTTTGTGGCATGTATCAAGCTATTTATGGCATTGCATTATGCTCTTTATGGCATTAATATCCATCAAGTACCAATTTATGTTAGAATAGTTATAATTATACACATATAACGATTCTAAGACCGCCCGTCCGGGTTTCCCCACTGTGCGCCCCTAAATAACCATCATCTTCCAGTGCCTATGATCAAGACAACTTGGGATCCTATCGCAACGTTGGGAAGTAGCCATATGCCGGTGGGGTAGTCATAACCACACCCGGAATTACCTACCCATCGCAGAAAATATAAAATAAGCGCTCATATGGCCTAGGACTATATCCACCCTGCATTCATTAACCAGGGGCTTCACCTTACGCACGGACTTCCCTTAAGATGGTATTTAGAGAGGGTGTGTTCCAACCATTTTATTAATTTCCATTTAATGATTTAGTAAATTATCATTTACTTTATCAATTTACATTTTATCAAATGCATTATTGTTATCCGAAACTATACGTGCTTCATATCATCATTATAACCTCAAGGAACATTTAAACTCCCAAGTTATTTCCCAAGTCTCCTTTTGGCTTTATAATAGAACAACATACCTCAAATTAACTTCTAAAGTCTCCAAACACAACTTAGAAATCTCCTAGACTCCTACTAATTAAAGAAAGAAAGTAATGCCTGAACATCACTTCGCACACCCTCGGAATAATTCCCATATCACCAAATTCTAATCTAAGGTAGTAAACTAACTCACCTAGAACTCTAGGACTCTAATTTTACTTCATACAAGAAGGTTCTTAGGCCCAAACCCTAAAGAAAATGAGTTATAATTGAGTTTTAAAAATAACTCAAAACAGCAAGAAAACGAATCGATTCGCCCTAGCGAATCAATTCGTCCTAAAAGCGAATCGATTCGGACAAGGGAAACCAACATTCTATAAACTAACGAATCAATTCGGCCAAGAAGAATCGATTCGGTCCAGGCAGGCCTGGAAACTGGACCTAAGCGAATCGATTCGCCCCAAGGGCCGAATCGATTCGGTCCTGCGATTTTTGCCAATTTTGGCTATGGAGTCCCAACTCACTTCCTTTCAATCCAAACTCATTTATTATCACCAATTCATCATAAATGCTACTAACTACTACCCCAACCATCAATAATCACCCAAACCATTCTTTAATGATTCAAGACCCACAAATACACAAAAACCCTAAACTAGTTAAACCAAGATCAATACATCATTATCACAAATAATCATTTATCTTAAACCACATATAGCAAGTACAAAACTTGCCTCAATCTAGAAAATGCATATTTTCCTTGTGTAGTAGCAAGAATCCCTCCTCAATCTTCAATCTCTTCTCTTTTCTCTACTCTTTCTCTTCCTCTCTCTAGTTCTCTTTAGGTTTAGGAATGAAATTAGGGAAAATAGAAGACTTAACGAGAATAAACCGTGCCTTTAGTCAAAAATTCCAACTTAAATGATCAATACCGCGATAAAATAACACACAACTACATATTTAAGGTATAATCAGTGAAAAGTGCCAAAAACCTCAAAATGCAATATAGCACATATTTTTACTATCTCGCACATTTCGGAATCAACTACGACCGCCAAATTATCATTTGGATATTTTATAACTCATTTTAAGTTCCGGTTCCATTTTAAATCATAGGGTCATTTTAAACTCTATGACACTATAAAGCTCATCATGAGGATATTTATGTGCTCATACAATAAATATACAATAAATTAGTAAATACTAACTTTTCTTCATTAAATTAATACTTACTCCGTATCTGTAATTACTTCACATAGTAAGTTAATATAAAATAGTCTCTCATAAGCAAGGGTTGTTACATACTCCCCCACTTATGAGGGAATTTTGTCCCCAAAATTCAAGCGTACCTTGTAAGAAGAGATGCAGATACTTCTCCCTCATGTCATCCTCACGTTCCCACATTGATTCTTTAGCATTGTGATGACTCCATTGGACTCTCACCAAGGGCACCACACGAGAGCTCAACTTACGCTCCCCATTCTCAAGAATAGAAACCGATTGTTCTTCATATTAAACGTTGGGTTGCAAGTCAATATCCTCAAAAGGAATATGCCAAATGGCACATTCACTTCTCTTATACTTCTTCAAAGAGGAAACATGGAATACATCGTGAATTTGTTGCAAAGGTTCCAGTAGGCAAAGTTGATATACCACTGGACCGACTTTCGCAATAATTGGAAAAGGTCCAACAAAGTACGGTACAATCTTTCCTTTCTCCCCGAAACGCTTAATGCCCTTCATTGGTGACACTCGCACCAAGAATTGGTCCCTAATCTCCTACTCCATGTGTCTTCTACCCCCACCGACATAGATCTTTTGGCGATCTTGAGCTATCCGAATACGATTCCGAATGAGTTCAATTTTTGAAGAAGTATCTTGGATCATTTCAGGTCCAAGGAATTTATTATCACCCACTTCCAACCAACAAGCGGGCGATCTACATGGTCGGCCATAAAGAGCCTCATAGGGCGCCATTCCAATAGTATATTGGTATGAGTTGTTATAAGCAAACTCAAGCAATGGGAGGTATTGTTCCCAATCGCCCTTAAAATCAAGAATGCACATAAGGAGCATATCCTCCAATATTTGGTTTACTCTTTTAGTCTGACCATCTGTTTGAGGATGATAAGAAGTTCTTAGCCTCAATTAGGTTCCCATGGCCTCTTGGAAACTTTGCCAAAAGTGGGAGAAAAAGATCTTTTCTCAGTCGAAAACTATATTTAAAGGTACCCCATGAAGTCTAACGACCTCCTCGATGAACAATCGGGCATAGCGAGTACTGTCATAATCAGTACACACGGGTAGGAAGTGTGCCGACTTAGTCAAGCAGTCGACAATCACCCAAATAGAATCATTAACCCTCTGTGACCTTGGTAAGCCCGTAATAAATTCCATCGATATATTTTCCCATTTCCATACTGGAATCTCCAATGGTTGCTATAAACCTCTCGGTCGCTGATGATCGATCTTGACCAATTGACAAGTTGTGCATTGGGACACAAATTCAGAAATATCCCGCTTCATGTCAGGCCACCAATAATGGCGATGCATGTCATGATACATCTTGTCCCCACCAGTATGTATCGTAAATTTTGACCCGTGAGATTCCACCATCATCGCCCGTCTCAAATCCCCCTCATCTGGAATAATAACTTTTCCATGGAAGCGTAATCCACCCTCAGAACTTATCGAGTAGGATTCTGCTCCCTCGGACAGTAATCGGTGTATATGATCTTGACAGCCCTTATCCCTTCCTTGGGCTTCTACAACCCTTGACACAATGGTAGGAGTAACGGTCATCACTGACATGAACGTTCTCACCACCGCATCCTCCTGACTGAGCTCTTTCCACTTAGCTTTCCATACCTCAGCTAACTCTCCCTCGGGCCTCCTACTCAAGGCATCTGCCACTAAGTTCGCCTTTCCCGGATGATAATGGATATCAAATTGATAATATTTCATGAACTCCAACCATCGGCGCTGACGCATATTCAAATATTTCTGTGAAAATAACTATTGCAGCGATTTATTGTCCGTGAAAAAACTGAATTTCTCCCCCAAAAGATAATGCCTCCAAATCTTCAAGGCAAAGACAACCGTGGAAAGTTCTAAGTTATGCACCGGATAATTTCTTTAGTGAGGCTCGAGCTTTTGAGAAGCATGAGTAATAGCCCGTCTCTCTTGTTGAAGCACACCCCCTAATCCTTGAAGAGATGCATCGGTGAAGACTAGATCTTCCAATCCCGATTCTGGCAAAGCGAGGACTGGAGCCGAAGGCAATCTATCTTTGAGCTCATCAAAAGTAGCCTGACAAGAGCTATCCCAAACAAATATCACCCCTTTTCGGGTCAAATTATCAAAGGGATTGCAATTTTTGAGAAACCCCTGATAAATCGATGATAATAACCCGCTAAACCCAAAAAACTACGAATTTCGGTAGGTATCGTGGGCTGACCCCACTCCCTCACCGCAATCACCTTACTTGGATCCACCGATATACCTTGGGATGACACTACATGACCTAAAAATTGAACTTCCTTCAACCAAAAGTCACACTTCTCGAACTTTGCATACAATTGGTGATCCCTCAATCTTTGCAGGACCAACCGTATGTGAGTAGCATGGTCAGATTCTGTCTGAGAATAAACTAAGATGTCATCGATGAATACAATAAAAAATTGGTCAAGGAAGTCCCGAAAAACTCTATTCATGAGATCCATAAATACAGCGGGGGCATTGGTTAGTCCAAAGGGCATAACCAAGAATTCATAGGATCCATATCTGGTCAGAAATGTTGTCTTGGATACATCCTGCTCCCGTATCCGCAACTGATGATACCCTGTCCTCAAATCGATCTTAGAGAAGTATGACGCTCCCCTAAGTTGGCCAAATATATCATCAATGCGAGGCAAAGGGTATTTATTCTATATGGTGACTTTATTCAACTCTTTATAGTCCACACATAACCGGAAAGAACCGTCTCTTTTCTTTACAAATAATACCAGAGCACCCCATGGCGACGTACTGCGCCTAATAAATCCCTATTCCAACAACTTCTAGATTTGATCCCTTAAATCCCTCATCTCCACAGGAGCCATGCGATATGGAGCTTTCGCAATAGGTCGAGTTCCCGATGCTAAATCGATCACAAACTTAATCTCCCAGCTCGGAGGTAATCCCGGTATTTCTCGGAAAAATCTTCCAAATCTCAAACAATTGGAAGAGAATCCAGGGGATCAACTACATCCCTAGAATTATCCTCTGCAATGCAATATAAATAGGTATTCGTACCTCCTTCCATACAAGGCATAACAACCAAGAACATTTCTTGTCCCGAAACGGCAAAGACTATACTCTTCCCGTAACAATTCACTATCGCATGATATTTCATTAACCAATCCATACCCAAAATCACATCATACCCGACCATGTCAAGGACGAGCAAATCGGCCTCAAAGCACAAGTTACCAAGATTAATCCCTATGTTTTTACAAACAAAGAAAATCAATGAACCATCACCCATCAAGGATTCAACGCTAGTGAAAGCATTCTCAGCTGACTTTATCAAATCTGTGGTGTGAGAAAAACTCCTAGAAATGAAAGAGTGTGTCGCACCTGTATAAAATAACACCTGACCCATATGCCCTTGGATGAGAAACTTACCCTCAATCACTAGCGGTACCGGAGGGTCTGGAGGAAGCATAGCCTCCTGAGTCCTGAATATGATAGACCCGTCAATACTGCAGTTGCCCTTGCTGTGGAGGAACAACCGGATTAGGTGGATGGGGCGGAAACTATACATATGGATGCTGCGGAGCCCTAGGAAGCTGTCCTCCAATCAACTGAGGACACAACCTCTTATAATGGCCCATCTCTCCGCACTGAAAACATTTATTCGTTACATTCTCCTGGTTTCATCCCTGATTGTTTTGAAATTGCCCAAAACCTCGGCCCTGTTGGCCTCTACCTCCATTCCCTCCTCTACCTACTTGTTGTTATGGTGATCCACCCTGACCCGGCCTATTGTTGTAACCACCCACATTAAATCGACCAAAGCGTTGGCGTTTAGACAAATCCCTTTGATGGGGGTCCCTCTCTATTTGTTTTCTCCCCGAAGATTGGGATGAAGGAGATGCTCCTCCCCCAATTCCATTCCCTCTGGGTTTTCCCACCTGTCCCATCGCGGTAGCCTTTATGCTATTTAGCACAAACAATCTATGCTCTTGGCAATGAAGTAGTGCCGCATTCATCACATCCCCAAAGGTTTGTAAAGTCGGATTTCCCAACAAGTGTTGTTTTATCCGCCAATGTAAACCTCCCACAAACTTGGAGATTCTCCTCTCTTCGGGACTCACTTCATCCGGTACAAAACTCGCCAACCGGGTGAACTCCTCTTCATACTCTGCAACATATATCTCTCCCTGTACTACATCTTGAAGCTTCCTTCGTATCTCCCTTTGAACTGCGGGAGGGAAGTACTTTCGGTCAAACAAGGCCCAAAAATCGGTGATTGTCATCGTATCCCTCTGTTCTGGTGTAGTCATCGACTCCCACCAATGTAATGCCGATCCGACAAGCTTGAAAGTAACAAGGATTTTCTTTTTCTCCTCACTACATTCTATGATTCGAAGATGGCGTTTCATGTCTTTCTTCCACTGATTTGCCCTTATAACATCTGAGCCTCCATCAAATTCTGGGGGATGGCCCTTTAGAAAAGACTGTCTAACTCTTTCCCACGGAGAAGGTCCCGTAGGAGCTTGTACCTCTTGCGCCCGTGGTTGAGCTTGTGGCATTTGTTGTACCACTATAGTCATCGTTGCATTGACTGCTTAGGCCACTATGTTTGCTACATCGACAGCATTTATACTCCCCGGTGGCGACGGTGGAGGACAAATCTCTTCTTCCACAACTCTATTACGTCGAGCGGGACGTCCTCTCTTAGGCGGCATCTGAGATGGAGAAATAATAGAGTTTGGATACTATAAAAATCAATCTATCTTGCAGAAGATCACAAATATAAACAACAAAGTAGTCCTAACATTAGGCTCTAAATCAAAGAACGCTACGGTAGAACGTGACAAGTCCGCATAGATCCTAAAGACTCTAGAACCTAATGCTCTGATACCATCTGTGACAACCCGGTATCCGAAATAAGGGGTGGCCAGCCCGATAGTCCAATAATACAGGAATCATGGATGGAATCATTCTCAGTACCGTAACAACATAAAGAGTATACGGGATAACCACACAATATTTCAGAAAAAGGGTTGTCAAAAATTTTAGTTTTGTAAAATTAAAGAAAGCATTGAAACAACCCATAATAGAAAATAAGTGGAAACCCCCAACATATATATATATATATATATATATTACAACTACGACAATATAAAATAAAGGATCGAATATAATGTCGGTCAACAGAATTACATACAATGTACAACAAGTTTAACTGATTACATAATACATCCATTATACATTTACAACAGTTTGGGATACACGCCTGAATACAGACCCGAACATAACTAGAAGACAACAATGAATGCGTCTACACAAAATATCCCGTGAAATCCGCAAAATGTCATGGCTCCTCAAAGGACACTGGAATGGGGAGGTCAATACTGGCATCCTTGCGATGGAGCACCTGAGCGGTTACAATAGAGATATGCACAACAAGAAAGAATAACGGGTCAGGTATCGGTTTTATGTGATCACCAGATAAATGATATAGCATGACAATAATGAATAGTTAATCATGAATGATAAAGATGATATTCTAACATGATAGCATCCTACAATGAATCAAGACAATTGAATGATTATAGTGAAATTCAATTGTATAAGAAAATAAGAATAATCATAAGCCTTTTTCATCTTTCACTGTTTTCATTTTTCATCTTTCCATTCCTTATCGGGAATACAAATTTTATCATGTGCTCTTTGTGGCATGTATCTCAATTGTATGCTATTTGTGGCATGTATTATGCTCTTTATCGCATTGCGTTTTGCTCTTTATGGCATTAATATCCATCAAGTCCCACTTGATGCTAGAATAGTTATAATTATACATATATAACGATTCTAAGACCACCCGTCCGGGTTTCCCCATTGTGCGCGCTCCTAAACAACCATCATCTTCCAGGGCCTATCATCAAGACAACCTTGGATCCTTTTGCAATGTCGGGAAGCATCCATATGCCTGCGGGGTAGTCATAACCACACCCGGAATTACCTACCCATCGCAGAAAATATAAAACAAGCACTCATATGGCCTAGGACTATATCCACCCTGCATTCATTAACTAGGGGGCTTCACCTTACGCACGGACTTCCTTTAAGATGGTATTTAGAGAGGGTGTGTTCCAACCATTTTATTAATTTCCATTTCATGATTTAATAAATTATCATTTACTTTATCCCTTTACATTTTATCAAATGCATTATGGTTATCCGGAACTATACGTGCTTCATATCATCATTATAACCTCAAGGAACATTTAAACTCCCAAGTTATTTCCTAAGTCTCCTTTTGGCTCTATAATAGAACAACATACCTCAAATTAACTTCTAAAGTCTCCAAACACAACTTAGAAATCTCCTAGACTCCTACTAATTAAAGAAAGAAAGTAATGCCTGAACATCACTTCGCATACCCTCGGAATAGTTCCCATATCACCCAATTCTAATCTAGGGTAGTAAACTAACTCACCTAGAACTATAGGACTCTAAGTTTACTTCATACAAGAAGGTTCCAAGGCCCAAACCCTAGTGAAAATGAGTCAGAATTGAGTTTAAAAAATAACTCAAAATAGCAAGAAAACGAATCGATTCGCCCAAGGGCCGAATCGATTAGCCCTAAAAGCGAATCTATTCGGACAAGGGAAACCAACATTCTGTAAATGACCAAATCAATTCGGCCAAGCCGAATCGATTCGGTCGAGGCCGGCCTGGAAACTGGACCTAAGCGAATCGATTCGCCCCAAGGGCCGAATCGATTCGGTCCTGCGATTTTTGCTAATTTTTGTTATGGAGTCTTGGACTCCAAATTTACCCCAACTCACTTCCTTTCAAACCAAACTCATTTATTATCACCAATTCATCATAAATTCTACTAACTACTACCCCAGCCATCAATAATCACCCAAATCATTCTTTAATGATTCAAGACCCGCAAATACACAAAAACCCTAAACTAGTTAAACCATGATCAATACATCATTATCACAACTAATCATTTATCTTAAACCACATATAGCAAGTAGAAAACTTGCCTCAATCTAGCAAATGCATAATTTCCTTGTGTAGTCGCAAGAATCCTTCCTTAATCTTCAATCTCTTCTCTTTTCTCTACTCTTTCTCTTCCTCTCTCTAGTTCTCTCTAGGTTTAGGAATGAAATTAGGGAAAATATAAGACTTAACAAGACTAAAATGTGCCTTTAGTCAACAATTCCAACTTAAATGATCAATACCGCGATAAAATAACACGCAACTGCACATTTAAGCTATAATTAGTCAAAAGTGCCAAAAACCTCAAAATACAATATAGCATATATTTTGACTATCTCGCACGTTTCGGAATCAACTACGGCCTCCAAATTATCATTTGGATATTTTATAACTCATTTTAAGTTCCGGTTCCATTTTAAATCATAGGCTCATTTTAAATTCTATGACACTATAAAGCTCATCACGAGGATATTTACATGCTCATACAGTAAATATACAATAAATTAGTAAATATTAACTTTTCTTGATTAAATTAATACTTACTCCGTATTACAACATTTTATGTGTAATTACTTCACATAGTAAGTAAATATAAAATAGGCTCTCATAAGTGAGGGTTGTTACATTTAGATGACATCGTCTTATGCAAATCAACAAATCAAAGTCAAAGTGATTTCCACGCCAATAACGTCCAAAACTATGGACCATTTTTTCAAGACTTTCAAGGACGTGAAAACCCATTTTAATTCTTCATCTATACTCCCTCATATATATTTTCTTTTAGAGGTGAATAAAATAAATTCTCAAACATTGGAGAATTGGTGCAAAAACCTAATTGTCCGATAATTGGCATGAATTCCTTTTTATTGCCTTTAAATTTTTTGGGCTCTTTTAAACCTCTTTGGACCCCGGATAATAAAATTCCTCGATTTTGTAGGTCCAATTTAAACGGCGTCTTAATCGCAAAGGATAAATGATAATCTTTCATATCCCTTCACCTTTCTTAAATAAATCACACAAAACCTCATAAACATGGTTCAAAAGTGCACACTTTTATTATCTTGTTTTATCGTTCTTGGTTCATTTTAAGGACATGATTGAAGCGAAAAAAACCAACAAATATGTGATAAGACAAGAAAAATAATCAAAAAAATCCATGCATGTGTGCAATAAAGGAAAACATGAGCCAAATATCTAGGAAGTAACACTTAATTGCATCTTAATGACTCCAAATATTATAAAGCAGATGGATGAATTGACCTATTATCTCAAAACACTATCAAATAGTCACATGAACAATGGAATGATGTTGTGACTTGGTCATCCTAAGTGTCCATACATAAAAGGTTCAAACAAAATACAAAACTCTTTTTGGATTTTTCAAAAAATTTCATTAAAATAAAATCTTTTTGTATTTTTCAAGAACAAAAATTTATACAAAAAGTACATATCATAACGCTAGAAAAAATATATCAAAAAGCATAACTAGCATATGACAAACATACAAACACAATCATCTATATCATATGGCAAGAGAAGAATCATGTGCTAGAAAACGGGAATCAACTTGTCTAAAATGTATAGTATCCAAAAGTGATTTGCTAACCCAAACGGATGTAACACGTTGACACGGGGTTTTGGGAACCAACAAAACACTAGACTTCGACTTCCTAGGACCTCTTCCAAGATAAAAAAAATATATTCTAAAGCGACCTTTCCTACAACATTAGGAACATGTGTAAACGGGTGAAACGGCACCTCTGGGTTGACCTTTTCTAACATCCTTGAAATTGGTTGACCCTCTAAAACAAATAATGGTTTTGGCATTAGCACTAGAAGCATGAGAACACGATGAGCCATTACCATCCCTATCAAACCTACTCGAGTCTGTCAAATCTTTTTTTAACTTCAAAATTTTTTACTCAAGCAAAGAATTAGACTATTCCAATTCGAGGGACTCACTCTTCAAATTATCAATTAAACCTAGAAGGTTATCTCGCTCCGCCTCAATTAAAGCAAACTTATCCATAAGAGTCTCTTCACGTGCCACAAACTCATTGATTAAAATATTTTTTTCATCTTTGGCACAAACACAAACCATCAAATTTTTAAGGTCCTCCAATTCCTTTTCTAAAAATAGGACCCTATCACCACTCTCCTCCTTGGACAATTTTAAAGAAACAAAGTCATGGTCCAAGGAAACAAATTTTTCACGATAAAAGTCACTTTCATTTTGAACCGTTTGCAAAAGATCCAATGCGGATTTAAAACGAGAATTTTCTTTTTCCAAAACTTTAATTTTTTTAGCAAACGTCAAATTCAAACGATTTATATCATCAAAACTCTGACTCATGTCATCAAAGGGGGGCATCCGATTAGATTAGTGCTCCATCGAAAAAATTGCGATTTCTCACAAAACTGATTTATAAAAATCAATATCACATAAATTTTGCGAAAAATAGGAATACGCGATAAATTAGCACAACCCGCTCTGATACCAATTTGACGACGTGAGAAGTCAAATTTTATAAAAAAAAATCCTTGAAAAATCAGGATCAAGCGATAAATTGGCGTAATCCGCTCCGATACCAATTTGACGACATGAGAAGTCAAATTGTATCCAAAAAATAAATCCTTAAAATATCAGCATCACGCGAAAATAAGCATAACCCTCTCTGATACAAATTTTGAAAAATCGAAAGAATGCAGTGTGTGACATCGATTAAAATTAATTCGTAAGTTTCTAATTTGGCACACTTATATAATTAGAATCTATATAAACCAAATCAAATTAGCCCCTAAACATGCATCTATATGTATGCATGTGTCAACCTATAAATAGATAAAGCATGCGACACAAATTTAAGGAAAAATCCCCGAAGGGCAAAACCTTTTATTTATAGAAATTTGGATAAGTCACAAGACCATTGACTTGCATAAAACCTGATAATCGCCCACAAGTGTAATGCACGGTGTCTTCTTCAAACTTCCAAAGCAACGACTAGAAATAACGTCGGCTGGAATCTCCTGAAAGAACTCCAGGTGGTCAGCAATGAAGAAGAAAATGGCTTCTCCATAAGTGTGATCTTTATAAGGACTCCCTCCACTATAGCACATAGCTCTCTACTTGTAGAGTTCTCCCCATAATGATTAAACCACAACAAAGTGTATTCTTCAACACCAAAAACAATTCACCAAAGCATATTGGGATTTTTGTGAATTTAAAACAAAGAGGGATTAAACCCTAAAAGAAGAAGTCAAAAAGGATTCTTCTTTCGCATTTTTTTGTTCTGTAAAACGCTGGGACTTCTTAAAGAAATCGAAACCATTTAATGAGTATTTATACAAAATCGCGTCACCTCAAAAAACGTGCTTGTTCGAACGAGATAACAGTCTCGCACGGATGACTTATAGATGTCGTTTAAATGACATCTCGTGACATCCAACCTTGCTCGAATGAGATGGCCATCTCACTTGAACAACCTGGGCATCAAAATCGAGGTATGCTCTAACACTTAGAAAAATTACTCATTCTTAAATTTGACGAAAAAGTCCGCTCCAACACTTAGAAAATATTTTGTAAAAATATCCCAAAAGCATTAAGTATAAAGTTAAGGTATTTAAAACAAAACCTTACCAAAGTAAATTTCGTGGAGTCTTTTTGATTAAGAACTTGATAAATTTGGATTCGTGTTGATGTAGATGTCTCTTGAATGCTCTTCGACGGTGTAGTGGTATATGACATAAAAAATTGATAACGGACTTATAAAAATATGTCCTTACAATTATAGATTTTACTTGAATAAACTTTTGGTTCAAATAAAGCAATTGCAGGAAGGTGGTATTGTTTAATCAATCTTTTAATTCTTCTATTGGTAGCCTTATTGTCCACACCCTTAGCATTCCAGCATATGAAGTTAATCATTTATGATTAAATATTGGATTTAGAGTTTTCGATTTACTAAGACATCTAATAAATATGCTAAATAGGGGATCATAAGGAACTTTTTTAGAAAGCTTACCTATTTTATGTTCTGTTTCTGCACCGAATGTATCTGTTATAGATTCTGAGATTATTTTTTGGATCTTTTCTCTCTTTTCTTTGTATTTTCTTCATTATTCATCTATCTATGAAGCAAAATTTGTAAATCCTCAATCATTGGAACTGAAAGACTTCTTTCCTCTTGATTTGAATAGTAGTCTTTGGCAGCTACCGAAAGTCTATCATACTTAGGAAGAGTTGAACCTTTAGGAGAGAGGTTAAATTGATCTACAATCAAAGTCTCCTCTGAGGTGTATTCTCCATGCTGAATTAGATCCATAGAATCATTTAAAGAGCCTTAGACTGTTTGATGCAATGTTAGCATGATATTTTGTTCTATGTCTTCTTTATCAGATTCAGATGGATCGTTTTGTATGATAAAAACTTCTTGAACCACGTTGCCATCCTTAGTACCTGAAGTAGAGGGAAAATACTTTATATTTTATTTAATTGTCATCACTGTTGGTATTTTCAGTGAATCTTGAATGGTCACTTACTTGTCTTGGGGTTTTCTTGAATTTACTTGCTGAAGATTGGCAGTAGTATCCCTTATATCAGTATTTTTTGTGGTTTTCTTTTGGACTATATTGGAGTTTAGGTCTTTGATCATGCATTTGGATTCTTAGTGCCCTTTCTTTTTGCAATATTGACAATATGATGGTATATTTTCATAAGAGATTTGTCGCCAAAATCCCTTAGAACCACAACCTATCCAAATCCAATGAGTTCTTTCACGTAAGAGGTTAATTTCTACACAGACTCCTGCTATACTTGGACGAGATATAGAAGCAATAGAACCATTAATTTTCAATGGATCACCAATTAATTGTGCAATGGAGTATAAAGAAGATTTTTCATAAAAGTGAATTGGTAAGTTTTGTTGATTAATCAAAATAGGGGAAAGTGTACTTTCTTCTTTTGGATGAAAATCAATTGTCCACTTAAAGGTGGGCATTGGGAACTTCCCAATATACCATTGATCTCTATTCCAAAGTCTAATATAGTCCTCTTCACAATTAAGTCTGATTATAATATGTTTAGAATCTATCAAACCAATTGTGAAATCTTCTTTGTGAGAAAATGTTTGAAACATGTTTCGAATGGTTTGAATTGAAGGTCTTCCACGTGAAAATTTCCCTACAATTGAATGTTTAAAGGGAGTAGATAATGCAATAATATCTTCCTCTGAGAATAATATTGATGTTTCACCCTTGAATGTATATGGAGTCTTGAGACTTATTTCCTTCATTGTATTGTTCATAAGAACACTTACAAATGATTTCGACCAAATGTTATTAGGGTCAGGAGGCTTTGGAGGAATGAGAGTGTTGATTGGGATCTCATCCATGATAGACATGGTTGGAGAATTAAAGGGAGAATGAGATTTCAACCTATCTTCATAGTATTTTCTTGGAAGAAATCTTGGAGAGAATCTTGGACAGAGACTTCGCAACTAAACAAAATTGCAATTTTAGGGCCTAAGATTTACTCCAAACCTCAAATTTATTTGAATGAGATTCCACTGTTAAGTATGAAAATTTGTTTGAACTTCATAAGAAGGTCATTGGAATGACATTCTATATCTTATTTAATATAGTAAAGCATCTCGTTCGAATGAACCATATAAATTCATTTCAATAGTTCTTTCAAACGAGTTTTTATAAAAAAGTAATTTTTTTCTTTAAAAACCTTTTTTATGAAAAATGGCCTCAAACATTTTGAAAACAAACACCAGATAAAAATTCCACGGATCAAAGATTATACGCATTGACACCTAGTGAGATCCATGGGCTTTGAAGACGAAATGTGGAACTAAACATCACACGATGATGCTGATTCTCTAACTTAGCTGCTACGATCTTCAATCACACTCGCCAGAGACCTGAAGGATAAAGCGATGCAAGTCCTAACTTATGACTCAAATGATTTTTTTCGAAACAAAATTAAGGCAATACATACAAAGAAGCCTATTACCCCCGATATCTCACATATGTAGGTTGACACGTGTGTGATATATCGTATCCTAATTCTAAACATAACTGTAAGAAACACCCCATGCCCGAAATTAAAAAACATAATAACCTACTCACGATAGCTAGATTAAGCATAATAAATAGCTACTAATCAATGTTCAGTAACAAAATCATATGACCACAGGTCTAAATCACCAAATCGACTGAATATCAAGTCAAGCAAATACAACTACTACGTCATCACAGTTACGATGTAAGGAAGAACCCCTACCCATTGGGGTATATACATGTAAAGAAAAGTCAATAATAAAAATTACATATCTAAAAATTGTAGAAAATGAACTACTAATGGAAGAACAAAACCCCTTGGTGTCAAAATAAGACTCGTACACGTGAGTCATAAACATAAACGTAATAATCTCCTAGTGTTATACCAGTAAGACTAATTTCACGCAAGTCATCTACTAATTAAGTTTTCTCACCTTCTCCAAGTCTAACAATTCCCTATAAAGATACAACCCAAATGGTAGTCCTACCGAGGGCCCGACTGACCCTATCACTATGGTTGGTTATGCTAAAACTTGTCTTATCGGCCCTATTCTCTTTGGTCATGACCCCAATAATCATAATTCCCCTATCTGTAATGGCCATAATAACTCTAAGTGTCTTATCTTAGAAACCTCTTAAGGTTTTATTCCCATTTGTGGTTCCTTTTACTAGTGAGGTCCTCCCTATCATGGGGAGACTTTCCACACTCTCTAATCCTTTGAGTCTAGTATGGCTTAATATTCTTAATCTTAGGAACTCTGTCCTTATGATAGTTTTTATGATCCTGACGATGTCGGAGGGAAACTTCCACCACCCGAGCACAAACATTGAAGGATGGTTACCCAATAACACCAAATGGATCCTCGGGTATGATTTTCTTATCTAGCAATATATCATCTCATATGGTTACTGATAACATGAATATACATCTTCACTTTCGTGTCAATCTCTTTCGGTGCAAAAAGAGAAAGATAGTTGAACTTACCCCCTTACCAGGTACCACATAATATCTTTGATGATGTATCTGGAAATTTCTACTCACTTCGTTGCAAATGGCGAGTGGAAAACACTTCCCATCAAACCAATGTGCTAAACACATACTAAAATTGTCACGCCTAAGAGTTCTAAACTCCGGGTCAAAACAAACCTCATATATGAGACATCTCACTAAGGAAAAGCAAGCAAGCAACCCTCTAATACACATTGGTCCATTCGAAGCGTTCGTATGAAACAATGTAGTGAAACACGCTATGCGATTATCGTTATAAATAATACAAACCCTAAACAGTAAAGCTCTAAATTAGTCAAAGAACGCAAGGTGAAAAGGCAATGAATGCACTCTAGACCTTAGTACACTATAACTTGAATTGCTATAATACAAATTGCAACACTCCATGATATCAATAAATAGATTGATCGGGTCTAATACAAAAATCACGAGACTAAAAAGTATTTGGTAGCATTCTTAGCATAAGGAAATAAATAAAAAGATACAAATAATAAAATTTGAGAAATAAAATGTTAAATAAAATAAAACACGTCATATTCCAGTCAATAAAAATAAAAATTACATCCAACTCTAGAATATAAGATGTATCTCCATAATACAAATACATCTGTGTATGAATCCTCCAATAATAATAACGTATCTCGAACAAATGTCTCACTCGAGAAATCTAAAATAAGACAACCGAATGAGATTTGAAAAGTAAATGACTATATGAATATAAACTAAAGCATGTACTCAACCACTACAGCCTAGGAAAGATGAGATGAACTGGAATTAATGTCGGAGAAATCCTCCAACTAATTTCTTGACTTTACAGAAGATATTGTGGCCAAGACTTGTAGAAAAAACAATTCAACAACAAGTATTAAACCTATTAACACAACAACAACAACAACAACAACAACAACAACAACAACAACAACAACAACAACAACAACAACAACAACAACAACAACAACAACAACAACAACAACAATAATAATAATAATAATAATAATAATAATAATAATAATAATAATAATAATAATAATAACGATGATGATTTTAGGCCCCTTTTTCTTTCGAATGTGTTTTAAGGATGATAAAAACCAATTTTCTTTTTGAAAAAACCTTTTTCAAACTTTTATGTGCACCAAATTGTGAACCAATTTTAATGTAATACCCTGTACTTTTATTAATATTTATTTATGGGATTAATTAAATTAAATGTGAATTAATTGAGAATTAATCCGGATAAAATACTAACGAGATGTGAGTTGGTATTTGATTATAATGTGTATAAATGGCAATATATGAATATTAAAAATATTGAAATTGTCGCAAGACTGAGATACGATAATTTGGGAAATTTAGTTGGGACGCGCGTGTCAGTCGCGTCAAGAATGTAAAGTTTTAAATTAAAAGTGAATTTTATTTTTTATCAACCGAATGGTCATTTTGAGTGCGCCAACGTGTCCGGAAGGGTCGAAATAGCCAGAAAACACTAGCCGGGGGTTTAGTTTGGGTCCCGAGGCATTTTTGGGCCATACCGACAACTTAAAAGGGTATTTTGGTAATTTTGAAATTTTGGGAATTATAACCAACGAATTTTGGGAATTAAAAATAGGATATTTAGTAACCCACTAAACCATTACCAGCACTTAACTAATTAGAGGTCTACGGGAGTTATAAGAGGAAGTTAGGAGAGGTTCCCAAAGGAGAAAACCATAACCACCATCTTCAACCTTCAACCTTGGGAGAAATTGTAGAGAAAGAGAGAGCAACCTTCAACATTCAACATAAAATTCAGAGAACAATCCAAGGCAAGTGGATTAATTACGTTAATTTCAAGCGAATGTTTCTTCCATGCTTAGAAATTTATATAATTGCATTGTATTGGGAGATTTATAAAAACCCATGAAATTGGAGTTGGAAATTCAGGTTTTGATATAGGGATGGCATGTAGAATTGTTATTGGGTGATTATACTAAAAGAAATACGACTTTTTATGATGGAAAAATGAATTTATTAAGGGAAATAAAAGACTTTAAATTTCTAGGGTTTATACTCATGAGGTTTGGGAAAAATTGGGGAGATATGAAGATTATATGTTGTTTAGGAAGAGTGACCCCTATATAAATGTTAAAATACGACCTAAGAAGGTTTAGTCATGTTTAAGAACCTTAAAACACTATTGGGATGACTTTTGGAGGAGTTTTGAGAAGAGGAAAATTTGAGAAAAATGAATTTAGGAATTCTGGGCTCGAAACTGTCATCTCGTTAGAAGACCTGCCCAGGTCGTTCGAACGAGCTCGTTCGAACGAGCTTCTAACGAGGTGACAGTCTTCCTTCTAACGAGTGGGTAGTTCATTCAATGCCTTTCATTCGAACAAACTCTCGTTCGATGCCCCTTTCGTTCGAATGAACTCTCGTTCGAACGACCTCGTTCGAACGAGACTTCTAACGAGTTGACAAAATGCCCTTTTTGGCCTGATTTGATTTCTAGTGTCCCGTAACTTTATTTAATTAATGAGATAACTTTCCCTTGTTAACTAATTGGTATAGTTGGGAGATTTGGGATATATTTAGGAGTAAAATATAGAAGAGTGGTTTGAACCAAATGATATTTGTGGATTAGGACACGAGTGACTAATCACAATGCGAGGATAATTGATGACTTAAATACATATAAACCGGGACATGTGATTTGTGTAATACTAAAAGTTGGTATAAGAACGATAAGTATACCACTAATAAAATATGGAAATTACTAAGATGTGTGCTTGCTTAGTATATATGATTTTATGTGTATGACATACCTATCATACTTGCTATCACGGAGGTTTGCGTTCGTTTAGGGCCATCTAATCTTTGTGTGCCTACGGGGGGGATATAGATTGGTACCTCGAGGACATAAGTCAGAGAAGGACTTATTGAGATGTTAATAAGTCTGTTGATCATGGGAACGTAGGTATGTGCGTGACCCATGTGATGTGAACTATGTTCGCCTCCATTGTTTGTGATTTGCTATTATCTGAGAACGATTCCTGAGAGATTCGGAATGCGTGATCCTTATGTACGTGCTGTAGCGGGATGGGATAGCAGAGTATGTGTGCACCTCAACTTAGTCTCAGGGTGCTAGTATTGTATATTTATGATGTGAATAATATACAGTTAGATGAAAAGACTTGTCACGTTTAAATTGTGAAGTATAATTATCGTAATGAACGCTAAAGATAAAAAGGGATAACCTGTAGTGATTTGTATTGCTAATAATTGAGAATCTGGGAATTAAAGTAAAACTCTCTATTCAATTGATGATGTTGGAATTAAATTGCGAATCGAGTATAAAGGTTAGTATTTGTTTTGGTCTAGATAGATATGAGAATCACTTGTATGGGTACAGTACGTTAGGAGTGCACAAATAGTCGAGAGGTGAGTATTTCATGTGAGAGCACGTCCTAACATGTATTTTGCATTCATTGTTTTAATGTTATTAAAGCACTTGCTGTTTTTAAAACTATTATCCACATTCGGGCTCTGACCCGTTTGCTTTCAAATCTATTTTTGTAAAAACCTTTTTAGGTGCCCAGCCCCAAGGACACCATGCATAAGAATTTTATTCAGGTGACGAGTTGTAGCTGTTGTGGAAGTTATAGGGCCTTGACAGTAGACGCCTCCTTTTCTAGTCTTGACTCCATGTAGGGCATGTCGCCCATTTCCTTGAGAGACATTTTATATTTCAGTTATTCAGACTTTGGTTTGTAATGAATTTAGGATGCAGACTTGTTGTATTTATTTCAGCTTTGGGATTGTTGTGAGGAGTATTTCCTCCATATTCATTATTATTTGATAGTTACTCTATTGGGACTTTATTGCGAATGGTTATGTTATTCTTTTATAATTCATTTATTGCATGTTAATCAGATTTAACTTAAAATTTGACAACTTACTTTTTAAATACTAGGTGGTTAGTAATTATTAAAATGATTTCGACAGTGATGTTATTAACTGAACCAATTTGACATTTTGAATTAATTTAATAAAGGAGTAGCTACCCGGTATTTAATCAGTCGGTGTCCACCGATGTAACTTGGAAAGTCTACAGAATCAAAACACGAACTCCTTCACTTCTTCTCCGTAAAAACAAACGATGTTCTTAAAAGGGTAAAACAAACTCCAACAAGGTGCAAATAAAGATCACTATTGCATATGATAATGAAAACTCGGATCCTTGGAACTCTAAGGATGTTTTATACTTAGAAAAGCTTAGAAAACATGTGCAGAATACTTACTAGTCGTATACTATTTTTCCAAATTGCAGACTAACAAAATTCTGAGGAAACCACGCCTTAAATAATTTTCTTTAGGTGGCGCATCGTTTGAACAACTTATCATGTTGCTCGAACGAGACATCCATGTCGTTCGAATAATAGTGGAATCTCGCTTGAATGACAGTTAATCTCATTTGAACCAGAAACAGTAGAGTTTGTGTTTTATACAACTTTCATCCATCCTTATCTCAAAATAAAACAAGAGTAAACCTTTCAAAACTCTTTTAAAAATATTTTAAAACATTTATTAAATAAAATAACATCCTTAAACAATTTTAAAATAAATTTTGAGTTCTATTAAAATTGCACATTGATACCTGAGTGATCTCGGAATGCAATTCGATTTAAAGACGAAATATGCACCATAAAATCGACATGATAAATCTTTGAAGCTTTACCGCAATGTCTTCAATAAACATCATTATGTCATAGTCAATGTGGGATTGTTATAATAAAAATACTTCCTATGACTCAAATGTATTTTGCTTCTGTAATAAGTCAAATAAACATACAACAAACTCAATTGGAAAATTTACTTACAAATCTCCCCCTTTGACTATTTCGGGACAAAACAAACAGTGAAATTCCTAAGTCGGTCCGTCAAGCCATATGATGCCTTAATCCCATACCATAAAATAAAAAATGCAGGGCAAAACTAGTAGATGATGGTCCGGTAAGCATGAACTGTCTAAATGTGATGTAGTCTTGAAATCTGAAATCTTTTAAGTATACCTACACACATGAAATAGACAAGTACCTAGTGAAGTATGGAGGAACAAATGATATATACCAATATGTAAAATGAAATCCAAATCATTTGTTATGTGAGCAAAACATGATACTAATATGTAAACAACATCTAAATCAGGATATCAACAGATGATCACAAATATGATACCAAATTGTGGAAAATAATTAATACAGAAATGTAAGCAAGAAAGCGTATGATATTAATTTATAATGTAAAAAAATCTATGTGCTGACCAAACAAAATCTCCACCTACATCACATACATATATCCCCCTTTTTGTCTCGAATAGATAATCTCGTGAAAAGATAAACATATCTAGCATCAAATAATCAATGAAGTGTATCTAGATAAATAAAAAACATCCATCTAATGATGATCAAAAGATGTCCAATCCGTAGCTAGCAACCAATAATCACATGAGAGAAATCAACACAATCAGTAATGATGTGATTAAACCACCACAATGCATCATAATAATATAATCAGTGAGAATTGCATAACATAAACCCGGTAACAACCCAATTATACTAAAAACATAACCATACGAACCAAGGTACTAAAACAGCAGAAACCATAGGGAAAAAAAATCAAATAGACTGTCGCTCGAATGACACAACCTTGTTGTTCAAATGACAGGGGCTAGTCGCTTCAATGCTTCGCGCGAAATCGATATCTCATTCGAACGAGAAAAACAAAAAACTCAGTTCCAGTTCTAAATAACAAGAAGTTTCATCCAGTGAAATTTTTTTCGTAAAAAGTTTACTGGAAAGAGCAGACTCTCCAAAACAGTAGCAAAACAGAAAGCAAACAAATAAAACAAAGTGAGTTACATGCTAACATAGTACTGATGTGCTCAAACATGAATATGGAATGAAAGGTCATGAACTACAACAAATGAATCACAATTCCAACACATCGAAACGATCAAAAAGCCCTAATTGATAGCTATAAATCATCAAACTTTATTCTAGACATATGTGACATTTAAAGTGTGAGCTTAATGAACTAACCAAACATCATACACACAAATTCGAAACTTTGACAATTCTACAAACAATAGCGCACGACGTGATTTTTCAACTTTAGGATTCGTGGTGCAAACCCTTTTAAATTTTCTCCAAACTAACTCCCTCATATATATATTTATTTATTTTCAATTTCTTTTGAGTTTTCTATCACTATTAACTTACATAAAATCATATTGGTCCGATTTTTGGCATATGTTTATTTTTACTGCCTTAATTTTCTTTTGGGCTATTTTAAATGATGGCTTTCACGACGAGACAATTTTCCACTCTCGCATCCCTTTCTCGTGAACACTCATCATTTTTTGTATAATCCTCACAGTAAACGGTTCTTACATGCACACATCTCCTTAAGTCTACTTATACATAGATGACAAAATTGAGATAAGAACGTCTCACCAAAATTAAATATCCAAGAGAAGTCAAACATTGAAATAAACTCGTGCATGTGTGCAAATATGGCATATACACAAATTTGAATAAAAAAGAATATCAGCTTCTAAACAACCCCATAATACAATTCTTAAGATCATTCTAAGCATCAATAATTACGAAGAAATGTCTGAACCACGTGGATAATGAAAGGATGGGGGTTCAAGCACACCAATATGCCAAATCAAACATGAAAACTAAAAAAATGAAAATATTTTTGGTATTTCAACATATTTTGACTCAAATAAAAGAAAAATCTTTTTGGATTTTCCTAATACAATTTTCTCAAAAACAAAATCTTTTTGTATTTTGTCAAATAAGACTCAAATAAATAAAAAACATGATACATAAGATATACATGTCATAACACTAGAAAGATATAATTGTGATCCAAAGACTAGAATATGACAAACATGTCAACACAATCATTCTTTAGATCTAGCATGGGAAGAATCAAGCTCAACTAAATGATAACCATGAAGTTTAAGTCCTAAAGCCTTTAAGTCCGATTTGCTAACCCAAGTAGGTGTGAAATTATGTATGGGGGATTTGGGAATCGAAACGACTTTATTCCTTAACTTCCTAGGAGCATTCCTAAGGTCATAGAAAAATCGTCTAAGGTGACCTTTCCTATTGCAATGTGTGCAAGTGTAATGATTAGCAAAATGTCGACCTCTTCTCACGTTCCTAGTTGGCTCTCTAACACATATGTCATTGTCTTTTGGAATGGGAATAACTCTATCATCGTAGCCTATACCACACCTATCACTTTTGACATGGACTGTGCCTACTATACTATCCAAGTTTTTTGACCTAGTTTCCAAGTCAAACTTAACCTTACTCAAGTCTATCAACTTCCCCTATAACTCACAAATCCTATACTCAAGCACATGCCTAAACTCCTCAAACTCTAACACCTCTTTTTTCAAAGCCTCTATCAAACCACGTAGGCTATGTCTCTCTTTCTCAACATACTCTAGCTTATACCTAAGCATTTTCTCCCATGCCCTAATATCCTCAATCAAAACATTGCTATTTTCTACGGCACGCTCATTCAAACTAGCTTGTAATTTAGAATTTTCCTTTTTCACCTTTATTGCCTCGGCATACAACTCATTAAAGGCAACTTCAAACTCTTTCACATTAACCTCCTCTTCTTCACTCTCTTCACCCTCACTCACTTGGGATTCAACATCCTCGAAAGCGTCATGCACATGAGAATCTTAATGGGAAGATTTATCATCGTCGCTCACATGACATGCCAAGAAAGCATCAAACTTTCACTCATTGGGGCAACTCTCTCCATCTTTCGAATCATTATCACTTAAGGAGGCATTATAGGCTATCGATTTCTTGCCCTCTTTCTTAAGTCTAGTGGGACGCTCAAAAAATTTGTGACCCTAACCCTCACACCCAAAACACCTATCTGACTTAACCATATTAAATTTCTCACTCTTATCCTTAGGGGTGGACTCTACCTTATTGTCCTTGAATTTCTCACACTTTTTGGCATCTTTCGATTTCTTTTGAAATTTAAGAAAATTTTAAAATTTCTTTGCCAATAAGGCGACATCCTCAAAATCGAAATCGTAATCGTAATCCAAAACTTTAGTCCCCTCCTTTCGAGATTTCAAAGAAATGTCGTTTTCTTTCTTTGGCACTTGCTTGGAGGTAAACATATCAAGTTCATGGGTTTATAGGTCACCTGAAATATCTTCAAGTTTCATCAATTCAAGCATACCTAAGGAGTTTAAAACATTCACTTTTTCATCAAACCTACTCGGTAAAGATCTCAAAATTTTCATTATCACACGATTATCGGGTATCTTATCTCCCAAGTTAAATGACGAGTTGACAATATTGGACAACCTAGCATAAAACTCATCAAACGACCCACTCTCTAACATATTAATCGTCTCAAACTGTGTAGTGAGGTTTTGTATCTTAAATGCCCCAACCGTGCTAGTGCCATTGTGAGTAAGTGAAAGTGTATCCCAAGCCTCTTTTGAAGTTTCACAAGTCATGATTCCATTATAATCTTCTGGTGTGACATGTGAGGAAATTACGTGAAGACCTTTAGAGTTGTAACGTGAAAGTCTATGTTCGGCTTCGATCCATGACTCAATAGGTTTAAGTGTAGTGGCCTTAGCGTCTCATGTAATCGGTGGATTCCAACCCTTTTCTATCGCTAACCACACATGCTCATTAATTGATTTCAAAGCACTTCTCATTCACATTTTTTAATAAGAATAATTTGTTCCATAAAAAATAGGACACAAAAACTTCAAAAACATCCAAAATTCATCCTGAAAAACACAAGGGATCAACAAAATAAAAATATGTTTCTAGTTATGATACCCTTTTGTAGGCCCCTTTTTCCTTTCGAATGTGTTTTAAGGATGAAAAAAAAAAAACTTGCTGTTTGAGAAAACCTTTTTGAAACTTTTATGTACACAAAATTGTGAACCAATTTTAACTTAACAAAATTTTACTTTGATTAATCCTACCCATTCATCTAGTGAATAAAGTAAGTAATGTAAGGAAAAAAATGCTCACAATGTCGGATGTACGAGGAAACCACAAATGGAAAAAAACCTTGGATAACCCAAGTTAGACAATCACTATGATGTGGAATTATAAGGAACAAACACAAGTTTTACTCAATGTCTCAATACCCCATGAAACTTGGCGCTCTTATAATCTTCAACCACTCCTCCACAATTCCCACGTGAATCCTTTCGTGATACCTGTCCACAACAGTCACCTCCATGAATGCCTCGGTGTCCACCTATGTAGATTGAATAGTTTACAGAATTGAAACACAAACTCCTTCTCTTCTTATTCACAAAACCCAATGATGTTCTTTAAAGTGTAGAAAAAACTCCAGCAAGGTTTAAACAAAGATCACTATTTCATATGAGAATTAAATCTTGGATATTTAAAACTCTAAGGATGTTTTAGACTTAGAAAACCTTAGAAAACATGTGTAGAATATGTATTGTTCGTATACTATTTTTCCAGATTGCACACTTATAAAATTCTGAGGAAACCACGCCTTAAATAATTTTCTTGAGGAGGAGCATCGTTCTAATGACTTAGCATGTCACTCGAATGAGATATCAATATCGTTTGAAGGGAAGTGGAATCTCGCTTGAACGATAGTTATTGTTGTTTTAACCAGAAATAGTAGATTTTGTATTTTATATAACTCTAATCTATCCTTATCCCATAATAAAACAAAGTGTAAACCTTTTAAAACTCTTTTAAAAACATTTAAAACATTTATATAATAAAATAACATCCTTAAAAAAATTTAAAATAAATTTCGAGTTCCATTAAAATTACGCATTCATACCTGAGTGATCATGGAATGCAATTTGATTTGAAGACGAAATATGCACCATAAAACTAGCATGATAAATCTTTGAATCTTTACCATAACATCTTTAATAAACTTCAATACGTCATAATTTGTGTGAGATCATGACAATAAAAATACTTCCTATAACTCAGGCATGTTTTGTTCTGGGAATAAGTCAAATAAACATACAACGGACTCAATTAGAAATTTTTTCCTTACAATGATGACGATGATGATGATGATGATGTATCTTCCTTCCATATTAATTGTATTTTAAGTTATTTAAGTTACCCAACCCAAACAACAGAAAATAATCATACGGTTCTACTCTCAAACCCAAATGAGTCCCCTGTGATATATGTTCATCTCTAATTAAATTTTCAGGACTTTCACATTCTTGAGTTCATCTTTTTATTTAAGAACCATTTATTCTACGATTATCTCTTGCTTTTAAAGTAACTCGCTTACTAATCATATTGTCGATAACAGTCTCCAGTTATGATTCTTAAAAGTGTGTCTCAAGTCTATTAGTCTTAAACAATCTTTTGTCACTGCAAGTAAATAAATAATTAACTACATAGTTTAAATAGATGCACAAAAATAGGGGGTATTACAAACCGAAGAATTTTTAATGGAGTTTGAGATGTATTTTAATGGAGTTAGAAGATGGGATTTTTAAGGAGCTTTTTATGGATCTTTTGCAGGATTTTGAAAACCCCTTGAAGTCCACCTTTACATGTGGGGTTGCCCTCTTCTTTAACTTCTCCATCATGATTTGTGACTCATAAGGTGGGAGAAATATTATCATTTATATTATAAAACTTATTAAATGCATGTTACTAAATACATGTGCAAAAAATATTGAAACACGCTACCAATGTTTTTTTTTTATCACTTTATGTGAACGAATCATATCAAAGAATGGGTTTAAATCCACATGGTTATATATTAATAAATTTTAGAATATATTTTAAGATTTTTGGACAAAAATACGTCAAGAAAGTAATTATCTCATGTGAAATATTGATAGTTCATGAAGATAATATGAAAATATGGAGTAAAAGTAGCTATTAAAATTGTTGGAATATTCATAATATTATAAAGGTATTTTTGTTAAAGAAGCATATAAAAAGATTATTATTTTATGATAAAATTTTAAAACCCTGTATTTTTTATATTTGTTTAATGATTATTAATTATGAGATTAAATTTAAAATCAGAATTAACTATTGCTTGAGTGAATTGGTATTAATAAAAATACATATTTAGATGATGGTTAAATTGGCATGTTATGATTTATTTGTAACGCATGTTATATTTAACTAATATGTATAATTAATTAAATTGGACTATAGGTGGTTATGCATAAAAGAAAAATGTGTGTGATTTATTTTAAGCTATAAGGTACTACCATTTGGAGCAGACTCTGGAGTTATATGAAGGACCAAATATGTGTTTTTATCTTTCTAAGGTATACCCCTTAGAGCAAGTTTTAGTCTATTATGGGAAGTATTTTAGGCTCATTTGGAGGCCCAAAAATAGGCCTAATAAAGACCTATGAATTCGAGGATTAATTAGGAATATTGGAAGTCATTAATAACATACATTCCATCAAAGAAACAAACCCTAGCAGCCTTAAACCTTTAAGATATTTTAGGAGACTTTTGAGTGAGGAAGAATAAGGATTCAACATATAGAGATTCTGCGTTCATGTACTTAGGCAAGAAATATCTTGCTTTACCATGCATAATCTATAAATTGTTTATAATTTATGTTATGTAGTAAATTTCAGGTTTAGAACGCATGTATAGGATTTTGATTTAATATCTTGATCATATTCTCTTGAGGAATTAATTGTTACTAGTGCACAAATAATTCAAAATCGAAAGATTTAAACTTTTGAAGAGAAACCTTGAATTGAGTTGTTTGGGACTATGATGTTGTTCTTGGAACACTTGTTGAGGATTTATTTTTTTATATAAGATGATTCCCCATGATAATTTCATGATTGGATTTGAAATCGTAGGTGTATTATACTTTATTCAATGTTAAAGATGAAATAGCTTTAATTTGGGAATTTTGTAGAATTAAACCCTTATTTGATGTGTTTGGACTATAATCGATGTTAAATATATGTAGGATAGTGAAGTCGTGATTAGATTAGATTATATTATAATTGGAATTATGGGTTAAAAGCTTTTGGAGTTAATAATGGTGGTTTATATTTGAACATGCATTTTTGGGATGAAGGAGGAACTTCCTCCCATCTCATTGTAATGAGATAGCTGTTTCGTTCGTCATTTGAACGACATCAAAATCCCATTCGGACGAGTTTACGCTATCAATCGAGATTGGCGAAGTAAGGGGATGGCTTAGTTTCTCATTTGGCCATTACAATTTTATATGATTTTAAAACTAGAATATCACGAGAAAATATTTTAATGTCGATTTAAGTTTTACAAACCATAATTATGATCTCGCATTGGGACTTAGAACGATTGGGGATATATGCGAGAGTGATGCAACACCTTAAAGTTACATATATATATAATAAGTTACAAAACATATGCATGTCATAAGATGGAACTATGATGTCACAAGAAGTAATTTTTTCCTGCAATACCCATTTTACCATTGAAATTTTTGATTTCCCCCTCCTTTTTTCACTTACTAAATTTACACTTCAATTCAAAATTAGGGATACTTTGGTCGAAACCACTTCGTGAATTTTGCCACTCTCTCTCTCTAATTTCTCACACAAATCTCTCATTATCCACTTCTCACCCGTTCTCTCACCAGCAACCCCAAAAAGACCTAACTCAAACATTGACCCTTTTCCCCCACTACTTCAGCTATCGCCGCACCTACCTCCACATCACCACTCCTCTCTTCACGCACCGCTCCTCTTACGTATGTCTCAAATATCAACCTTTGGTTTGGATTTTAGGTTTAGTTTTAGATTTGATGTTTAGTTTCTTATCCAAAATGCCATAGTTACTGTCATTTTGGTTTGAAATTAAAGACTTTGAACCATAGCTTTTGTTTTGAATTTCCTTGCAGATTTGGTATATTCAATTTTTTTACTTTTTATGATTTTTGAAATGTCGAATTTAGGTTCCAGGGTTAGGTATCTCTTCTTTTGGGGGGTATAAATACATTAATAATATGTGGGTTTGGTTCATTTTTTTTCATGTTTATTGTGTATATGTTGTTACTTTATGGAACATGAGATTTTATTTTGATTCTTTAGAGATTTGAATGAATTTGAGATATGAAGCTAATGCTGGTGAAGGATTCATTCAAGAATCCTATAAATAAATGTCTCGAAGCTTAGTATGTTTAATGAACCTAAACTTTTACATTTCATATTTGTTTGATATGATATCCAAGTCAGATTTTGAATACGTGTAGGTTACTTCTGGGGGACACATATGGATTATTTCATAAGAAGCTAACGGTGGCGAGGATTGGTAATTAAATTAGTGGTTTAAAGTTTATGTTTTTTTACCTTGATTTTTTTTCAATTCATTGTTTGGTTTACATACAATCACTAACTTTGTTGTTTCTTTGTTGGAAGATGATATGGCAATTTTACTACTATGAAGGTATTCGTTCCTTGTTGACAACAGTATGAATATGATAGTTGAATGTTTCTATGTGTATCGCTCTATATAATCTCTCAAAACTACTGTTAAGGCTATCAATTTGTAATTTTCATTATTCAAGGCCCTCCACATGATTTTTTATTTTGAAATATTATTCCCTATGGAGATACGAAGTCTTGCAAGAAAACATGGTTCTTTTTTAGATGGGAACTGATATTTCACTCTGTGCTGATGTGATTTTTATTATTGATTTGGTTATTTTTGTATTTGTCTTTTCGAGTTTTTTTTGGTGATATATCACATGGGGGTGGTCAGAATAGATGCAAGAAGTGCAGTAAAGATAGGTACATTAGGGGTACAATAAAAAGTGTGACATTTGCACATGTATATTGTGAGTACTTTAAATTAGGTGTTACATTTGCAAATTTATAGGTTGTGGAGGTTTGACCCTCTCTCGTTGTGTTTGTCTATGTCCCATTTACAAATATGTGTTAGCAAAGTGCTTTCACTACAACTATTTTATGAGATTGATTAAAATCTTTATTGAGCTTTGGTGAATCAGGACTCATATATTAGTTTGTAAAAAGACATGGATTTGTTGAGCTATTTGGTTTAATATAAACCTTTTACAAAGAGCTTTTATTTTAATTTTATTGTAGTATTGTTTGATGTAAATCATTGAAGTTTATAACACTCTATTTTTCATTTCCCAATGGTGTTCATATCGTTTATGGCTTATGTTTGCATTTTTTGTTCCCCGTGGTTTTAAATAGTAGTTTAAGGATATGAACCTGAAGCTATAAAGGTGTAAGCAATACACTATCTCTCTCCCATCCCTCCCTCTTTGTTATTTTTTTTCTATTCTTTGTTTGGAAACTCCATTCCTTATTCTTACTTTCCTCTATTCCCCCACATGATGTGAGTTTACAAGAGTTATTTTGTAATTTTATTCGATTAAAAATATTATTTTGTAATGTCATTTTATTGTTGGACCCGTGACCTGATCATTATTTTCTATTCTTTTTATAGTAATGTACTAAAAGTGTACTAATGTCATTCAGATTCATTAAATATTGATAAAAATTTAAAGAATCCCCTTGTTTTGTAAATATTAGATGCATTAAGCATCCACCATACGATTTTATTTTAAAATTTCTAAATATTAATGTCATTTTTATGTTTTTAACTGATTGTTTAACAAAAAGTTTACGAATTAATATTGAACCAATTTAAGAATTCAAGCAATGTGACTCTTTTGCATTGGAATGATGTTTGGCAGTGAGTACTTTAATGATTATGTTGGGCAACTTGAATTGTCTTCTTTGGTGTTTGTAGATATTGAAGAGTGATTAGAGTCTCTTGGAGTCCCAAGGAAAAAAGTTTAAGAGAAGATGAAGGTGTTATAAAAGATCTCTCTGACATTGCGCTCAGTCCATGCGATTATCATTCCGGTGTGGTTCACTAGTACTATCTTTGTTTCCATATATATTGTTTATTGGTACTAATGGTGTTTTTCACACGTGTGCCCTATATTTTTTGCTGGTGGTGTTTTTCACGATTGAATACAAAATCAAACAGTTACTATATGCGGTTTCATCTTTTTTATTGAACTAGTTTCAATTTTTGAATTTAGTATTATGATTTTGAATAACTGATTCAACCGTTATTTATTTTCAAACTCTTAGTACACAAGCAATTGCTAAATGTGATTTTTCCAAAATAGTTTGTATGTATGTATGTATGTATGTATGTATGTATGTATGTGTCAATTTGTATTATTTATTGATGATATATTTGTTTTGGTTTTTGTACTAGATCTTTGGTTACAAGTTGAAATGTATGGAGAACAAGCAGACCCATTTTAAATTAATGAATTCTTTCGAGTAAGCCTTTATGTCTCTTTCACTTGCACTTAGACCATGCACTTCTTATATGAAAGATATTTTGGTCTTTTTAAAACACTATATTAACACGATGTGCTACGTGAAACCGATCTAAACTATAATTATTACAAAGAGGCGATCCACATACCCAAAATAGCACAGGGGTGGATTTAGTTTAGCCTGTTTTTAATCTACAAGTGTATTTTTACAGGATGAAGTGTATAAGTACTTTTATTCGTTGGTTCAAGATTATTAAATAGTCTTAGAGATTAAAATTGTATTTTTTTCAACTTTTAGGTTGGAGAAAGAGTGTTGAAACTTTTCACCAGTCTTTCTTTACATGATTATGTAGATGGATCTATTTTGGAAAGATCATTCATTCTTACTTGATATAAGTCAAAATAATCCTTATTCTTATTGTGTATAACAAGCAGACCCATTTCTCAATATGTGTTTGTGTTACATTAATAGTAATTCACTTGCACTTCGACCATGCACTGCAAATGTGTACAAAAAACCCAACTCTCACAATAATTAGTAAGCCATTTTCATAAAAAAATTCTTCACAATGCGTGAGACATTAGAGATGTAATATTTTATATGCTTTAAATACATAATGAGTCCATGAGAATAGCTGGAAACATATGGTAATTACTTAAGTTTGGGCCAAACGCATATGCTAATGATTCAACACATCTGAATGTTTTTCATGATAAAAACAATTGAATTTAGTGGCTAGGAAGAAGCTTTGATAACATCTCCAGAGCTATTTATGTCTCTACAATTGAATTTTTAGTATAAATACGAATCATTGGAGCTTATTGGTTTATTACTTCATTTCCTCCTGTAGCCTTCTTTTCCTTTTTGTCATGTCTTTTGAACTTTGATTTGTAATGTTTCATATGTTTAATTTTTTTTTAATACATGCCTTTTAAAACTTTAGTAATAATCGGTGATTCTTTTGAGCACGTTTTACTGTACAATCTCAAGGAGAGGATTCTTGACGAAGAGTACGTGATGAATCTCAAGGAAAAAGAGATGGTGAAGCTTGAGGAGCATGTCACCATCTTGACCTATTCACGGATAAGGTATCACGTGATGCAGGCGGGTAAGACTCTAGTCAATAAGGAGTATTATCCCGAGGTTACTGATATAAGGTCGTTGAAATCCTTTAATTTCATACAATTCAAAATTATGTGAAGAAGACACATCGTGTGCTTATTTCGGAGGGGCACATGAGGACTAGTGGGATCGGTGAAAGTCTAAAACTCGCCATCAATGATAATTTCCATGATTACTTAGATGCTCCAGTAAGCTATTTGTTGTCGTAGAATGTGCCAACTCCGTATGTTGGGACATTGGAGGAATATACCATAGTTCAGCCTGCCCAGATTGTGACTGCTGTGGAGCAGCTTTACCAGTAGAAGCATTGCTAAATTGCTATTCTAGTACTCAGCTTACTTCTTATATGCGCAATTATTATAGTTTTATATCTTCGTTTTATTTTATTTTATAGAACTAGAAATTGTTTATGGGATAGAAGGATTTTGCAAATTTTTTTCTTCACTTGAGTGATGGATGGGCCTTAGATTATGAACTGATCAATGATTGAGATGTCTGAGGAATTATGAAATCATGATTCCCTACAAAACAAAATGAAAAAAAATCTAATCCGTCATGTTCAAGCACTGAACGGTGGGCAAAGAAAGCGAAGGTTTCCCGTCCGACATCAAGTCCCTTCTGTGGTGAAATTGCATCTTTTTAAATTCAAGTATTAAAATAGAAATTTGAATTGCATATGTTTAAAGAAAATAAACGTGCTCAAATTGCAGTCTTATAAACTAAGGGCACCCTTAAGTGTTTCAATTCTTTCCGTTAGGAAAATAATGGAAGCAAAGTGTCTTTGATGACATGATGAGTAATCCCTAGGGATATATGATCTATTGCTTTGAATTTTTGTCCGATTCAATTTATTCTTGGATTTAGAGGACTTACGCTCGGTATATGACATGAATAGTTTTCGGGTTGCACTCTTAAAAGATCTTTACTAGAACTTTGTATTAAAGAACTAAAAATAAGCTCGAGTTCAACGCTTAATATTGTTTAATTTCACTTTATATTTATATTCGCTGATTTTGTTCATATCTCAAGGTTCTATATGTAAACTAAGATTTGTTTACATATCTTATATTTTACTTTTATTTCAACTTTCATAGCACTGTGGTTGTCATTTATATATAATCTGATTTAAACTTTTCTCACATCTCAGGAGAAATGGATATATATTTTTGGTATAAGCATTATGTGACGATGAATGAAACAGATGTGATGTGGGCGATACAAGTGGCATGGTGTAATTGTGGTCTCTCTTGGAAACATGCATTAGTGGCGATGAAATTGTTCATTATCTTAACGTACTTTGGAAATTTTCGTTGTGTCCATTTCTTTTAAATTGACACTTTTTTAATTTGAGGCGCAATGTGAATTCGATTGGTGAATATTGTATATTTCATGTTATATGTGAGTCAATTTCATAAATTTAGACTATTCGAATCTTGTTTGACTACTTTTCATATGTTAAGCAGAGTGGATAATCCTATAAATAAAGGAGATTATGACCATTTTTTAAATTACGTTCTGTTTGTTGGGGAACCAAATCTTTGCCTTTTTGCAATTACGTACTTTGAAAATTTTCACCGATTTACGATTAGCAGCATGCCTTCAGGCACGGTCATACCCTAGTGTGTGTGTGTGGGTGTTTATATATATAGTGTACTGTACGTGGGGAATCTTTAGGTTGGGGTTACTTTAAAGGTTCTGACCATTTACCCCACACCTAGCTATTGACGCATACCATTATGGAGGTCTCTATGTTGATAATATGTTTAGAATGGTCACTGCATCATGAATAGAGAGCACATATAGACTGTATCTATTAAGCAGGTTTGGTCTTGGGACCAACTGATGGTGTCACTTCCTAGTGATTTTCTCATTGTTTATTTCCTTGTTTGTTTAAGTCAGTTATGTGAGAGACTCCTACAGATTTACTGATAGAAGTACGAGAAGGTCCCCGAAGGTAGTTGCCTTCTTCTGGCGCTAATATGATTATTTAAAGAGATATTTTAGTCTAGCAATGGACACTTAATCAAAATAAACTCTATGTCACATTTATATGTTGTTATATGAGATCGAGAGTATATTACTTTATGGGGTAATTATGATGTGGTATTTGGGGTTGTATTATTTAAAAGTATAGTTCGTTGCATCCCGGTTGTATCATATTAATTTGTACGCATTTATTATCCTGGTGAAAGTAATTCTGACATCACATATGCCTTAGGTTGGGATGTGCTTTAGTATTTCGCATGCGATGAGGGGTGAGGTATTTATTGTACGTGAGCTTCGATGGGATGACTTCTTAATTGTAAATGAGTCGCATTACTATTTATGTTGATATTGAATATATATCTTATAACTTTTTGGAGCAAACCCATAGCATAAAAAACTGTTTTCCAGTATTCATAGACAGGATTCACAGGGCCGAGGAAATTCAAACTTGTAGCTCCATTTTCTGGTAGTTTTCAATTCGAGTTGATTCTTAGCATTGGTTGCTATTTATTTCAGAGATTGTATGGGACTCGTGTCCCAGTTATTTGGTATATTCAATCAAATTATTTATTTGAGTTGAGATTTATTTAGTTTTCTTATGTTGGATGTTTGAGACATTATTTATTCATGTTTTATTTATGGTTTAATTATCACATGTGGTGGCTGGAGTTAAATTCACTACAAGTTATTTTATTTTGTACGTTGATGCGGGGAATGATATAGATTATTTAACACAACCTATCTTCAGCGTATTGGAATGTCCAACCATTTCATGGAAAATAGGGGTTATTATAAAAATATCTCATTTTATGAACATAAATAATGTGCTAAAAGAGTCATCCTGTTTTTTCAAAATGTTGAAGTTTGTTAGTTGTCAATCTGACTTGCTAAAAATAGTTAAAAAAATGTAGAATTTTATGCAAGTATTGGTAAATATTTACAATTTTTTATTTAACAAGAACCATACTGTAAATGTTGCTTAACATTTTAAGGGGTTAGGTTAAACCTAACGAAGTTTGAAGATGAAAACAGTATGGGTTCAAAATAATAAATTGTGATAATTTGACATAAATTTATAAAATATTGCAAAGTAATTCATGATTCAACTTTAGATTGAAATTAACCCTAAATGTTATGACATCAAGCCTTTTACCCAATGGCGTGATTGTGGCCATCCCGATATGTCCATCCATCTAGCTCCTCCCACGGGGGCATGGGAAAACGAGAAGGAGAAAAAAGGTCTCATGCCCTCGTACTCTATAGGAGCGCTTCGTCAGTCGTCGGTGTGGGGTGAATGTAGAGATGGAGTCGCCAACCTATTTTGCACAAAACAGGAAAAAGAACATGTCGTCGCTTCGAGAGAGTGGAATCAAAGAAAAGCTGATGCTTACGAAACTAATAGTTCAATGGTTCGGGGACTAAGTTATGAAATGGGAAGGTGTTAGGCACCCATTCTTCCCTTTCGATCTCTCATGGGCTTGTGTTATTATTTTTCTTTATTTCTCCATGAAATGTGTGTGCTTGTATATATAATGGAGTTTGGAATCGCCCAACTCGTACCATGGAAGAGATAGAGTGAGGTCATCGATAGGAATGTTACCAAAAATAATATTAAAAATATAATTAATGCATATATCGTGATATTCATCGTTATAATGAAACGATAATATGATTGGGATAAAATTCTTCTAGGGATCACAAACATAATATCTATTAAAATAATGCGAGAATATAATAAAAGCGGAAATGGGGAATTTGGGAAAATTGGAAAATTAGAAAAATTAGAAAATTGTAAAATTGGACTCGAGTCTCGGGTTTTAATCCGAAATGCCTATGTAGCCTATAAAGGTATAAAAGTCCACGTAGTTCGTATGCGACCTAAGGTCGGGGTTTATCCCATAGATTTGAATGGAATTTTATTATGTGTGTGTGTGTGTACGAAAAATATGTTTTTAGTTTTGAAAAAGTGTGATGCATAATCCTGCTGGAATTTATAAGTGTAACCCTCTTTTTATTCGTTTTGGATTTTTTGTAGTAAATAAGGTATATGCATAATAAAAAAATTATATATTAATGTGTATGAACTCAATTAAGAACTAGATTATGAATTTAATGTAATTAATGTGAAAACAAGAAATTTAAAGAGAGATAGAATGATTTGGGGATTCTTTGAAGAATTGGAGCTTAATCTTGATCTTGGATGAACTACCTTAAATGGTGAGATGAATGTTGGATGAGAGAGAATGAGATTTTTCCGAATTGTGTATGGAAAGGATGGGAATTTAATAATGGAATTTCACATAAGGAAACTTCGCTGATTGCAATGGAATGTTGTTGAGATCACTGATGCTGATGGATCTGAGGTGTGTCTTGAGAGTGAGGTCATGCCCTCTATTTATAGGGTGAGGGTGGTGTGATCGGCATGGTCCCAGTCCTACAAATCGGCATGTAACCCTAGACACACTACCGATTGGCAGGGAAATGGACCTTCCAATCGACAGTCTCTTACAGATTTTTCTGATCGTAGAACGCAATCCGTTGATCCAAATCGCTCACAGAGCATACCGTTAGAAAGGTAATCAGATACCTTTAAGAGTCATTTGGACCGCTCTTGGGTCCAGGGGTTTACTTTGGGTCAAATGTGGCTCGAAAGTTCTCATCAGTCCTTTAGATGAAAGATCGTTGGATAAAAACGGATCGTTCGTCCGAACGGTAAGTCAGAATCATGCATGGGGTAGACCGTTGGAAAAGTTATGCTAGTTACTTTGACATTAAAAAGAGATTATCTCGGTTCAGAAAGTTGACCTTGGTCAACCGGGGCCCAAAAGCACCCGGTGACCTCTTGGAGTGAAACGGGTCATTCGTCTGTACTATAAGTCTGAATTATGCATGGGCGGACCGTTAGAAAGGGTATTCAATGCCCACCTTAGTATCATTTGAGTTTAAGAGTTAACCTTGATCAAACGGAGCTCGAGACTTCCTGGTGGCCTCTTGATCGATTTTCAGGGGAAAATAGATCGTTCGTCCAAACGGTTATGTCATTTCATGCAAGGGGTGGACCGTTGGAAAGGGGTATTAGTGCCCTTCGAAGATTCAAAGAGCTTTCTCTCTAATGATGAGGTTGATTAGGGTCAAACCGAGGCCCGAGATTGCCCGAGAGCTTGCAGATCAATTTTTGGTAGTAAAATGGTTTGTTTATTTGAACCATTATGCTTATTAATGCACGGGGCGAATAGTTGGAAAGGGGATTTAGAGCCCTTTGAAAATTCAAAGATCTTTGCAATGATAACAAAGTTTACCGAGTCAAATAGGCCCCGAGAGTGACTGATTGCCTCTAGATCAGTACTCGTAGTTTGACCTAGGGTTTTTTGTGAAATGTGGAGGTGATAGGAACGTAAGGAGAGACTTAGGGGGTCCTAGAATGTGGTGTATACATACCACTCGACGGGTGAGCTTGGAAAAAGTGAAAATCGTTGAATAAACACCACATGATATTTAGGAAAGAGTTCAATTATGTGGACCTACAGAGCTAAGGATGATCGATTCAGAGGGTCGCGGCCGATTTTGAGGACCTAAGTAAATGCTGGGGATGTAAAATTCTACGAGATGAGGTCAATTCTGAGTACCTTAAGTGGGAATGACCAATTCTGCGGGTCGAAGACAATTCTGAGGACTTAAGTATAAGCGACCAATTCTGAGGGTCGAAGCCAATTCTGAGGGCTTAAGTTGTAGTGAGAAATTCTAAGGTTGGAAGCCAAATTTTGAGGGCTTTAAGTTATAGCGACCAATTTTGAGGGATTTAAGATGTAATGACCAATTCTGTGGGCCGAGGCCAGTTTTGAGGACCTTAAGCAGAGGTGACCAATTCTTAGGGTCGAAGCTAATTCTGGGGGTTTAAGTAGAGATGAAAAATTCTGAGGGTCAAAGGCAATTCTGAGGACTTAAATAGAATTGACCAATTCTGGTGGTCAAAGCCAATTCTGAGGACTTAAGTAGAGATGGCCAATTATGTGGGTCAAAGCTAATTCTGAGGACTTAAGCTGTAGTTTTCTTAGGGAAACTTAAAGAATCCATTGGGGAATTTATCTTTTGGTTCCACTGTGGATTTTGGGGAAACATTTGACTTGAGTTTTTAGTTCTACTATAAAAGAGGAATTATTCTGAGGGTTTGATGTTCCCTTATTCGATAATTTCTGCAGTGTCTTTTGGAGATATCAATTGATTTTGGGAATGCTACTAGGGAAATATGTGTTCTGCTGGGAAGTAAGCATGGTAAAAATGTTTTTCTTGGTGAAAAAGGTTATAGATATTGTTTGGTAATTTATGGAATTTTGTTGGGATTTTTTGAGATTTTTTCGCATTTTTAGGGAATCTTTGTACAAAATTTTAGGGAGGTGCCGACCGGAAGGGTGTAGGGGGTGCTAAATGGTACTGGCATGGTCTTTCGGACTACCTCGGGAAGGTGAAGGGACAAAGTCAATCGGTATGTGGCAAATCTTGCAGGTGATCATTTTTTCTTGATGATCTTTCTTCTTGACACCATTATTCCTTGATGATCCTTTTAGATATTGATTTCATTGGGGATCTTGCAGGTGACCTTCTATCCCTAGGGGACAACCATCCAGCACATGGGGGTGATCGGGAGAAGGTGTAACTGTGTCGGCTGCTGCCGCAGATGTTCGGTTACTGTTGGTATCTAGAGGAGAGAGGGTTGTGGGGAAAATAAGTGTAATACCCCGTATTTTTGTGGAACCTTATTGTAATTATGGAATTTGGATTAATTGATTTAAATGGAGAAAAAATTATTTATAATTAATCCGAATTTAATTGGAATAATTACTAGCACGAAGAGAGCTAGTATTTATCGAAAATAATTATGTTGAATAATACTTAACGAGTAAAGTAATATATTAATATGAGAATATTATTTTGTCTGGGTGTGAAAAATATGGTAGTTGCAATACATTTAGTTAGGACGCGTGTGTGAGTCGAGTCAGTATTACTTTATTAAGCTAAAATGGATAAAAAAAATTAAGTAACTCGTATGGCCTTTATGAGTGCGCCAATGTGTTCAGAAGGGTCAAAATAGTCAGAAAATACTACTCGGGTGTTTCATTTGGATTCTGGGGCATTTTGGCCCAAAATAACACCCCGGAGGGGTATTTTAGACTTTTGGGAATTTTGGGAATTAATATGGAAGAAAATAGGAAATTAAAAAGAGAAAGAACGTGGTCATTGGGTTATCTGATAGTTTCCAACCTACATGAGAGAGAGGGAGATAACCAAGAGGAAGAAGAAGAACTCTATAGGTGCTTTGGGCAAGGGATTCAAGTTCTTCCTCCAAAAATCATGCCAACAGGTAGATCGCGAAGAAAGGATCATCCCCATACCAATTTCTTTCTACGATTCAGAGGTCCAGAAAAAGGAAAGTGTTTATCTTGCTAAAATTCTTAGCATATATGATTCATGTTAACCCTAGTTGATGAGATAACCATGCTACTATGAATTTGAGACAAAATTGTCAATTAATCTTGAAAATGGAAGATAGGTTGGCATGTAGATGAATAACCCTATTATAGGAATGATAAATCTGGAAATTGTGTGTGATAATCATGAAATAATTCAAGATTTTGAATTATTATTTATGGTGGGTTTATTTTAATGGCCTTTTGGGGATTTGAGGTATTAGTTTAAATTCCCTATGATTATGTAAAGATTTGTCATTTAAATTATCTTAGAAAATACCCTTTTATGATTAGGAATAACTTAAAATCATTGATTGGGTGTTGGAGTTTAGAATTAGAAAAATGAAGTTTAGAAGAACAGGGGAAGTCTCGGAATTCTCATATGAAAACCTGCCCAGGTCGTTCAAACAACCTCGTTCGAACGAGAATTCCAACGAAACTTCTAACAAGATTTTTGAGTTCGTTCGAAGTGAGAAGTTGGTTCGAACAACCTCGTTTGAACGGGAATCCTAGACTTCTAACAAGATTCCAAAATGCTTATTTTTGGCACAGACAAGTTAGAACCCTCCTAGGTTAGTCCAAGTGAGAGGAATTAACCTACACTATCATTTAATGACTTATTTTCCTAGTTAGTAATGAGTTGAGAGAGAGATATTCAAGGGGATATAGCGGGGTAATAGAGCCTTAGAGAAAATGTATACATTAGAGAGATAAGTCAAAGTGTTGTAATAATGTGAATAGTAAAGAAGATAATACTATTTATAAACTCGAGGAATTGGGTTGTGAGAATACCTATTGTATATATATTAAGTTGTGGGTATGCTTGTTGAATAAACTATTACGTGTATGACATACCTACGTTGCTTGCTATCGAGCGAAGGTTGCGCGTTATGGACAATAATGCCTTGACGAGCCTTCGGGTGGGATATCGATTGGTATCACTAGAGCATAGAACCTAGCTACGAACTATCTGTGAGAACGATAGTGATGACAGTTGTATGGGTGCGTAGGTATGTGCATAGCCATCGGCTTGGGACTATGTTCACCTCCAATATATGTATTTTGTTTTGATGGTTTGCGAGAGACTGAACCTTTATTCCTTCATGCAAATGAGCGATGCAATATGACATGATAGCAGAGTATGCAGGCACCACAGCTACATCTCCGGGTCCACTATCAGATAAAGAGTATTTATATATATACTTGTGGTGATATCTACCGTGTGAATTATGTAGGTATAATGAATAATAAAATCTGTTATGAATTAAGTAGTGAACACTTAATTGGATTAAATAGAAAGTGTATATCATGCTAAAGAGGGATTGGTTCTATGTATTATACATTGCGAGGGAAATAATCGTGAACGATATCGGACTATGATAGGTTATTAGACAGGAAGAACTAGATAGTATGGGAATATAATTAGTGGGATTTGAATATTTACAAGGCATGCACATTAGATGAGAGGTGAATATCCCAAGTGAGTTATATAAATTAACATGAAAAATATATGTGCTAATAAATCATTTTAGTCACTTGCTAATTTTTAAATTGTTTTCAACTCGGGCTCTGACTCGTTTTCTAAAAATCTCTTTTCTTGTCAAATTATTTTAGGTGATCAGCCACAGGGACACCAGACTTAGGAGTTCCATTCACTCGATGAGTTGTAGCTGCAGTGTAGGCTATAGGACTTTGGTAGTAGACGCATCTCGGTCTATCATTCCTTACTTTTGAGTTATTTACATCAGTTGGGTATGTCTTCCTTTCTCATTTATATATTCAGAGTTTTGAGTTTTAATTCATTACTATTCTCAGTTGTTAGATTTTTTTAGTTGGATTACTATATTGGATTTTTGTCTAGATGTGTTTACTCTAACTTCGTTATATTATGTAAGATATTTCTTCTCTTATGAGTTTGGATTGAATGGTGCTTTTTTAGTTATTTTTCCTTAAATGGTTTATATTAATTGAAAAGATAAATTTTGACATTAACCTTTTTAAATATTAGGTGGTAAGTATTTTATAACAAGTTCTCGACAGTGATGCATAATCTGAACTAACTGGATATTCTGATTTTAATTAATAAAGGACTGATCACCCGGTATTTCCATCAGGCCCCAGTTCATCAGGTGGAACCTGCTGTTGAGGGTACGTTTCCTATCCGTGGTACTATGGGTCTCATTTTGTTTGATACTAGGGCATCACACTGCTTTATAGATACTAGTTTTTCATGGGCCAGAGGGTTGTTAGACACAACAGAGAGTACAGTGACTTCTGTAGACTCATGGCTAGGGAATGGGTCATTGATTTTCTTTATATGTCGGGGATTAAGTACCGATATTGGGAGTTTGATTTTTCTCGAAGATATGCTAGTCTTAGATATGCACGAGCATGATGCCATTATTAGCATGTATTTGCTCACTTCTTATAGAGCCATGATAGAATCTTTTAGTAGGACTATTAATTTTGTTATATCGGGACATGAGATGTTCCTTGTGGAGACTCCTCGTCATGAGGGAGGATCGTCCACCCATTTATATTACATAGAAGAGGAGACCTCTAGGGAGATAGTGATTCCCATCGACTTGATTCCAGTTGTCCATAATTTTTCGGATGTGTTCCAGGATATACCGAGACTCCCATCTAGTCTAGAGATTGATTTCATCATAGATTTGATGTCGGGCACTCGGCCGATAGCCCGAGTGCCCTACCGTATGGCTCTAGCTGAAATGAGAGAGTTACGGGACCAGATTGAACAGTTGTTAGGACAGGGCTTCATTCATAGGATTACCTCGCCTTGGGGTGCTCCAGTGTTGTTTGTAAAGAAGAGAAATGGGTCATTGAGGATGTGTGTGTATTACCGAGAGTTGAACAAAGTCACGATACGAAATAAGTATTCGTTGCCCTGAATCGATGACTAGTTCAACCAATTGAGAGGAGATTCTTTCTTCTCAAAGATAGATTTGAGATCTGCCTATCACTAGCTATGGATCTGGGAGCAGGACGTATCAAAGACTTTATTCTTGACGAGATATGGGTGTTATAAATTTTGGGTGATGTCGTTTGGACTGGCGAATGCTCCAACCATTTTCCTGGACTTAATGAACAGGGTGTTCAGAGAGTTCCTAGATAAATTTGTCATCGTCTTCATTGATGACATATTGATTTATTCACGGACTGAGGAGGAGCATGCCGAACATCTGAGGATGGTTTTCCAAACACTGCATGAGCACGAGTTGTATGCAAAGTATGAAAAGTGTGGGTTCTGTCTGAGGGAGGTTCAGTTCTTAGGTCACATAATCTCTAAGGATGGTGTATCGGTAGATCCAAGAAAGGTCTCAACTATGAGGGAGTGGGAAAAGCCCATTACATCGACGGAGGTTGATAGTTTCTTGGGGATGGAAAGATACTACTAGAGGTTTATTCGAGGATTCTTGAAGATAGTGGGTCCATTGAAAAACTTGACTCGTAAAGGGGTGCCGTTTATATCGAATGATTAATGTTAGTTGCCCTTTGACAAGATGAAGGACAAGCTATCTTCAGCACCAATTCTAGCACTACCCAGGACAGAGTTAGAGTACGTGGTCTACACTGATGCATCCTTATCACAAATTGCGGTTGTACTTCAGCAAATGGACAAGGAAATTGATAATACTTCCCGTAGGCTTAAGCCTCATGAGAGGAATTACCCCAACCACGACATGGAGTTAGATACAGTCATATTTTCCTTGCGGATTTGGAGGCATTATCTATTAGGGGAGAGATTTTTCTAGTTCACAAATCATAAGCCACTACAGTATTTGTTCACGCAGTGGTAAGTGAATATGCGTCATAGAAGGTGGCTTGAATTTGTGAAAGACTAATAGTTCGATATCCATTACCACCCAGGGAAGCCTAATGTGGTAGCAGACAAATTGAGCCATAGGCCAGTAGATGACGTGGCAGAGGTGTGGAAAAAATGGAAATAACTCGGGCATCAGGATGCAGTTTCCTGCTTATTCATATCAGCGATGACGATTACACGCGAGATAGTCACCAGGGTGATATAAGCTCAGGCAGCTGATTCCTTCTGTCAGGATTGAATTATCCCAGCTTCTAGTCGAGGGAGTAGAGTACTTCTCATGATCTTATATGGGGGCCTATGTTTTAATGGTAGACTATTAGTCCCAAAAGGGGAGGATTTATGACATGCGGTGATGGAAGAATTGCACGGTTCAAGGTTTGCGGTACCTCCCAGAGGGGATAAGATGTACCAAGATATGAGGCGATAGTATTGGTGGAGTGGCATGAAGAAGGACATCGCCGAATTTGTGTCGAATTTTTCCACTTTTCAACTGGTGAAGACAGACCATCAAAGATCGGGAAGATTACTACATCCATTAGAGATCCCTATGTGCAAATGGGAAAACATTTCCATGGACTTCATCACGGAGCCACTTATATTGTCGAAGGGTCACGATTCCGTATGGGTGATCGTGGATCGGTTGACCAAGGTAGCCCATTTTCTACCAGTTTGGACTGACTATACTACGGGGCAGTATGCTCAAATCTTCATTTCTGAGATAGTGACACTCCATGGGGTCCCCCTAGATATTGTGTCCGATCGGGACAAGATTTTTGTGTCCATATTTTGGGAGAGTTTCCAGTAGGCCATGGGTACGGAGTTACAGTTGAGTTTGTCTTATCACCCGCAGACAGACTAGCAGACATAATGGATGAATCAGATGTTGGAGAACATGTTGCGGATGTGTGTCCTAAATTTTGGAGGGGGTGGGAGTTGTACCTTCCACTAGTGGAGTTTTCTTATAATAACTCCTACCAATTTACGATTGGCATGGCTCCATTTTAGGCGTTATATGTAAGACCATGCTATTCTCCAACATATTGGCTTGAGGTGGGGGACAACAAGTTACTTGGGCTGGAGGTGATTCAGGACATCTCGACTAAGGTTGAGTTGATATGGAGTCACATTCGGGTTGCTCAAGACCGGCAGAAGAGTTACGTAGATGATAAAAGGTTCTTCATGGACTTCAGTGTGGAGGATCAGGTGTTGTTGCGAGTATTTCCTGTGAAGGGGTAATGCAGTTTGGAAAGAAAGGGAAGTTGGCTCCAAGGTATATCTGGCCATTCCATATTATTGAGAGAACTGGGTCAGTAGCTTACAGACTTGGGTTATCGAAACACCTACATAGGATTCATGATGTGTTCCATATTTCCTCACTCAGGAGATATCTTCGGGGTGATTTAGTCCACACCCACATTGCATTGGAGGATACTCATCTTCAGCCCGATAATTCCTATGAGAAGGGACCAATAGATATTCTAGATCGTAGCGAGAGGAAATTGAGGTCTATGGTAGTGTCGTTAGTACGAGTGTAGTGGCGGAATCAAAAAATAGAGGAGTCTACCTTGGAGTGTGAGGATGACATGCGGGACAAGTACCCAGAGTTATTTCCACCAGTTATACCTTCATTTTATTATTTTTCGAATCTGGACAAATTCTTTTATTAGGGGGGAAGTATGTAATACCCCGTATATTTGTGGAACCTTATTATATTTATGGAATTTGGATTAATTGATTTAAATGGAGAAAAATTTATTTATAATTAGTCCAGATTTAATTGTAATAATTAATAGTGTGACGAGAGTTAGTATTTATCAAAAATAATTATGTTGAATATTACTTAACGAGTAAATTAATATATGAATATGAGAATATTATTTTGGCGGGGAGTGAAAAATACGGCAGTTGTAATACACTTAGTTGGGACGTGCGTGTGAGTCATGTTTGTATTACTTTATTAAGCTAAAAAGGATAATTTTTTTAAGTAACTGGTATGGACGTTTTGAGTGCGCCAGTGTGCCTGGAAGGGTCGAAATAATTAGAAAACACTACTCGGGTGTATCATTTGGATTTTGGGGCATTTTATCCCAAAACGACACCCCTGAGGGGTATTTTAGTCTTTTGGGATTTTTGGGAATTAATATGGACGAAATGAGAAATTAAAAAGAGAAAGAACATGGGAATTCAGTTATCTGACAGTTTCCAACCCACGTGAGAGAGAGGGAGAGAACCAAGAGGAAGATAAAGAACTCCATAAGTGCTTTAGGCAAGGGATTCAAGTTATTCCAACGAAAATCACACCAATGCATAGATCGTGAAGAGAGGATTATCCCCATACCAATTTCATTCGACGATTCATAGGTTCACAAAAGGCAAGTGTTTATCTTGCTAAAATTCTGAGCATAAATGATTCATGTTAAACCTAGTTGATGAGATAACCATGATACTATTAATTTGACACTAAATTGTCAATTAATCTTGAAACTGGAAGATAGGTTTGCATGTAGATGAATAGCCTTATTGTAAGAATTCTAAATCTAGAAATTTTATGTTATAATCATGAAATAATTATGGGGTTTGAATGATTGTTTATGGTGGGTTTATTTTAACGGACTTTTAGGGATTTTAGGTATTAGTTTAAATTCCCTATGATTATGTAAAGATTCATTATTTAAATTAGCTTAGAAAGTACCCTATTATGATTAGGAATAATTTAGAATCATTGATTGGGTGTTGGGATGGATTTTAGACGAATTTGGATGAGGAAAGAATTGGAAAAACGAAGTTTGGAAGAACAAGGGCAGTCTTGGAATTCTCGTTCTAAGACCTGCCCAAGTCGTTCGAACGACCTCATTTGAATGAGAATTCCAACAAAACTTCTAACAAGATTTTTGAGTTCATTTGAAGTGAGAAGTTTGTTTGAACAAACTCGTTCGAACGGGAATATTAGACTTCTAACAAGATTCCAAAATGTTTATTTTTGGCCCAGACAAGTTAGAACCCTCCTAGGTTGGTCCAAGTGAGAGGAATTAACCTACATTATCATCGAATGACTTAAATTCCTAGTTAGTAATGATTTGAGAGAGAGACTATTCAAGGGGATATAACGGGTAATAGAGCCTTAGAGAAAAGGTATACGTTAGAGAGATAAGTCGAAGTGTTTCAATAATGTGAATAGTAGAGACGATAATACTATCTATAAACTCGAGGAATTGGTTTGCGACAATACCTATTGTATATATATTAAGTTGTGTATGCTTGTTGAATAAACAATTATGTGTATGACATAACTACGCTACTTGCTATCGAACGGAGGTTGCGCGTTGTGAACAATCATGCCTTGAGGATCCTTCGGGGGGGGGATATTGATTGGTATCACTAGAGCATCGAACCTATGTACGGACTATCTGTGAGAACGATAGTTATGACGGTCATATAGGTGCGTAGGTATGTGCGTAAACTATCGGCTTGTGACTATGTTCGCCTCCAATATATGTGTTTTGTTTTGATGGTTCGCGAGAGACCCAACCTCTAGTCCTTCATGGAAATGAGCGATGTAACATGACATGATTGCAGAGTATGTAGGCACCACAGCTACGTTACAGGTGCAGTATAAGATAGAGAGTATTTATATATATACTTGTGGTGATATCTACTTTGTGAATTAAATATGTAGAATTAATAATAAAATTTGATATGAATTATGTAGTGTAAACTTAATTGGATTAAACGGAAAGTATCTATTATGCTAAAGAGGGATTGGTTCTATGTATTAGACATTGCGAGGGAAATATTTGCGAATGATATCGGACTATGATGGGTTATTAGACAGGAAGAACTATATAGTATGGGAATAGAATTGGTGGGATTTGAATATTCGTTAGGCGAGCACATTAGATGAGATTTTAGCATCCCAAGTGAGTTTTATAATTTAACATGAAAAATATATGTTCTAATAAATCACTTTAAGCACTTACTGATTTTTAAATTGTTTTCAACTCGGGCTCTGACCCATTTTCTACAAATCTCTTTTCTTTTCAAATTATTTTTGGTGCTCAGCCACAGGGACACCAGTCTTAGGAGTTCCATTCACTCGACGAGTTATAGCTTCTATGGAGGCTATAGGACTTTGGTAGTAGATGCCTTTGGGTCTATCATTCCTTACTTTTGAGTTATTTGCATCAGTTGGACATGTCATCCTTTCTCATTTACATATTCAGGGATTTTAGTTTTGATTCATTACTATTCTCAGTTGTTGAATTTTTTTAGTTGGATTAATGTATTGGATTTTTGACTGGATGTGTTTACTACAACTCTGTTATATTATGTCAGATATTTCTTCTCTCGTGAGTTTGTATTGACTGGTGAATGTTTAGTTATTTTTCCTTAAATTATTTATATTATTTGAAAAGATAAAATTGACATCAACCTTTTTAAATACTAGGTGGTTAGTATTTTATAACAAGTTCTCGACAGTGATGCATAATCTAAACCAACTGGATATTCTGATTTTAATTAATAAAGGACTGATCACCCGGTATTTAATTAGGCGGGGTGTCACAATAAGGTGACAGCCACTTTTTGTTCTTTCCCCTCGGGATTCCTTGCAAATTCGTTATTGACTATGGGAGGTTAGCATTTGCATGCTTTATATAGCGGCGTTGCACCTGAAAAGAGTCTCAAAAGTGTAGAAAGATATGCATGTTTCGTTTGACTATCTTGATTTAGTGGCTTTCTCTACATGCACTTTAATTTGCTGTTGAGTTTTTATTTTGAGAAAGAATAAAAAGAGTGAGTTATGGGAAGTTTTTGAATATGTTTGAGTAGGAGATGGCCTCGATGACTTGGTTGAAAAAGACCATCCCTTATGAAAGGATTGATTTTGACAAAAAGAAGGAAAAATGAGTTTTTTTGAATTTTTGAGTGGAAGAAGGCCTTGGAGGCTAAGTTGGTATATGGAAGTGGAGATAGAAAGCTTGGTTCTAAAGAGGAGCTTGCCACCTTCATTGTATTATGCTGAATTTGGTGTGTTAAAGAGATTGTACTGATGCTGGATCAGTTGCTTTGGGCCTTACTTTGAGGCTACTGTTAATGATCGAGGACCAGTTGGTGGATCCACAACTTACATGCGTCACTTTGTGATGTCGTAACATCCCAATATTGTTGCGATGATACTAGAAAAAAAACTAAATAGTCTAGATGCTAGAAAAAACACTAAATAGTCTAGATACTAGAAAAAACACTAAATGAAGGTAGTTCTGACTTCCTAAGGGGTAGACCATTTATGCTGTTCATGTGGTAGTCGGAGAGATTCTATATGATATCTCCTCCTGATTATCCCTTGGCAGCCGTTCAAAACTTCTCTACTCGCTACTTTATCAGTGTGGGCCTAGATATAGAGAGCTAGGAGAACTGGTTTCCGGAGAATGGGGCTCAAGGTTTGCGCTGGTCAGTGCCTTGGCGAGGAGTATTGCATCCCATTCTAGAACTAGGAGAATACCAATATCTTTGGTTGGCTGGCCTCCAACAGTCCTCTTTTTATTTTCCTTGGCGACACTTATGTCAATTTGGTTGGGAGAATATTGTGCCACCTCAAACACTAGACTTCTTTCCTTTGGAGGATTTGACAGAGAGCATGCGCATAAGGTTGGGTTCTCTGTGGGAGAATCGTCGACCCGTCCTTGCCAATATGTTGGTAGAGTTTGGCATATTTCAGGGGACTACATGAAACGGTTGTGGAAAAGAGTAGTTTCAAATATTTTGATTGTGGAGACCGAGAAAAGGTGTTTTATCATATCTGAAACCTTTGAAAGAGGTGTTGTTAATTTCCCTAATCTAGTCCGGGCTTATAGTTTTATGGAGCATCTGCGGCACTCTATTTAGGTAGGGGATGTTTGGGGATTCCAGGACATGGATGATGATGGGTCCGGTTCCTCTGCGACACTCTACGACTCTTTTGTTCATGTAAATGATAAATGTGAATCGTCATTCTCGGGATAGGAAAAGAATAACATTTTATGAAAAATAAAGGGATCGTGCTCATGTAAAACGTATGAGCTGCCTACGTACCCTGGGGGTTTTGAAAAAATTTTGAGTTTCATTTTTTTAAGTAAAAATTTTTTTTAATACCCACGTAGTTCTGAGAAGAGGGAAATGAAGAATTTTTGTTAAGAATAAAATGGAGATGAGAAGAGTCGTAGCTCACCGAGATTAAGGGTAGAATGCTTGAGATGGTCCAGGTTAACTGGATGGTACATCTCTTCCCCCATCGAGGTCGGTGAGCATAATAGAGCCACTGGATAGGATCTTCTTCACAAAGTAGGGAACACTCCAATTGGGTTTGAATTTCCCTCTAGGTTCCCAGATGGGCTCTACGATTTTTTAAGTGCTAAGTACCTTTCTCAGACACCACAGTCCTTGACTCTCTTATTAAAGGATTGAGTTATTCTGCGATGGTATCATTGAATGTGGTACAGATCCTTCAGTATTTTCATCCAAGAGTGCTAACTCGTTAAGACGGCTTTGATGCCAATCTTCTTCGCTAACATTTCTTTCAACCATGATGCGTAGTAAAGGAATTTCTAGCTCCAATGGTGGGACTACTTCCATATCGTATACTAGAGAGTAAGGGGTAGCAAAAGTAAAGGTTCGGACTAAAGTGCGGAAGCCCCAGAGAACGTAAGGGATTCGATCGACCCAATATCGATAACTCTCTGTCATTTTGCTGAAGATGGCTTTGAGGTTCTTATTAGCTACTTCAACTACTCTATTGGTTTGAGGTCGATTGAAAGAAGATTTATGACTTTTAATCCCATACTCATCGACCACTTCTATGACTTCTTCCTCGAAATGCAACTCGTTGTCTGATACTAGCTCGTACCGGAACCCATATCGGTAGTTGATATTTTTTGGATGAACTTGACAACTTTCTTGGAATTTAGCACTGCGTGTGATTCAGCTTTGACCCATTTGGTGAAGTAGTCAACATAAACCAAGATGAATTTATGCCCGTTGGAGGCTCTGGGGTTCAACCTTTCTTATGATATCAATGCCCCATGTGGATAACGGACAAGGAGAAGTCATGTTGTACAATTTTCACGGAGGCAAGTGCTGAAGATTTGAAAACTTTTGGCATTTGAGACATCTTCGAATATAGGCAGCGTAATCCTGAACCATGATAGCCCAGTAGTAACCTTGTTTGATGATTTTATTTGCGAGCATATGGCCATTCATTTGGTATCCGCATTCCCTGATGTGGATTTTCTACATATCTCTTCAATGTCAGCCCCTGTGATGCAGTGTAAATGGGTTCCATCGATGTTTCTCTTCAATAATGCTTTATCACAGACAATATATGGGACAAATAATTTGCGGAGAGTTGATCTCCCTTTCTTATTATAACCATGGGGATACCTACCATGCTCGAGGGGGCGCCAAATATCATAGTACCAGTAGTTGGCCATATTAGGATCTTCTTCTGTGACGAGCTCAATGTAGTAGGAGTGGGTTAGTTTATCTTGCTTTTGGACTATGAAAGGGACCATTATTATTCCTTCGGTCATATCAACCATGGATTCTAAGGTAGGAAGGGCATCAACTTGGTTGTTCTCTATAACTACATTATTTTACATTGTCCGTTCAAAATTGAGTATGTCGTATACCACTACAACCGTCAAAGAAATATTCAAGATAATTCAAACATCGAGACAGATCTGAATATCAAAGTTCTTCAACATTCAAGCCTCCGCGAGATTAAATTTGGTAAGGTTGAGTTTAAAGTTCTTTAAATGTTTCATTTAAAAGTTTTGGGATAATTTTCTCAAATTTATTTTTTCCTTAAAGAAAATTTTTCTATCACCGAACCGAACCGATACCCTTTTAGCGGACCAGTTCCCCTTACTGCCATCACAGAACCAAACCCATGGTTTTTTTAACGAACCGATTTGGTTTGGAGAAATGAGATTTTTCCACCGCCTCAAATCTTTTAAGATTCTATAAATACCTATTTTGGTGGTGTATTTGTTTAAGACTTGGAGGGAACATTTTTAGAGATCTAATACAACAAGTCTTCATTTTTTGAGTCCCACACACCATTTTTATTCACACGAAACATCCCATATACTTTTATGAATCTTTTGGGAACCCAAGATTAAACTTTGTTGAAATTTCTCTAGTAAAGAAGATCTCTACTCCTGATTAGGTGCCTCTTGAGGGAGGTACTGGGCTGACGTGACTGCGAGTCAATTGGGGGTGCTCACGGGTATTCCTTGCTAAAGATAAAACCTTGGTTCTTGTTGATTCTTTATGGGAGTCCATTGCTGATTTATGTTGCGGATTATGAGAGTTTGCAGCAGTAAATTATTTACAGATTGCATTTAATCATTGTAAGTATTTTAGTGAAATAAAAGGTTTTTACCCGAAAGTTTTTTTTCCCTGAAATCTGTGACTTAGAAATTTTATTTATGATGGTTTGACACACACATGTAGTTGCATGTTTAGGGGCAGAATTAATTTAGATTAAAAATTGACACCGATTAAATAAGTATTTAATTGGAAACTTGCAAATTTAGTTTAATCGCTATCACACATACATTCTCAAATTGGTATCAGAGCAGGTTACACTAATTTATTGTGTATTCCTATTTTCGCAAAAAAATGTGTGAGATATTGATTGCTTTTGAAAAATCTATTTTGTGAAAAATCGCAATTTTTCAATGGAGCACTTATATAATCGGATGCCCATTTTTGACAGGTCAAATTATGCCTACTGGAAAACAAGTATGAAATCACAGTTAAAGGCCATTGATGAGCGTGTTTCGGTAGTTTCTGAAATAGGGTGGATGCCTCCCACTATCACTGTAGATAATGTAACTTCTTTAAAACTTGTTACTGCTTGGACTGAGGACAAATTTAAATGGAGCACCTTTAATTATTGTGAGTTGAGTTCAATTTTTGGTGCCGTCACTCTAGAGGATTGCTGATGTATTATGATGTGCACCAAGTCGAAAGAGGCGTGGAACATTTTACAGCTTACTCCGGAAGGAACAAATGCGATCAAAGAGCCTAAAATTCATAATTTAACTACTCAATTTGAAATGATTACCATGCTTGAATCTGAGTGTTTATGCACGTTTATCTGACATTGTCAACATTAGTTTCATTCTTGATGAGCCCATACCTGATGCACGAGTGGTTAAAAAGATTTTAAGATCGATGCCTAAACATTTTATCCCAAAAGTGACTGTTTTGGAAACCTTAGAAAATTTGAGCAATTTATAATTAGAAGAGCTGGTTGGAGACCTCCAGACATACGAATTTGACATGTTTCCTGACATTGTCAAGCTTAAGGATAGAAGGGTAGATCTTAGAGCCCAATCTAGAAAGGGAGACGAAGTGTTAATGAGAGATGAGAAAAATAGAGTGAAATCTTGTGACTCCCACTCTGAGGGTGAGATTGATTTTGATATGGCCATGCTTGTGAATTTTTTTAAAAAGTATTTCAAATTTTTGAAACAAAATTCTTCCAATAAGAGATTTTTTGAGAAAAAATAATAAGGTCAAAGAGAACGGTGAGAAATATGAGGAAGAAAAGTATTTTGAGTGTGAGGCGAGAGGGCATACATCTTTTAAGTTTCCCACTAGGCTAAGGAAAAAGGGCAATAAAATTTCCATGCCAGCCACTCTTAGCGATAGTGAGGACGAGGTCAATGATTTCGGGGATGAGTCTTCACATGGGAAGTTTGTTGTATTTTTATCCATCCACGTGATCACACCTAGTTTGTCCCGGGATGATGAGGATATTTATGCACGTGAGACCCCCGAGGAGGAGGATAGTTTGAGTCTTTTGAGTGAGTGTGAAAGTGGAGATAAAAGTGAGCTCCAACTTGCGTTTAGAGATTTTCATGCCGAGACCTTAAAGACTAAGAAATTGAATAAGGAGTTAGGTCTTAGTTTGAGATATTTAGAGAAAGAGTTAGAGTTTTTTAGGGTGTTTGAGGAAAAATCAAGTCAACTCGAGAAGGTGAAGGTTTCTTTGAGTAAATAGTTGATTTCTTTAGATTAGGAAAATAGTGAACTTATAGCCTACGTGTCATAATTAGAGAGAGATAATGTTCCCGGGAAGTAAAGGTCACTATAGAGGACACATCCAAGAAGGTAGGAAAGATGCTCCCTGGTCCCGCTTTGGGTAATGTTGAGAGACTAGGAATAGGTCATGACGGTACGTCCACTTCATACACTGCACCCAAGCCAGTTCCCTAGTTTGTGGTTGATCCATATGGCTCTCAACCCAAGACACCTAGGCGTCCTGTACCTGATAGGAGAGTGCGTAGGAGACATTTTGAGAGAGGTGTACCTAGGCCTGTTATGTTTCCACACACTGCAAAAAGAGAGGACACCTTATGGAGTTTTATTTTAAGTTGGGTTATGTGTCACATTTTTCTACTACACATGTTCACACACACACACATGATGCTCTGGATGATTACACAAGAGAGTTTGCACATCTTAGGGAGCATGTGAAAGTTTTAGTCAAGACGTCACATGACTTGATGGTTGTTTTTCATAGGATGTCAACACTTTTGGAAAACTCCACCAGACCTAACGGTTGAGGTTTAGACTTGTTTGCTAGCATAGGATGTTTTTCATGTTTAATTTTTTGCCTATTACTGGTATGTATCATTTTTGTATTAGATTTTTGCCTTCGAAAATTTTTGGAAAAATACAAAAAGATTTTCATTTTTTTGAGAAAATTTTAAAAAATCCAAAAAGATTATTTAGATAATTTTTTTAAAAAAAGACAAAATGAGTTTTGTATTTTGTTTTGCACCATATAGGAATGGACATTTAGAATAACCGAGTAATAATTTCATTCCATATCCATGTGACAATGTGATAGTGTTTTGATATGCGTCATCATTTTATTTATGTGCATTACAATGTTTGGAGTCATTAAGATGTGATTAGTTGTTACTACCTACATGTTTGACTCATGAGTTCCTTTAATGCACACTTTCACGGTTGTATTATTGTACTTTTTTATCTCATATTGGTCGGAGTTTTGTCATCTCAATTCTGTCTTTAAAAAGAACCAAATGAAATAAAACTTGGACAATGAAGGTAGTGCATGTAAGAATTGTTTACCATGAGGAATTTAATTGCAAAAAAATATGATGAGTAATCACGGGAAAAGGTTAGGTATTTCGGATGGAAAGTAATGAAAAATAGGTTTGCACGTCCTGACAGCATCATGAAAAAGCATTTACATAGTTTTAGAGGTTATTGGCGTGGGAATCATTCTTGAGTGTTATGTGTTTATGGATTGAGTCAATGTCATTTAAATTCAACACTTACAACACCTAAGGACGATTTTGAGATGCATTCATTAGGAGTACACATATTCATCGTGCACATTTTTATGCGTGATTGCATTGATTTTGCCATTGAATATGTTTACACCCATTCATTATGTTTCCATGATTTGGTTATATTAGTGTAAAGTCATTGTGTGTGATTTTTGTAAAATTATTGTTGCATTTTTGGTTGGAAAAAAATTCTAAAATCAAAAATAGTTTGTGGAGGCTTTTGGGTTACTCCTTTGCATGTGCATAGTATGCTTCATATTTACTATGCATATTTTTCGTGACATCTCCATGTTTATTTTGTTTATTCATTTTCATGTCTATTTCGGTCAAATAAAAAGGGGGAGAACGAATTATGGGAGAGATTTGGGATTCGATATTTGTTTTGATTTTTTGTTTATCTCATTTCAAACTCGATACGTGACGAAGGTATTTACTTTGTATCATGTGTGTAGGTACAAAGTTTGAAATCATATTGCACACACAGATGAGAGAATCTTTGAGAATTGAAGATTTTGATGTTGAAGATTTTTGAAGAAAAGTTTTAGACCTACATGTTTAGTACATTTTCAGTTTTGGGTTCATAGGAGGGTATTAGAGTTGTATAGGCATTTTGATTTGATAATTCATATTTTTATATTGTATCGGCATAGACATAGGGGGATATTATTTTACATTGTCCGTTCACAATTGAGTATGTCGTATACCGCTACAACCGTCGAACATATATTAAAGATAATTCAAACATCGAGATAAATCCGATTATCAAAGTTCTTCAACATTCAAGCCTCCGCGAGATTAAGTTTGGTAAGGTTGAGTTTAAAGTTCTTTAAATGTTTCATTTAAAAGTGTTGGGATAATTTTCTAAATTTTTTTTCCTTTAAGAATTTTTTTCAGTCACCGAACCGAGCCAAATCGATACCCTTTTAGCCGGATCGGTTCCCCTTACTACTATAACCGAACCGAACCCATAGTTTTTTTACCGGACAGGTTTGGTTGGCAGAAATAAGATATTTCCACTACCTCTAATCTTTTAAGATTCTATAAATACCTATTTTAGTAGTGTATTTGTTTAAGACTTTGAGAGAACATTTTTAGAGACCTAATACAACAAGTCTTCATATTTTTTAGTCCCAGACATCTTTTTTATTCACACAAAACATCCCATATACTTTTGTTAATCTTTTAGGAAGATTCAACTTTGTTGAAGTTTCTCTTATATAAAAGATCTCTACTGCTTATTAGGTGCCGCTTGAAGGAGGTACTGGGTTGCAGTGACTGCGTGTGAATTGGGGGGTGCTCGTGGGTATTCCTTACTGAAGATAGAGCTACGGTTCTTATGGATTCTCTGCGATAGTGCATTGCTAATTTAGGTTGTGGCCTATAAGAGTTTGTGGTGGTAAGTTCTTTGCGGATTTCATTGTAATCATTATAAGTATTATAGTGAAATAAAAGATTTTTACCCAAAAGGGTTTTTTTCCTAAAATCTGTGAGTTAGAAATTTTTTTTGTGATTTTTTAACACACACACACACACATAGTTGCAAGTTTAGGGGTTGAATTAATTTGGATTAAAAATTTACACTGATTAAATAAGTATTTAATTGGAAACTTACAAATTTAGTTTCATCGCTATCACACATACATTCTCATTCTTTGCTCGGGGCAGGTAGTGGAAGGTGATATCTTGGAATCGGGAGGATAGCTCTACAAGGTGGGCATGGAAGGGTAAGAGTTTCTCATCCTTGACTTTCCATATTACGAGTACTTGACCGATGATGAGGGTTGAATCCCCGTAAACATCTACGTATCGAATTATTTTCTTGAGAGCGATTTTAAGGCCTACCATTCACGCCTCGTGTTCAGTCATGTTGTTAGTGCAGGAAAATCCATCTTGACATCAATGGGCGTGTAAGAGTCATCAGGGGAAAATAGGAGTATCCCAATCCCCTACCCTTTCTTGTTGGCATCGTTGTCAAAGAACATTTTCCATCGAAAGTCTCCTTGGGAGGTACAAAGGATAGTCTCATCTAGGAATTCAAAAATCCAAACATTAGTTTCTTCCGTAGTGTAGTCAGTGAGGTAGTAAGAGATGGATCTTCCTTTCATGGCTTTCTGCATGACATACACAATATCAAATTCGACAAGAAGCATCAACCATCAAGCCATTTGGCTGGATAGGGCAATCTTTTTTAGTAGGTGCTTAATGGGATCCATTTGGGATACGAGTTTGATGGGAAAGGCAAACATGTAATGCCATAATTTTTAGGTGACCTAGGCAAGGGCGACAAATTGTTTTTCCAAGGAAGTGTAATTAGCTTTGTACCAGGCCAAGTTATGGCTGGAAAATTATATGGATCTCTCTTTGCAAGATTCTTCAAGATATTGGGCTAGCAAATCCCCAACTACAGTATCTGTTACGTTCAGGTATAGGAAAAGGGGAAGACTAGGCTATGACAAAATGAGTACCTAAGATCGGATTAGGTATTATTTGATTCGATCGAAGGCTTATTGGAAAGCGTCATTCCAGAACTTAGTGGAATCCTTTCAGATAAGTTTGAAGATGGGATCATAGATAGAAGTCAATTGGATGATGAACTAGCTGATATAGTGTCATTTTCTAAGGAATCCCAGACATCGTTCTCCATTCAGGATTGTGGAATTTTGAGTATGGATTTCAGGTTGGCAGGATCTTCTTCAATCCTTTTATTACTAACCAATAATCCCAAGTTTTTCCCTTTGGTAACGTCGAAGACACATTTATGTGGATTAAGTCACATTCGGTATTGTCATAGTCACTCAAAGAACTTTCAAAGAGCGAGAAGATGACCTTCCATTGTCTTAGACTTGATAATCATATCATCCACATAAACCTTGACTTCTTTGTGTATCAGATCGTGCAAGATGGCTGTGACATCCCTTTGGTAAGTAGCCCCTATTTTTTTTAGACCAATAGCATAACGGTGTAGAGAAAAGTTCCCAAGGGGTGATGAATGTGGTTTTATCTTATTGATTCGGGTGCATCTTGATCTAGTTATATTCGATAAACCCATTAACGAATGATTTAATAGCATGATCGGTTGTGTTGTCCATGATCATGTCGATATTAGGTAATGGGTAATCATCCTTCTAAGAGTCCTTATTCAAGTCTCGATAGTCAACACACATGAGATATTTTCCTCCGGACTATACAGAGTGTCAGCCCCAGTGTCTGCAAGTTGAATGAATCCTCAGAGTCACTTCCCTCAGAATTTTTGGTATTAGCTATAGTCGACACAATGAGTGGTCACACATGATGCTGGGAAATAGTAGTTGTCTTGGAAAAATATCTCCATTCATGATTTCATCTTATTATCCACCTGATCACACCAAGGTTTGGGAAAGCTATAGAAGGAAAAATCTTCACCCTCTCTGATGATTCTTCCATTCAAGGAATTTCTTAAAATAGTCTTGGAATTTTCTATCCTTCTCTTTAGTTGAGGTTAGTGGAGTATTCTGAGTTACCAAACCGAAGGAGTAAAGGCTTTCTTCAGTACTATGGGTTCAGGTATTCCTTATTATTATCGACCGAGCCCTAATCCGCGCATGAAATGCATGTTTTTGAACATTAGGATCACATTGATGTTTCCATGAGGATTGTACTTAGGACAAACTCCATCTTTGAAATCATACCCTGTTGGGAGTAGAAGTGGTTCATCTCAAAAACTTGATAGAAGCATATCATTTGCCCTATGTTATATCTCTAGTACTGGATTATAGGTTCTTGCATTCTAAGCATTATCGTCGTCGCCCAAGATGGTGATGACCTGCCCATTAGCAAATAACCTCAGCTTCTAATGAATGGAAGAAGACACACCCATGATACTATGGAACCACGGTCTTACAAGAAACAGATTAAAATAAGTCGAGATGTCGATGAAATGGAATTCAAAAATGAGATTTATAGGTCCAACCCCTATTGTAAGCTTTATGGATACCATCACTTCTCGATGACTGTTATCATAAGCATGAACCGCGACATAGGTTGGATAAAGGTCGCTCACTTTTAGTCCTAAGCAATTTAGGGTCCTCAATGGGAAGGCATTAAGAGATGATCCATTGTCGATAAGCAAGAGTGGGATGGTCTTTCCTATGACTTTGACAGAGATATTGAGAGAATAGTTATGGTTTGGTCTAATGTTGGTGATTTCTTCTTCGGAGAAAGAGAGCATTCTAGTAGAGGTTACAGGTCTGACCAGATTCACTATTTCTTCTAGTGTGGTGGAAAGAGGGACTGTGTTTCTGGTAAGTAGTTTGATCAAGGAATTTTGGTGCAGCTGGGAGGACATAAAGAGTCCCCAAAAAGTGATGTTAGCTTGGGTCTGCTTCAATTGATCAAGGATTTTTCTCTCCTTGAGAGTCATTTCTAGTATAGGAATATTCTCAATATTTTTTCCCTTATCGATCCCTGATGACTAAGGTCTTGGAACTTGGTAATGCCTCCCTGATCTAGTTATATGGTTCCCAAAAGAGGGGAAAAATAAACCTTATCTCCTCATCTATCATAAGTTTTTCATCCACCTTGTTGATTTCTCATAGTAGCTCTAAAAATGATACCATTCCACGTAAGCTGACTATTGGGCTAGTCTTTTGTGGGTTTTGCTCTTCATCATAATCATCGAATTCATTCCCCCATCTGGTGGCAAAGACATCATTTTCCATGATAAGTCAATACATTCCATAACCTCAATGGCCTCTTCGTATAAATCCTCTCATTCGACGAGAAGATATAGAAGCGAAGGGACCAAGCTCCCTTATAGTTTCAAAGTATCAAGTAGCTCAGACATATTGCAAATTTACCAGTCTTTTGGAATAAGTCCACCAAGATCTGTATGACATCATCTAAGTGTAATACCCCGTATTTTTGACTATATTTATTTTGGGATTAATTAATTAAATTGCGTATTAATTGGAAATTAATCCGGGTTATATATACTAATGAGATGCGAATTGGTATTTGATTATGTGCATATATGATTATATATGTATCTGGTATTATAAAATTTGTCGTGAGATTTATATACGGCATTTTTGAAATTTTGTTGAGACGCGTGGGACCGCCGCGTCACGGTATAATATTTTGATAATAAAAGTGAATTTAAAATCGATAATCCATATGGTCGTTTTGAGTGCGCCAACGCGTCCGGAAGGGTCGAGATAGTCAGAAAACACTAGCCGGGGGTATAGTTTGGGTCCCGGGGTATTTTTAGGCCATACCGGTAACTTAAAGGGTATTTTAGTAATTTGGTATTTTTGGGTAATTAAAAGTGACGAAAATTGAGAGTTGAAATCTGATAAGGATTGACCCCAACCAACCCTTATTAACCCAACTAGCTACGGAGGTTTATCAAATTAGGTTTTCATAAGTCCCCCAAAGCAAACCCTAGCCACCATAGCCTTTTGGAGAAGAAAGCTTGGAGAAGGAGAGAGAGAGAGGAATTCTGCAGAAATTCTACACCAAACCCACACCAAATTCAGAGACAACCAAGGCAAGTGACTTAAATCCATTTAATTTCTGAGAATGTTTCCTCCATGTTAGAAAATTCAGATTTATGGTTGTTCTTGAAGAAAATATGAAAACCCATGTAGTTCAATCATAGGAATTGAAAAATTGTGAAGAGAAATGCATGTAGTATGCTAGGTAGATGATTTCCCTTATAATAATTGTGATTTTAAGGAAGAAAAACGAAATAAATTCTGGGATTTGATGATGATATAAACCTAGGGTTCATGTTCTAGAGAGATTGGGAATTAATGTAGAAATGGTGATTTAATGATGTTTAGAAGTTATTAAACCCCTTTAATGATGTTAGTATAGCCCCTTAACATGTTTGAGGATGATTAGAGAACTCAATATATTGTGGGAACGAATTTTAGAAGAGGTTTGAGGAGTAAAAATGGTGAAAAACGATTTTTGGGAAATTCTGGGCCGAAACTGGCATCTCGTTAGAAGCAGCCCCCAGGTCGTTCGAACGAGCTCGTTCGAACGAGCTTCTAACGAGTTGACCAGTCGTTTCTAACGAGTAGGGATCTCGTTCGATATCTCGTTCGAACGAGATATCGTTAGAAGGGTCAGTTCGTTCGAACGAACTGGGATCTCGTTCGAACAGTCTCGTTCGAACGAGACTTCTAACGACCTGACAGTCCAAACTCGTTCGAAGCCTCGTTCGAACGAGACTTCTAACGAGTTGACAGTTTGACCCTTTTTGGACTGTTTTGACTTTTGGAATTCCGGGAACTGGTTCAAGGGTAGAGTTAGCATCCCTTTGATGATATAGTAATTAATTTGGGACTTTTGGGTTATTGAGATGAGTAAATCATATACTAGAGTTATATTCATTGAACCATTTGGGTTGAGACGTGAGTGTCTACTACGATGTGAGGATGAATCATGGCGCGTATAATTATAAACCGGAATAGTACGAATTGTGGTAATTATAATTAGTACGAGTATGCGATATATACTACGATTAAAATACGGTATTACTAAGACGTGTGTTTACTTAGTATTGGTATATGTATTGTGTGTATGACATACCTACCATACTTGCTATCACGGGAGGTTACGTTCGCTTAGGACCCTCTAATCCTTGTGTGCCTACGGGGGGGATATAGACTGGTACCTTGAGGAACATAGGTCATAGAAGGACTTATTGTGATATTAATAAGTCTGCATGATCATGGGAGCGTAGGTATGTGCGTGACCCATGTAATGGTGACTGTGTTAGCCTCCACTATTTGTGATGTGTGTTATCTGGACTATTCCTGAGAGATTCGGAATATGTGATCCTTATGTACGTGATGTACCGGGATGGATAGCAGAGTATGTGTGCACTACAGCTTAAATTGCGGGGTGCTTGTATTGTATATTTATGATGTGAATAATATACATTTAATTAATGGAAATCCTCCTGTTATTATTGTGAACATATTACAGTATTGTTTCGAGTTATATAACGAGTTAACTGGTAGTTATATCATTGGCATATTTAGTAACTGAGTTTACATTAAACCTCTATTTAATTTCAAACATCGTTATGTTAATAGGAACCGTGTAATATGGGTAGAACCTTTGGCAGTCTAGCTAGATATGTTGTCACTTAGCTAGTAGTATGGGTAGTTATAGATGGGTACTTGCGTTAGGAGTGCACAGTTAGACGAGAGGTGAGAATATAATGTGAGTGCACGTCCTAACATGTACTTTGCATTTAATATTTTAAATGTTTTTAAAGCACTTGCAGGTTTTTAAAATATAACACTTTCGGGCTCTGACCCATTTGCTTTCAAATATATTTTCTTGTAAAAACCATTTTAGGTGCCCAGCCACAGGGACACCAAGCATAGGATACTCATTCAGGTGACGAGCTGTAGCTGCGTGTGGAAGCTACAGGGATTTGCATGTAGACGCTTCTATCTTTTGGATTCCAGAGTCACCATCTATCCGTTGTAGGGCATGTTGCCCATTTCTATTTAGAGGCATCATTTTATATTTCAGTTTTCAGACTCTAGCAAGTATTGCTCAGTATTCAGTTTTAGTTATTTATTTCAGTTTACTTATCAGTTGTGGGATTCGTATTGAGGAGTTTTTCCTCCAGGTTTTATTTACATATTGTGATGGTTATCCGTTTTACTTCAGCATGGTGAATGGTGTTATTTAGTTATTCATTACTCTTGTTGCATGTTAATCAGATTTAATAAAATTTGGCACTTACTTTTTAAATACTAGGTGGTTAGTAAAAATAAAACGTTTTCGACAGTGATGCTATTAACTGAGCCAACTTGGCATTTTGAATTAATTTTATAAAGGAGTAGCTACCCGGTATTTAATTAGTCGGGGTGTCACAGGTGGTATCAGAGCATCAGGTTCTAGTGTCCTTTAGGATCTGTACGGCTATTATGTTTTCGCTACGTTTTCTTTGATATAGAGCCCTATATTTTAGGAATGTTGTACTCTTTTTGTATGTACGTTTTGTTCTTCAGCTATTGTAAGTTTATAAACCGTGAACTTATAAACTTTGTTCTTATTTCAGATGCCTCCACGACGTGCACGACGAGTTCCCAGGAATGCAATGCCCGAACCCCAGCCCGCTCCAGTTCAGGGCATGTTGAACGCCACTGAGGTTGCAGCTATAGTAGCTCAAGCGGTGAATGCCGCGATTGCCGTGATTCAGCAGGCACCACCTCAGGCGCCGGTTGTCGCGCCAGTACAGGTTAATGCATTCCCGTCTGCTTGGGAGCGTGTACGAGACGCTTTTCAGAAAGCGCATCCGCCAGAGTTTGCAGGAAGCTCAGATGTGGTAGTCTCGAGCCAATGGAGGAAGGACATACAGAGGCATTTGAGGATGCATGAGTGCACTGACATTCAGAAGCAGGTGCTAGCCACTTTCAAGCTAGTTGGATCTGCGCTGCAGTGGTGGGAGTCTATTACCACCGCGGAGGAGAGGGATACCCTCACGATTCAGGAGTTCTGGGTGCGGTTCGACCACAAATACTTTCCGTCCGCAGTTCATACAGAGATGAGGAGGAAGCTGATGAGTTTGAAGCAAGAGGGCAAGACAGTGGCCGAGTATGAGGCCGAGTTCACTAACCTGTTGAATATCGTTCCAGACGAGATTCCAACAGAGAAGAAGAAGATAGAGAAGTTCACTGATGGGTTGAATTGGAGGATCCGTCAGCATCTGCTAGGGAACCTATCGTTGGCCACGTATTCTGATGTGGTTAACGCTGCACTATTGCACTGCCAGGACCACCGTTTTTATATGGCCGAGGGCAAGCGGTCAGGGGAGTCTAGCCATCAGGGCAGGACTGGAGGACATGGTGCCAGCGGGGCACAGACCGGTCAGGGGCAGAGATAGACTGAGCAGGGTACCCAGCAGGGGGACAATAAGAGGTTCCGGTCAGGGAACTACAGGCAGGGACAGGGAGGTTTCCGCCAGGGCCATCAGGGTCCAAACGGCCATCAGGGCCAGCAGGGGCAGAATGGGCAGCAGTTCCATCAGGGCCAGCAGGGCCAAGGGAGGAATGGTAACGGCCACCAGGGCCGGGGACAGCAGGGGCAGAGGGGAGGGAATTTCCCAGGGAAGTGCTTCACTTGTGGCAAGACTGGCCATAAGAAGCAGGATTGTCCTGATAGGGGCAGGGCCCCACAGCAGCAGCAGCAGGGTGCTCGCCAGGAGCCACAGAGACCTATGTTTCCCGCCGCTCTTCCTGCACCGCCACAGATGGCAGCATTACCACCCATCCCAGCAGCCCCAGCTCAGCAGGGGCAGCTACAGTATGGACATGTCTACAACGTTCACCAGGCTGCAGTTCCACAGGCACCGCTCGCGATCGAGGGTACGTTTCCTATCCATGGCACTATGGGTCGGGTGTTATTTGATACGGGTGCTACACACTGTTTTATTGCTACACACTTCGCGAAAGCTTTAGGATTGTTAGCTACGGCAGAGAGCACAGTGACGTGTGTCGACTCACCATTGGGGAGTGGGTCACTTATTTTCTTTATATGCCGGGGAGTCGGGGTAGAGGTTGGTGGTTTGGTATTGCCTGCAGACATGTTAGTATTAGACATGCATGTTCACGATGTGATCATCGGTATGGATTGGCTCGTAGCACATAGGGCCATGATTGATTGCTTCAGCGGGAGCATTGTTTTTGCCATTCCGGGGCAGGAGATGTTTATAGTGGCGATGCCTCGCCCAGAGGGAGGATCGACCGCTCATTTGTATTACATAGAGGAGGATACCTCTAAGGAGGTTGTTATTCCTTTAGATTCGATCCCGGTTGTCAGGGAGTATTCGGATGTGTTTCAGGAGATACCAGGCTTACCACCTAGTCGAGAGATAGACTTCGTTATTGATTTGCTACCGGGTACGAGACCTATAGCACGTGCACCGTACCGTATGGCTCCGGCTGAAATGCGAGAGCTACGGGATCAGATAGAGCAGCTGTTAGGGTAGGGCTTTATTCGCAGGAGTACCTCACCTTGGGGCGCTCCAGTTTTGTTTGTGAAGAAGAGGGATGGTTCGCTGAGATTGTGCGTGGACTACCGAGAGTTGAATAAGGTCACGATACGGAATAAGTATCCGTTGCCTCGAATCGATGACTTATTTGACCAGTTGAGAGGAGCTTCTTTCTTCTCGAAGATTGATTTGAGATCGGGAAACTATCAGTTGCGTATCAGGGAGGAGGATGTCTCGAAGACTGCGTTCTTGTCGAGATATAGTTCTTATGAGTTTCGGGTTATGCCTTTCGGCTTGACCAACGCTCCAGCAGTGTTTATGGACTTGATGAACAGGGTGTTCAGAGATTTCCTCGATCAGTTTGTCATTGTCTTCATTGATGACATTCTGGTCTACTCTCAGACAGAGGAGGAGCACGCCGAGCATTTGAGGCAGGTTTTGCAGACACTTCGTCAGAACGAGCTGTATGCAAAATATGAGAAGTGCGGGTTTTGGCTGAAGGAGGTCCAGTTCTTGGGTCACATTATTTCCGACCAGGGAATATCTGTTGATCCGGGAAAGGTATCAGCGGTGAGGGAGTGGGGACAGCCCACGACACCAACGGAGATTCGTAGTTTCTTGGGTCTAGCAGGATACTACAGGAGGTTTATTCAGGGTTTCTCGGAGATAGCAGGTCCTTTGACACATCTTACTCGTAAGGGTGTGCCATATATCTGGAGTGATGCCTGTCAGTTGGCATTCGATGAATTGAAGGACAAATTGACCTCAGCACCTGTGTTAGCATTGCCGAGACCGGGAGTTGAGTATTTGGTTTACACCGATGCGTCTTTGCAAGGACTGGGAGGTGTTTTGCAGCAGGAGAGACAGGCCATAGCTTATGCTTCCCGTAAGCTTAAGCCTCATGAGAAGAATTACCCTACGCATGATTTGGAGTTGGCAGCAGTGGTATTTGCCTTACGGATTTGGAGGCACTATCTTCTGGGGGAGAAGTTTCAGCTGTTCACGGACCACAAGTCCCTACAGTATCTGTTCACGCAGAAAGAGTTGAACATGCGGCAGCGTAGGTGGCTTGAGTTTGTGAAGGACTACCAGTTCGACATCCAGTACCACCCGGGTAAGGCTAACGTGGTAGCAGACGCGTTGAGCCGCAGGCCAGCAGATGAGGTGGCAGAGGTGTGGAAGGCTAAGTGGAAGGAATTGGGACACCAGGATGCAGTGGCCCGATCTTTCATGTCGGTAATGACCGTTACACCGCAGATTGTCACGAAGGTAGTACGGGCACAGGCCGATGACTCGTTCTGTCAGGAGCAGATAGTTCGATTACTTACAGAGGGAGCCGAGTCCTATACTGTTAGCTCAGACGGGGGATTACGCTTCAATGGGAGATTGGTAGTTCCGGAAGGGGAAGAATTGCGACATGATGTGATGGCAGAGTCGCACGGCTCACGGTTCGCGGTACATCCCGGAGGGGACAAAATGTACCAAGACATGAGACGGCAATATTGGTGGAGCGGTATGAAGAAAGATATCGCTGAGTTTATCTCGAAATGCGCCACTTGTCAGCTTGTAAAAGTGGACCATCAGAGACCAGCAGGATTGCTACAGCCATTGGAGGTTCCGGTGTGGATGTGGGAGAGCATATCCATGGACTTTATCACGGGGTTGCCTACGTCGCAGAGGGGTCACGACTCCGTTTGGGTAATTGTGGACAGGTTGTCCAAGGTCGCTCACTTCTTACCCGTAAGGACTGACTACACTACGGGACAGTATGCCCAGCTTTTCATTTCAGAGATTGTGAGACTTCACGGTGTGCCCCTGAATATCGTGTCTGACAGAGACAAGATATTTGTTTCGAGGTTTTGGGAGAGTTTCCAGGAGGCCATGGGCACGGAATTGCGGTTGAGTACGGCTTATCATCCGCAGACCGATGGGAAGACAGAGCGCACCAATCAGATGTTGGAGGACATGCTACGCATGTGCATTATTGATTTTGGGGGTGGATGGGAGCAGTATCTTCCACTGGTGGAGTTTTCTTACAACAACTCCTATCAGTTCACGATTGGCATGGCTCCATTTGAGGCATTGTACGGTAGGCCTTGTCGTTCCCCAGCATGTTGGTTGGAAGTGGGGGACAACAAACTACTTGGGCCAGAAGTGATCCAGGATACTTCGGCAAGGATTGAGTTGATTCGGAGTCGCATTCGGGTAGCTCAAGACAGGCAGAAGAGTTATGCTGATGCGAAGAGATTTTTCAGGGAGTTCCAAGTGGGGGACCAGGTTTTGCTCAGGGTATCTCCGATGAAGGGGATTATGCGATTCGGGAAGAAGGGGAAGTTGGCACCGAGGTATGTGGGGCCGTTTCCTATTATTGAGCGGATAGGAACGGTTGCATATAGACTTGGACTACCGGAGCACTTGCATCGGATTCATGACGTGTTCCATATTTCCTCGCTGAGGAAATACCTTAGGGACAATTTGGCTCATTCTCACATTGCTGTGGAGGACATCGATCTCCAGCCGGATAGCTCTTACGAGGAGGGGCCAATTGCTATTTTGGACCGAAGCGAGAGGAAACTGCGGTCAAAGATAGTCCCGTTAGTACGTGTTCAGTGGCGACATCACAATGTCGAGGAATCCACATGGGAGCGCGAGGATGAGATGCGCGAACGTTATCCAGAGCTGTTTTTAGCAGGTACTTTCTAGTTTCGAATTTCGGGACGAAATTCAGTTATTAGGGGGGAAGTATGTAATACCCCGTATTTTTGACTATATTTATTTTGGGATTAATTAATTAAATTGCGTATTAATTGGAAATTAATCCGGGTTATATATACTAATGAGATGCGAATTGGTATTTGATTATGTGCATATATGATTATATATGTATCTGGTATTATAAAATTTGATGCGAATTGGTATTTGATTATGTGCATATATGATTATATATGTATCTGGTATTATAAAATTTGTCGTGAGATTTATATACGGCATTTTTGAAATTTTGTTGAGACGCGTGGGACCGCCGCGTCACGGTATAATATTTTGATAATAAAAGTGAATTTAAAATCGATAATCCATATGGTCGTTTTGAGTGCGCCAACGCGTCCGGAAGGGTCGAGATAGTCAGAAAACACTAGCCGGGGGTATAGTTTGGGTCCCGGGGTATTTTTAGGCCATACCGGTAACTTAAAGGGTATTTTAGTAATTTGGTATTTTTGGGTAATTAAAAGTGACGAAAATTGAGAGTTGAAATCTGATAAGGATTGACCCCAACCAACCCTTATTAACCCAACTAGCTACGGAGGTTTATCAAATTAGGTTTTCATAAGTCCCCCAAAGCAAACCCTAGCCACCATAGCCTTTTGGAGAAGAAAGCTTGGAGAAGGAGAGAGAGAGAGGAATTCTGCAGAAATTCTACACCAAACCCACACCAAATTCAGAGACAACCAAGGCAAGTGACTTAAATCCATTTAATTTCTGAGAATGTTTCCTCCATGTTAGAAAATTCAGATTTATGGTTGTTCTTGAAGAAAATATGAAAACCCATGTAGTTCAATCATAGGAATTGAAAAATTGTGAAGAGAAATGCATGTAGTATGCTAGGTAGATGATTTCCCTTATAATAATTGTGATTTTAAGGAAGAAAAACGAAATAAATTCTGGGATTTGATGATGATATAAACCTAGGGTTCATGTTCTAGAGAGATTGGGAATTAATGTAGAAATGGTGATTTAATGATGTTTAGAAGTTATTAAACCCCTTTAATGATGTTAGTATAGCCCCTTAACATGTTTGAGGATGATTAGAGAACTCAATATATTGTGGGAACGAATTTTAGAAGAGGTTTGAGGAGTAAAAATGGTGAAAAACGATTTTTGGGAAATTCTGGGCCGAAACTGGCATCTCGTTAGAAGCAGCCCCCAGGTCGTTCGAACGAGCTCGTTCGAACGAGCTTCTAACGAGTTGACCAGTCGTTTCTAACGAGTAGGGATCTCGTTCGATATCTCGTTCGAACGAGATATCGTTAGAAGGGTCAGTTCGTTCGAACGAACTGGGATCTCGTTCGAACAGTCTCGTTCGAACGAGACTTCTAACGACCTGACAGTCCAAACTCGTTCGAAGCCTCGTTCGAACGAGACTTCTAACGAGTTGACAGTTTGACCCTTTTTGGACTGTTTTGACTTTTGGAATTCCGGGAACTGGTTCAAGGGTAGAGTTAGCATCCCTTTGATGATATAGTAATTAATTTGGGACTTTTGGGTTATTGAGATGAGTAAATCATATACTAGAGTTATATTCATTGAACCATTTGGGTTGAGACGTGAGTGTCTACTACGATGTGAGGATGAATCATGGCGCGTATAATTATAAACCGGAATAGTACGAATTGTGGTAATTATAATTAGTACGAGTATGCGATATATACTACGATTAAAATACGGTATTACTAAGACGTGTGTTTACTTAGTATTGGTATATGTATTGTGTGTATGACATACCTACCATACTTGCTATCACGGGAGGTTACGTTCGCTTAGGACCCTCTAATCCTTGTGTGCCTACGGGGGGGATATAGACTGGTACCTTGAGGAACATAGGTCATAGAAGGACTTATTGTGATATTAATAAGTCTGCATGATCATGGGAGCGTAGGTATGTGCGTGACCCATGTGATGGTGACTGTGTTAGCCTCCACTATTTGTGATGTGTGTTATCTGGACTATTCCTGAGAGATTCGGAATATGTGATCCTTATGTACGTGATGTACCGGGATGGATAGCAGAGTATGTGTGCACTACAGCTTAAATTGCGGGGTGCTTGTATTGTATATTTATGATGTGAATAATATACATTTAATTAATGGAAATCCTCCTGTTATTATTGTGAACATATTACAGTATTGTTTCGAGTTATATAACGAGTTAACTGGTAGTTATATCATTGGCATATTTAGTAACTGAGTTTACATTAAACCTCTATTTAATTTCAAACATCGTTATGTTAATAGGAACCGAGTAATATGGGTAGAACCTTTGGCAGTCTAGCTAGATATGTTGTCACTTAGCTAGTAGTATGGGTAGTTATAGATGGGTACTTGCGTTAGGAGTGCACAGTTAGACGAGAGGTGAGAATATAATGTGAGTGCACGTCCTAACATGTACTTTGCATTTAATATTTTAAATGTTTTTAAAGCACTTGCAGGTTTTTAAAATATAACACTTTCGGGCTCTGACCCATTTGCTTTCAAATATATTTTCTTGTAAAAACCATTTTAGGTGCCCAGCCACAGGGACACCAAGCATAGGATACTCATTCAGGTGACGAGCTGTAGCTGCGTGTGGAAGCTACAGGGATTTTCATGTAGACGCTTCTATCTTTTGGATTCCAGAGTCACCATCTATCCGTTGTAGGGCATGTTGCCCATTTCTATTTAGAGGCATCATTTTATATTTCAGTTTTCAGACTCTAGCAAGTATTGCTCAGTATTCAGTTTTAGTTATTTATTTCAGTTTACTTATCAGTTGTGGGATTCGTATTGAGGAGTTTTTCCTCCAGGTTTTATTTACATATTGTGATGGTTATCCGTTTTACTTCAGCATGGTGAATGGTGTTATTTAGTTATTCATTACTCTTGTTGCATGTTAATCAGATTTAATAAAATTTGGCACTTACTTTTTAAATACTAGGTGGTTAGTAAAAATAAAACGTTTTCGACAGTGATGCTATTAACTGAGCCAACTTGGCATTTTGAATTAATTTTATAAAGGAGTAGCTACCCGGTATTTAATTAGTCGGGGTGTCACACTAAGGTGACTTCATCGGTAGGTACCAGCCAATTATCTAACTCTCGAGCCCATTTTCAAGCTTTCAAGAATAGTGTACTGAATCTCTGGAAATCAATTGTCATTTCTGAGGGAAATTTCATCCCGAACTCTAGAAGTTGGTTCAATACTGCTGATAATTCCATATCCTTTACTCCAGAACGGGTACGAATAGCAATGCATACTCTAATAAGATGTGACAGAGCCTGATTATCAAAACTGGTATGGTGTAGGAGAAAATACAGACAAACTTGAGAGGTTTAGGAGAATATATGGGTATGATGGGTGATTTAGGGGTACGATCTAGGTAGATGGATCAAATCTTGGGTCTTCTTCTTGGAAGATGGCATTTATATGAGTTGGGAGTGAATTTTGGGTAGTTCTTAACTTAGGATTGGATGGTGGGGCGATGATACCACAATCAATTAGACCTTGGATCACATTTCGGAGATGGAAACATTAATCAGTGGTATGACCGACACTTTGGTGAAAATTGCAATGGGCGCATGGCTTGAAATTTTTGGGAAGTGGGTTTGGTAATGGACGAGGGTCCAATGGCTTGATAATATTTCGTCTTAAAAGTTCTTGGTAAACTTTGGAGAGGGGAGTGTGAAACTCAGTGTATTATTTCTTGGCTGGGTTAGGGTGGTTTTCTAGTGCCCATTAAGTGGCAGGCTGAGAAATGTTATTGATGGTTGAAACTAGGGTATTAACAGGCTTCTCATACTTTCTGGGAGTGAACTGTCCAGATGCTTTCTTCGGCTCAATTTCTATTTTGGAAAGATTTTCTTCGATTTCTACTCCTACTTCTCAGAGGGCTTGGAAATGAGGGTAGTACCGTACTCATATCGTCGATCGGACATGGGGTAAGAAGTTCTTATTTATGGTACTAACTTTATCCTCTTCGGAATTTCGATTAGTCATGGTGGTGGATTTCTCTCTCCACCTTACTATTAAGTTACTAACTGATTCCCCAAGGTTCTCTTTAAGAAGCTGAAATCATGGCGGGTAACCTCCAACTCTTCGTTATACCTGTACTGTGACATGAATTTTCGGGCAACATCTTTCAAAACTACAGATTCTGGATTGCTAGAGAGATAAGAACCATCAAAGAGCATTTTCCTTCAATGTTTGTTGGAACATTTGGGGAATTATTTCCCCAGAGGCACCTAGGAGATTCATGGCTAGATGGTAACTTCGACGATGAACAATTGGGGGTCCACTACCCTCGAACTTCTCAATATTGGGCATCTTGATCTTTTTCGATAACCTTTATTTAGGATATGGAGACATATAGGTGTAATCCACGCAGTTCCCAGAGATTCGGACTTGGTCAAACTTTTTGGTCAATATCTTCAGCTCTTCCATGACCTTTTTTAATTCTTCCTCCTTCAGATCAAGAGTCACGGTTAGGTTAACCCTTGGTTGGGCAAGATTCGGTATAGGGAGTTGGACTAGCGATAGTCCATTAATAGGAGGAGCACGTGGAGCGTGCTGATATTCTTCGGGGACCCAAATAGGCTCGGGTGTTGCCAGACCCATAGTGGGAGGGAAGAGGACCTCGGGCTCTTCAGGAATAGGGATCTGATTTTATTGCATCTCCTGAACCTTGATTTGAAGGTTGTCAATCTTGACAGTGAGTTGGGATAGGACCGTCATCAAATCCGGCTGCACATTCGGTACTTGGACTCTGTTCTCCATGGAAAACGGGTGAAGATCAATTCTGAACTTGGAGGAAGCAACAACAAAACTGATGGATCCTCGAGGTGGTTCGATGGAAGACCAAAGTAAAAGGGGAGTCAGGCCAAAGGTCGGGTACACGATTGACCTCAGAAGGAGAAAAAAATTCAAATTTATTTTTAAAAGAGAAAAAAAGGGGAAACAGTTATTTTTTAAAGGAAGGAAAACATTTTTGGAAAAGAGGAGGATAAAATGTTTTTGTGTAAAAAGGAGGAAATTTTTTTTTGGTGAATATGAAGGAAAAATGCTTCTGGCTATTTTTGATAAGAGAAGGAAAAAATATTTTTGACAATATTGGTAAAGAAAGAGGAAAAATGAGAAAAAGGATCTCATCATGATTATTATTATTATGTTCTCACTTGTATTAGGTTTACCTAAATGTAAAATGAAATGTCGGACGGGACCCGAGCCTAAGAAAATTGGGTTTGAAAAATATATAAAAATACGATTGGACTTGTTGCTAGGCTCATGGATAGGGTACCATTTTAAAAAAGAAGAAATTGTGCAAAAATTTGGGTGGCATTCCGACCCGGCATTTCGACAGAGTTTTGGCTAGAAACTGGCAAACTAAATATAACTGTCCTAGGTTTGACACCTATATGAGGGTATCCAGTTGTTGGGTTAATCAGAAGAGTTCCCCCATTGGCATGACTTCCATGATATACATCTTGCTCTTGAAGATAATCGGTACGTGTGGATAAGCCATTTGATATAACTACGTGTACGTGAATTGTCTCACTATATACCTCATGGTGACAGTACATGTGTACGAGAATTCGATATACTCGATGTATGTGAATGAGTTTCCTGTGATATACCTCCCGTCATGACTTCGATCAATTGGTAGGATGCGGGGTGAACCATTAGATTTATGTCTAAGGTACTTGGCAAATGGAAGGTGAGAGTCGTATCGCTTAGGCTAACCACGACTTGTCAGAGAAGCACCCATCGCGAAGTGACCCCCAGTTACGGGACAAAATATGGTCAATAACGATGCTCTTTGGTGATGTCGTATGAAAAATGTATGATTCTTGATTAGTATATTATGGAGAGAGTATCTTTATTTGGCATGATGAGAATTATACTAATCAGGGGATAATGTACAAGTATAAAGAGTAAATCTAACATGGAGCATGAAGATTACACTAAACATGGTTATGTGTGAATATCTACAAGTGAGTGTCTGGTAGTGAACCTAAGCATGGATCAACTATAAGTGATGTGGGATAAGTGTGAGTGAGCATAGATATATACAAGTGGAAGTGTGTGTTAGTGACCCCTAAGCATGGACATTCTAAGTTGTGTGTGAAACATGTGGATATAAGTGATCCTAGGTGCACGTAGTGTGAAGGGTATATGGAGAGTATCTACAAGTGCATTAGTGAGCAGTGATATAAGCATGAGATATATATGTGCAATAAATAATAGATGAAAAAAGAGGGAACAAATAGGTAGGTGAATACGTACACAAGAAGAAAACAAAATACCCATGCAAAGAGTGTCTATCCCTCTTATGAAAAATTGTCCCTAGCTAAGTCTCCATTGTGTTCATCCCGATATGTCCATCCATCTATCTCCTCATACTCTCTAGGAGCTCTTCAGTCGTCATCGGTGTGGGGGGAATGTAAAGAGATGGAGTCTCCAGCCTATTTTATAAAAAAATAGGCAAAAGAACATGTCGCCACTTCAAGAGAGCGGCATCAAAGACAAACTGATGCTTACGAAACCAATAGTTCAAAGGTTCGGGGGATAAGTTACGAAATGGGAAGGTGTTCGGCACCCATTCCTCCCTTTCGGTCTCTCGCGGGCTTGTGTTATTATTTTCCTTTCTTTATCCATAAAATGTGTGTGTGTGTGTGTGTGTGTGTGTGTGTGTGTGTGTGTGTAAGCATGTGTATATAATGGAGATCAAAATCTCCCAACTCATACCATGGTAGAGATAGAGTGAGGTGATCCACATGAATGTTCCCAAAAATAAAATTAAAAATATAATTTACGCATTTATCGTGATATTGATCGTTATAATCAAACGATAATATGTGGGGCTAAACGCTTCTAAGGATCACAAACATAATATGTATTAAAAAAAAGCGAGAATATAATAAAAGCGAAAATGGGGAATTTGGGAAAATAGGAAATTAAAAAAATCAAAAAATTATGAAATTGGACTCGAGTCACAAGTTTTACTTCGAAATGCCTAGGTATCCTATAAAGGCATCAACGTCCACGTACTTCACATGCGGCATAAGGGTGGGGATTATCCCATAGATTCGAATGGGATTTTATTATATATCTGTGTGTGTAAAATGTATTTTTAGTTTTGAAAAAGTGTGATGGATAATCCCGCTGGAACTTATAGGTGTAACCCTTTTTTCGTTTTTATAGGTTTTTTTATAGAAAATAAAGTACATGAAATATGACTAATAAAAAGGTGAGATGTTAATGTGTATGAACTAGAGTAAGAACTAGATTATGAATTTAATGTAATTAATGCGAAAATAAGAAATTTAAAGCAAGAGAGAAGGATTTTGACCTTCTTCGAAGAATTGGAGCTTGATCTTGATCTTAGATGAACTCCCATGAATGCGGAGATGAATGTTGGATGAGAGAGAATGAGATTTTGACAAATTGGGTATGAAAAGGATGGGAATTTAAGATGGAATGGCATTTCACATAAGAAAACATCGCTAATTTCAAGAGAATGTTGCTAAGATCACTGATGCTGATGAATCTGAGGTGTGTCTTGGAAGTGAGGTCATGCCCACTATTTATAGAATCAGGGGTGGTGCCGATCGGCATGGTCATAGCCCTTCTAATCGGAAGGTAACCCAAGACACACTACCAATTGGCAGGGAAATGGACCTGCCAATTGACAGTCTCATGCATATTTTTCAAGAAAAACGGTCATAGAACGCAATCCGTTGATCCAAATCACGTACATTGCATAGAGTTAGAAAGGTAATTTAGAGTCCTTGGACTACTCCCAATTCTGAGAGTTGACTTTGGGTCAAATGTTTTCGAAAGTGTTCGTCGTTCCTTTGGACAGGAAATATTCGGACGAAAAAGGATCGTTCTTCCGACACCACAAGAAAAAAGACTTTTAGTTGCAAAAAAAAATTTGACTAATCATTAAAAAAAATCCACTAAAACATTTACTGGAAAAAAAATTGTCATAGCTTTGCTACTAAAGATCTGCTGGTAATACCATTAGTGAAATTGTTTTTTGCATTTTCTAGTAAATGTTGCAAATTTAATGGCAAATAGATTTTGCTACTAAATTGTGACATCCCGCTTATTAAAATAAGAGGTGGCTAGCCCACTATTCCAATAAAAAACAGGAATCTTAAATGGTCCATTCTTCACAACATTTTCGCATAGTAATAGTACGTGACGACCACCAAATATTTTTTTTTGAAAATGGATATCATATATATAGTTTTGCAAATTTAGTAAAAGCAATTTTTCCATAATCCAATTGGTAACAAAAGGTTGATAGATAGAGGTATAACAGTTTAACAATAATTCAATAAAGCATAACCGAATAAGCTATCGGTTAATAGACTAAATATAAAAGATTACACCCAATATGACAGTATATATGAATACTAAACTTGGGTAACACGCTCGAATATACAGACGGATCATAGCGAGAGTACCAAAAGAAAATTATGCTTCTACTACAAAATACCTACAACATCCACAAAATATTGTAGCTCCATTACACTGGGAAGGGAGGATCAAAGAGGGCGTCCGAGCGGTGGAGCACCTGAGCATAAATAAGAACCACACGAAAAAGAGAAATATAAACGGGTCAGGGTTCATTTTGATATGATATACATGTGAATAAAATGCATAACAGTTATGAATACTAACATCATTCAACAGTTTAAGTTCGCTCTTCATTATAAGAATCATCCTCACCTCTCATCTAAGTGCACATCCTAGCGCCATACCATTTCATTAAGTTAAAATACCCATTGAATTAAGAGGAATAACTTAACTCTATTTAACATGATTAATTTTCCAATTTATAAAATATATCTTCACAAGTTAATTTATCATTGGGGATGATATACCATAAAGTTGATTTATAGATTTTATTAACTCATTCGTATGAAATGCCATATCTGTGAGGACAATTACAATCATAATATAACGATTCTGAGACCATCCTTCCGGGAGTCACCCCACTAGATGCGACCCTAAATGCTATCATCTTCTAAGGCCTACAATCAAGACCACATGGGTACCCTAAATAGCAACACATGGGAAGCGACCATATACCTTCGACAGTGAGTCATAACCATACCTGGAATTACCCCACTTCAAATAAAATAATCATACAATGTAACCACCGGTCCTATGGCCCGAGCACTATATTCTCCCTGCATCACTAGCCAGGGATTTACCTCATTCGTGTAACTTCCCTTATGATAGTATTTAAAGAGATATGTACATGCATGCCATAATCACAAGACATACCAATTTAATGTACATTTCCTATTTCCAAAACCATATGTGCATAATGATATAGGCTAACAAGTTTAATTATCCTCATACTAGCCCTCGAAAGTCCAAAACGATACTACCCAACTCTACCCAAGTCCTAGACTTGTTTACTGGATGAAATGAGACATTAAATTCTACTAAATAGTCCCTGAAATAAGCCCGAATACACCCTTTCTAACCTAGGGTATTAATCCCCCTTATGTAAGACCCTAATACACTTTATTACATCATATTAGAAGGTTACTAATCCTCAAACCTAAAAGAAAAGGAATAGAAACCAAGTTGAAAAATTCTTATAAAACAGCAGGATTTCGAATCGATTCACCTAGGGCCGAATCAATTCGCCCCTGAATGTGAATCGATTCGCACGAAAAGCGAATAGATTCAGCAAAGAAAACCAACCTACTATCTAAGCCTGAATAGATTCGGCCTTAACTCGAATCAATTCGGTTCCTTAGACCTATAGCCACTATTTTAGCGAATCGATTCGCTAAGGAGGGAAGATCGATTCGCCCTGGTCGAGAGGCCCAATTGTGGCTACCGGTTGATATAAATCCTAAATCCCCAAATCTCTTTTTCTTCTAACTACACGAACTACCATCAACCATCAACATGTCCAAATCATTTCTACATGATAACCCATTAATGTTTACAACTCCAGCCAAGTCTAGATAAAAAATCTTAAGGTTTAAACACCAAAATCACAAAAGGGTTTAAAAGAAAAACCAACCATACATACAATTTATTCAACAAAATCATACATTTGTGCAAGTTAGAAACATCCCTCAAGATTGTATTCTTGGATTCTTCCTCGTTGAAACAAATTCGGGCTCGAAATGGCAAAATCTCTTATTTTCTCTTCTCTCTCTCGAGCTCTCACTTCTCTCTAACTTTCTAGGTTTAGAAATGCACAAATGATAAATAAATGTTCTTGAAAGACTTAAATGCCCAACTACATTAAGTCAACCATTAAATGCTACTACATACTTAAAATGAATCGTAACATCATATTTAAGTTATAACTAGCCAAAAGAACCCCGAAACCCAAAAACACACCTGGAACTTATTTTTACTATCTCGACCATTCCCGGACTAACCGTTCCCTCTAAACTGACATCAGGGATATCATTCATTAATTCTCATTCCAACGTCATATTAACTTTCTAATAATAATCCGAATGGAATATAAATCATAACCGTCGCTTAAAGCCCAACGACGCAACAATATATAATATTACACTATTTACATTCTCTTAACGGTACATATGTAAAAGTCAGTAAATATTATCTCTTAAATCACTTAAAGTAATATTTACTTAAATTTCCTTTATTTTATATAATTAACCCACAAGGAAATTTAATATAAAAATAATTACTCATAAATAAAGGGTATTACATACTCCCCCCCCCCCCCCCCCCCCTTAAAAGGGATTTTTGCCCTCAAACTTTAGGCATACCTGGTAAAAAGAGGTGTGGGTACTTCCCTCAAATATCGGCCACTCGTTCCCAAGTTGATTCCTAGGCATTGTGGTGTCCCCATAGGACTCGGACCAAGGGTAATACTTTCGATCTTAGTCTACGCTCTCCGTGGTCTAGAAAGGCAACCGGTTGTTCCTCATATGAAATATCACGTTTTACCCGATATCATCCAATGGACTGTGACAATGAGCTCCCTCACATCTTTTATACTTCTTCAAATATGAAACATGGAACACGTCATGAATTTAGTATAGGCGTTCCGAAAAAGAAATTTGATATGCTATGGGGCCTACCTTTGTAATAACGGGAAGAGGGCCTATATAGCGCGACGCAAGTTTGTCTTTCTTCCTGAATCACATTATACCCTTCAATGGGGATACCCGCACTAAAACTTCATCCCCCAATTCCAATTACACATGCCTTCGATTTGCATCGGCATATCTCTTCTGGCGATCTTGTGCAATTCTTCTGCGATTTCCAATAAGATTAATCTTTGAAGAGGTGTCTTGGATCATTTCAGGTCCAAAGAGCTTATTTTATCCTACTTCCAACCAACAAGAAGGTGATCGACACGGGCGACCATACAATGCCTCATACGGTGCCATACCTATCATAAATTGGTACGAATTATTGTATGAAAATTTGACCAACGGAAGGTATTGTTACCATCCTCCTTTAAAGTCAAGTATGCACATTCGAAGCATATACTCCAATATTTGGTTGACTCTCTCCGTTTCCCCATCAGTTTGTGGATGGTATGATATACTCAACCACAATTCAGTCCGCATCGCCTTTTGAAAACTTTGTCAAAAATGGGATACAAATATTTTGTCTCGACCCAACACTATATTGATAGGCATCCCATAGAGTTTCACAATTTCGACAATAAAGAGTCGGGCGTAATGGGTTGTATTGTAATCCGTCCGTACCGGTAAGAAGTGTGCCAATTTGGTCAAACGATCGATAATTACCCAAATAGAATCATGACCACTTTGCGACAATGGCAATCAAGTGATAAAATCCATTGAGATACTCTCCCAGTTCCACACCGGTATTTCTAATGGTTGCAACAATCCAATCGGTCATTGGTGTTCCACCTTCACCAATTAACAAGTGGTGCATTGGGAGACAAACTCAGAAATGTCCCTTTTCATACCCGCCCACCAATACTGACGGTGCATATCTTGGTACATTTTGTTTTCGTCTGGGCGTACTACAAATTTTGAACCATGGTATTCCGTCATGATAGCACGTCTGAAGTCTCCCTCGTTCGAAACTATAAGTCTTTCGTGGAAACGTAACCCACCCTTAGAACTAATAGAGTAGGACTGTGCTCCTTCGATTAAGAATTGACATACCCGGTCTTGACAATATGTATCCCCTCCTTGCGCTTTTACTATTCTCATCACAATGGCAGGCATAACGGTCAACACCGACATACATGCTCTTGCTACAGCATCATCCTGGCTAAGTTATTTCCATTTGGATTTCCACACATTTGCTAGTTGATCGACTAGTTTTCGACTCAGCGCATCAGCTACTACATTTACCTTGCCTGGATGGTAGTGAATATCGAATTAATAGTCCTTTACGAATTCTAACCACCGATGTTGCCGCATATTTAGATTTTTCTGCGAGAACAAATACTGTAACGACTTATGGTCCGTAAAAAGACTAAATTTCTCACCCGGGAGGTAATGCCTCGATATCTTTAAGGAAAAAACTACCGTGGAAAGTTCTAAATCATGCACGGGATATTTCTTTTCATGGGGCTTAAGCTTGCGAGACGCGTATGCAAGGGCCCTATTCTTCTGTTGTAACACACACACCCCAATCCATATAGAGATGCATCTGTAGAGACCAAATAATCTACTCCCAATTTTGGCAATGCGGGTACAGGAGCAGAAGTCAACTTGTCCTTCATATCACCAAAATCTAGCTGATAGGAGTCATCCCAAATAAATCTCACTCCTTTTCAGGTAGAATTCTTCAAAGGGCCAACGATTTTGGAAAAACCCTTAATGAAACGGCGATAATAACCCGCCTAACCTAGAAAACTAAGGATCTTAGTTGGCGTCGTGGGTTGATCCCATTCTCTTAATGCTGCAACCTTATTGGGGTCTACGTTAATACCATCAGTCGTTACAATATGCCCCCAAAATTACACTTCCTGCAACCAGAAACCACATTTCTCAAATTTGGCATAAAGTTGATGATCCCATTGTGTATGCAGAACCAATCGCAAGTGTTTGGCATGATCAGCTTCAGTTCGAGAATAGACTAAAATGTCATCAATAAACACTATGACAAACTGGTCTAGTAAGTCCCGAAATACTCGACTCATAAGGTACATAAATACGACACGAGAGTTGTTTAGCCCAAAAGGCATGACCAAAAACTCGAAAGATCCATACCTGGTCAAGAATGCGATTTTCGATACGTTCAGCTCTCGAATCCGTAGTTGATGGTACCTAGGTCTCAAATCTATTTTATAGAAGTACGATGCTCTTCTTAATTGATCAAACAAATCATCGATTCGAGGTAACGAGTATTTATTCCTGATGGTTACCTTATTCAATTCATGGTAATAGATGAAAAACTAGAGGTAACAATCTATCTTCCACATAAATAACATAGGAGCACCCCATGGCGAGATGCTACGCCAAATGAATCCTTGTCCCAGCAGTTGCTGAATTTGATCCCTTAACTCCTTCATTTCCAAAGGAGTCGTACGGTATGGAGTTCTCGCAATCGACCGAGTTCCCAGCACTAAATCAATTATGAACTCAATCTCACGACTTGGAGGTAAGCCCAAGATTTCCTAAAAGACATCTTCAAATTATCTAACAACATGACTTGAGTCTAGGGAAACAACTATTTCTCATAAAATCTCCTCCTCAATACAATACAAGTGCGTTCTAGAACCTCCCTCTGTAAGAGGCATATCCACTAAAAACATTTCTTGCCCCAGAATGGCGAAGACTACACTACTCCCATAACAATTTACCATGGCTCGGTATTTTACTAACCAGTCCATGCCCAAAATAACATCATACCCGACCATGTCTAGGACGAGCAAATCAGCCTCAAATAGCAATATAACAAGGTCTATTCCCACCCGTTTACAAATAAAGAATATAAATAAACCATCACCCACAGAAGACTCCACACTAGTAAAAGTACTTTCGGTGGACTTAAACAACCCCGTCAAATGAGCAAAGTGCCTAGCGATAAATAAGCGCGTTGCACCCATGCCAAACAACACTTGACCCACATACCTATGAATGGGAAACTTACCCTCAATAATTATCGGTGCATGAAGTGATGGAGGAAACAAAGCATCCTAAATATTATACATACGCCCATACTAAAGTTGTCCCTGTTGTAGAGGGACGGTTGGAATAGGTGCTGAAGGTTATAGATGTGCTTGCGGATTCTGAGGGCCTTTAGGCAATTATCCCCCGTTCAACTGTGGACAAGATATCCTAATGTGACCCTATTCATCACACTGAAAATAATGGCCCGTAAAATTTTCCAGTTGTTGACCCCCGATTGTTGTTTCAAAACTGCCCCGCACCTTGGCCCTGATGGCCTCGACCTCCATTATTCGCTCTGCCCTCTTGGCCCTGTTGGCCTAACTGCTGCTACTTCTGAGCACCCTAACCGTGCCTAAAACCACCTCTGCCAAAGTTGGAACCCTCAAAGAGTTATTTCTTAGCCTAATACCCTTGTTGGAGGTCTCGCTCTTTCTACTTATTCCCAGAATGTTATAGTGGTGGTAGTGCTCCACGGACACCATTTCCTCCTTGTTTACTACATTGACCAGAATCTCCAATCTTCTTACTCCCCTTTAAATGAAGGCAGTGATCCTGGAAATGGAGTAAAGCTGCATTCAACACAATGCCAAATGTTTTCAAAGTCGAGTTTCCCAACAGGTGTTGCCTTATCCTCCAACTCAAACCCACAATAAATTTTGATATCCTTATTTCTTCTGGATTTACTTCATTTGGAACAAAGTTTGTTAAACGAGTAAATTCCTCTTCATATTCCGCCACCGATCGCTCCCCTTGAACAACATCCTGAAGCTTCCTCCTCATCTCCATCTGGATTGCTGGAGGAAAATACTTTCGATCAAACAGAACCCGAAATTTTGAGATAGTCATGATATCCCTTTTTTCTGGAGTTGTCACTAACTCCCACCATTGTAGGGGTGATCCTACATGTTTAAAAGTGGCGAGAATCTGTTCTCGCTCCCCGCAACATTCCACCATTCAAATATGGCATTGAATATCGTTTTTCTATTGATTTAACACAATCACATCAGCGCCACGTTAAAATTCTGGAGGGGACATTTTAGGAAGGATTCTCTAACCGTTTCCCATGTGGTGTGGTCAATCATTGGGCTTGTGGAAGCTATTGCGCCACAGTGATCATTGCAGTATTGACTGCCTGGGCAACAATATGAGCTACCTCCATTGCATTCACCGTTCCCTATGGTGGTGGGGGCTCTATGTCCGCTACAACTCAATTTACTCTTGTCGGGCGACCTCGTCTAGGATGCATCTGAGATAAAAAGCAACTGAATCAATATAAAGTTAAAACAACTTATCCTTACGGGAAAATCGTAAACACAGATAAGAAAAACAGTCCTAATAATAGGAATCTATATCAAAGAACACTACAGTAGAATGTGATAAGTCCGTATAGATCCAAAGGACTCTAAAACCTGATGCTATGATACCATCTGTGACACCCTTCTTATTAAAATAGGAGGTGTCCAGCCCGCTATTCCAATAAAAAATAGGAATCTTAAATGGTCAATTCTTAGCATCACTGTCGCATAGTAATAGTACGAGACAACCACCAAATATTTTTTTTTAAATGGATGTCATATATATAGTTTTGCAAATTTGGTAAAAGAAACTTTTCCATAATCCAATTGGTAACAAAAGGTTGATATATAGGGGTATAACAGTTTAACAACAATATAATAAAGCATAACCGAATTAGTTGTCGGTTAACAGACTAAATACAAACGATTACACCCAGTATGACAGTATATACGAGTACTAAACTTGGGAAACACACCCGAATATACAGATGGAACATAACTAGAGTATCAAAATAAAATGATGCGTCTACTACAAAAATCCTACAACATTCATAAAATGTTGTAGCTCCTTTACACTAGGAAGGGAGAATCAAAGTGGGCATCCTTGCGGTGGAATACCTGAGCATAAATAAGAACCACACAAGAAAGAGAAATATAAATGGGTCAGGGACCGTTTTGATATGATATACATGCGAATAAAATGCATAACAATTATGAATACTAACATCATAAACAGGTTAAGTTCGCTCTTAATTATAAGAATCAGCCTCACCTTTCATCTAAGTGCACATCCTAGTGCCTTACCATTTCATTAAGTTAAACTACCCATCGAATTAAGAGGAATAACTTAACTCTATTTAACATGATTAATTTCCCAATTCATAAAATATATGTTTAGAAGTCAATTTATCATTGGGGATCATATACCATAAAGTTGATTTATAGATTCATTAACTCATTCATTTGAAATGCCCTAATTGAGACAACAATTACAATCATAATATAACGGTTCTAAGACAACCCTTTCGGGAGTCACCCCATTGGATGCGACCCTAAATGCTATCATCTTCCAGGGACTACAATCAAGACCACATGGGTACCCTAAATCGCAACGCATGGGAAGCGACCATATACCGTGGACAATGAGTCATAACCATACTTGGATTTACCTCACTTTGAATAAAATAATCATAAATTGTAACCATCGGTCCTATGGCCCGAGAACTACATTCTCCGTGCATTATTAGCAAGGGGATTTACCTCATTCGTGTAACTTCCCTTATGATAGCATTTAGATAGGTATGTACATGTGTGCCACAATCACAAGATATACCAATTAAATGAAAATTTCTTATTTTTGAAACCATATGTGCATAACGATATCGTCTACCAAGTATAATTACCCTCATATCATCCCCTGAAAGTCCAAAACGATACTACCTAACTCTACCATAGTCCTAGACTCATTTACTAGATGAAATGAGACATTAAATTCTACTAAATAGTCCCCGAAATAAGCCCGAATACCCCCTTGCTAACCAGACTACACGGTCAGATCCTACAAGTTACATTGGTCCCGTGAGAGGTGTTGGTGCCACCCACGGGGCCGTTCGGGGATTGTTTTGGGTTTTCACCCTCTAACGCCATGTTTTTATGCCTAATTCTAGAAATATGCAAATTATCGTCGTATTCTCAAACCGGGAGTACCACGGCTGCGTGGTCAGTTCCTATGAGTAACGTTGGTGCCGTGGGAAGTGTTAGTGCCAACCAAGGGGCCGTTCGGGGGCTATTTCCAGTTTTCACCCTCTAATGCTATGTTTTTAATCCTAAGTCTAGAAATATAGAAATTATCATCGTATTCTCAAACCGGGAGACCCGCGGCTGCGGGGTCAGTACCTACGAGTTACATTGGTCCCGTGGGAGGTGTTGGTGCCACCCACGGGGTTGTTTTGGGTTTACACCCGCTAACGCCATGTTTTTCTTAAGTCAATAAATATGAAAATTACCGTCGTATTCTCAAACCGGTATGCCGCAGCTGCGCGGTCAGTTCCTACGAGTTACATTGATCCCGTGGGAGGTGTTGGTGCCACCCATGAGGCCGTTCGGGGGTTGTTTTGGGTTTTCACCCTCTAACGCCATGTTTTTATACCTAAGTCTAGAAATATGCAAATTACCTTCGTATTCTCAAACCGGGAGTACCACGGCTGCGTGGTCAGTTCCTACATGTTACATTGGTGCCGTGGGAGGTGTTGATGCCACCCACGGGGCCGTTCGGGGGCTGTTTTGGATTTTCACCCTCTAATGCCATTTTTTTATGCCAAAGTCTATAAATATGAAAATTACCGTCGTATTCTCAAACCGGGAGTGCCGCTGTTGCGCGGTCAGTTCCTATGAGTTATATTGGTCCCGTGGGAGGTGTTGCTGCCACCCACGAGGACGTTCGGGGGTTGTTTCTAGTTCTCACCCTCTAACGTCATGTTTAGTTTAAGTCTAGTAATATGCGAATTACTGTCGTATTCTCAAACCGAGAGTGTTACGGCTGTGCGGTCAGTTCCTACGAGTTATATTTTCCCGTGGGAGCTGTTGGTGCCACCCACGGGGCCGTTCGGGGGCTGTTTCGAGTTTTCACCCTCTAACGCCACGTTTTTATGCCTAAATCTTAAAATATGGAAATTATCGTCGTATTTTCAAACCGGGAGACCCGCAGCTGCGGGGTCACTTCCTACGAGTAACATTGGTCTCGTGGGAGGTGTTGGTGCCACCCACGGGTCCGTTCGGTGGTTGTTTCGAGTTTTCACCCTCTAACGCCATGTTTTGCTTAAGTCTGGAAACATGCAAATTATCATCGTATTCACAAATCGGGAGACCCGCGTCTACGGGGTTAGTTCCGACGAGTTAAATTGGTCCTGTGGGAGGTGTTGGTGCCACCCACGGGGCCGTTAAGGGCTATTTCGAGTTTTCACCCTCTAACGCCATGTTTCTATGCCTAAGTCTAGAAATATTTAAATTACCGTTGTATTCTCAAATCGGGAGTGTCGCGGCTGCGTAATCAGCTACTACGAATTACATGGGTCCCCTGGGAGGTGTTGGTGCCACCCACGGAGCCCTTCGGGGGTTATTTTGGATTTTTGCCCTCTAACGCCATATTTTTATGCCTAAGTCTAGAAATATGAAAACTACCATTGTATTCTCAAACCGGGAGTACCGCGGCTGCATGGTCAGTTCCTACGAGTTACATTGGTGCCGTGGGAGATATTGGTGCCACCCACGGGGCCGTTTGGGGGCTGTTTCCAGTTTTCACCCTCAAACACCATGGTTTTAAGCCTAAGTCTAGAAATATGGAAATTATCGTCGTATTCTCAAATCGGGAGACCCGCGGCTGTGGAGTCAGTTCCTACGAGTTACATTGGTCCCGTGGGAGGTGTTGGTGCCAACCACGGAGTCGTTCAGGGGTTGTTTCGAGTTTTCACCCTCTAACGCCATGTATTGCTTATGTATAAAAATATGCAAATTACCGTCGTATTCTAAAATCGGGAGTGCCGCGGCTGTGCGTTCAATTCCTACAAGTTACATTGGTCCCGTGGGAGGTGTTGGTGCCACCCATGGGGCCGTTCGGGGGCTGTTTTGGGTTTTCACCCTCTAACGCCATGTTTTTATGCCTAAGTCTGGAAATATAAAAATTATCGCCGTATTCTCAAACTGGGAGTAACGCGGCTGCGTGGTCAGTTCCTACGAGTTACATTGATCCCGTGCGAGGTGTTGGTGCCACCCACAGGGCCGTTCGGGGGTTGTTTCGAGTTTTCACCCTCTAACGCCATGATTTTCTTAAGTCTAGAAATATACAAATTATTGTCGTATTCTCAAGCCGAGAGTGCCACGGCTGCGCGGTCAGTTCCTACGAGTTACATGGGTCCCGTGGGAGGTGTTTGTGCCACCCACGGGGCCGTTCGGGGGCTGTTTCGGGTTTTCACCCTTTAACGCCATATTTTTATGCCTATGTCTAGAATATGCAAATTACCGTTATATTCTCAAATCGGGAGACCTGCGGCTGCGAGGACAGTTCCTACGAGTGACATTGGTCCCGTGGGAGGTGTTGGTTCAACCCACGGGGCCGTTTAGGGCTGTTTTGGGTTTTCACCCTCTAACGCCATTTTTTATGCCTAAGTCCAGAAATATGCAAATTACCGTCGTATTCTCTAACCGGGAGTACTGCGGTTGCGTGGTCTGCTCCTACGAGTTACATTGGTGCCGTGGAAGGTGTTGGTTCCACCCACGAGGCCGTTCGGGGGCTGCTTCCAGTTTTCACCCTCCAACGCCATGTTTTTATGCCTAAGTCTAGAAATATGAAAATTATCATCGTATTTTCAAACCAGGAGTGGGTCAGTTCCTACGAGTGACATTGGTCTCGTGGGAGGTGTTGGTGCCACCCACGGGGCCATTAGGGGGGCTATTTTGGGTTTTCACCCTCTAACACCATGTTTTACTTAAGTCTAGAAATATGCAAATTACCATCGTATTCTCATACTGGTATGCCACGGCTGCACGGTCAGTTCCTACGAGTTACATTGGTCCTGTGGGAGGTGTTAGTGCCACCCATGGGGCCGTTCGGAGGCTGTTTCGAGTTTTCACCCTCTAACGCGTTGTTTTTATTCCTAAGTCCAATAATATGCAAATTACAATCGTATTCTCAAATCGGGAGTGTCGGGCCTGCGCTATTCGTTCCTATAAGTTACATTGGTCCCGTGGGAGGTGTTGGTACCACCCACGGGGCCGTTCGGGGGCTGTTTTGGGTTTTCATCCTCTAACGCCATGTTTTGCTTAAGTCTAGAAATATGAAAATTTCCGTCGTATTCACAAACCGATATTCCGCGACTGTGGGGTCAGTTCCTAAAAGTGACATTGATCCCGTGGGAGGTGTTGGTGCCAACCAGGGGGCCGTTCGGGGGTTGTTTCGAGTTTTCACCCTCTAATGCCATGTTTTGCTTATGTCTAGAAATATGAAAATTACCATCGTATTCTCAAACTGGGAGTGCCGCAGCTACGCGGTCAGTTCCTACGAGTTAGATTGGTCCCGTGGGAGGTGTTGGTGCCAACCACGAGGCCGTTCAGGGGTTGTTTTTGGTTTTCGCCCTCTAACACCACGTTTCTATGCCCAGGTCTAAAAATATGAAAATTACCATCGTATTCTCAAACCGGGAGTACCGCTGCTACGTGGTCAGTTCCTACGAGTTACATTGGTGCCGTGGGAGGTGGTGGTGCCACCTACGGGGTCGTTCGGGGGTTGTTTCTTGTTTTATCCCTCTAACATCATGTTTTTATGCCTAAGTCTAGAAATATAGAAATTATACTTGTGTTTTCAAATCGAGAGACCCGCAGCTACGAGGCCAGTTCCTACAAGTTACATTGGTCCCGTGGGAGGTATTGGTGCCACCCTCGGGGCCGTTCTGGGGTTGTTTCGAGTTTTCACCCTCTAACGCCATGTTTTGCTTAAGTTTAGAAATATGAAAATTATCGTCATATTCTCAAACCGGGAGACCGGCGACTCCGGGGTCAGTTCCTACGAGTTACATTGGTCCCGTGGGAGGTGTTTGTGACACCCACGGGACCGTTCGAGGGTTGTTTTGGGTTTTCACCCTCGAATGCCATGTTTTTATGCCTAAGTCTGGATATCTAAAAATTATCATCGTATTCTCAATCCGGGAGTAACGTGGCTGCGTGGTCAGTACCTACGAGTTATATTGGTCCAGTGCGACGTGCTGGTGCCATCAACGGGGCCGTTCGGGGGTTGTTTCGAGTTTTCACCCTCTAACGCAATGTTTTTCCTAAGTCTGGAAATATACAAATTATCGTTGTATTCTCAAATCGGGAGTACCGCGGCTGCGTGGTCAGTTCCTATGAGTTACATTAGTCCCGTGCGAGGTGTTGGTGCCACCCACAGGGCCGTTCGAGAGTTGTTTCGAGTTTTCACCCTCTAACGCCATGTTTTGCGTAACTCTAGAAATATACAAATTATTGTCGTATTCTCAAGCCGGCAGTGCCACGGGTGCGCGGTCAGTTCCTACGAGTTACATGGGTCCCGTGGGAGGTGTTGGTGCCACCCACGGGGCCGTTCGGGGGCTGTTTCGAGTTTTCACCCTTTAACGCCATGTTTTTATGCCTATGTCTAGAATATGCAAATTACCGTTATATTCTCAAACCGGGAGACCCGCGGCTGCGAGGACAGTTCCTACGAGTCACATTGGTCCCGTGGGAGGTGTTGGTTCAACCCACGGGGCCGTTTAGGGCTGTTTTGGGTTTTCACCCTCTAACGCAATTTTTTATGCCTAAGTCCAGAAATATGCAAATTACCGTCGTATTCTCTAACCCGGAGTACTGCGGCTGCGTGGTTTGTTCCTACGAGTTACATTGGTGCCGTGGGAGGTGTTGGTGCCACTCACGAGGCCGTTCGGGGGCTGTTTCCAGTTTTCACCCTCCAACGCCAAGTTTTTATTCCTAAGTCTAGAAATATGAAAATTATCATCGTATTTTCAAACCGGAAGTGGGTCAGTTCCTCCGAGTTACATTGGTCTCGTGGGAGGTGTTGGTGCCACCCACGGGGCCGTTCGGGGGCTGTTTTGGGATTTCACCCTCTAACACCATGTTTTACTTAAGTCTAGAAATATGCAAATTACCATCGTATTCTCATACTGGTATGCCACGGCTGCACGGTCAGTTCCTACGAGTTACATTGGTCCCGTGGGAGGTGTTAGTGCCACCCACGGGGCCGTTCGGAGGCTGTTTTGAGTTTTCACCCTCTAACGCGTTGTTTTTATTCCTAAGTCTAGTAATATGCAAATTACCATCGTATCTCAAACCGGGAGTACCGGGCCTGCGCGATCCGTTCCTACAAGTTACATTGGTCCTGTGGGAGGTGTTGGTACCACCCACGTGGCCGTTCGGGGGATGTTTTGGGTTTTCATCCTCTAACGCCATGTTTTGCTTAAGTCTAGAAATATGAAAATTTCTGTCGTATTCACAAACCAATATTCCACGACTGTGGGGTTAGTTCCTAAGAGTAACATTGGTCCCGTGGGAGGTGTTGGTGCCAACCACGGGGCCGTTCGGGGGTTGTTTCGAGTTTTCATCCTCTAATGCCATGTTTTGCTTATGTCTAGAAATATGAAAATTACCATCGTATTCTCAAACTGGGAGTGCCGCAGTTACGCGGTCAGTTCCTACGAGTTAGATTGGTCTCGTGGGAGGTGTTGGTGCCAACCACGAGGCCGTTCGGGGTTGTTTTTGGTTTTCGCCCTCTAAAGCCACGTTTTTATGCCCAAGTCTAAAAATACTCAAATTACCATCGTATTCTCAAACCGGGAGTACCGCTGCTACGTGGTCAGTTCCTACGAGTTACATTGGTGCCGTGGGAGGTGGTGGTGCCACCTACGGGGTCATTCGGGGGTTGTTTCTTGTTTTATCCCTCTAACATCATATTTTTATGCCTAAGTCTAGAAATATAGAAATTATACTTGTATTTTCAAACCGAGATACCCGCAGCTACGAGGTCAGTTCCGACGAGTTACATTGGTCCCGTGGGAGGTATTGGTGCCACCCTCGGGGCCGTTCTGGGGTTGTTTCGAGTTTTCACCCTCTAACGCCATGTTTTGCTTAAGTTTAGAAATATGAAAATTATCATCATATTCTCAAACCGGGAGACCCGCGACTGCGGGGTCAGTTCCTACTAGTTACATTGGTCCCGTGGGAGGTGTTGGTGCCACCCACGGGGCCGTTCGAGGGTTGTTTTGGGTTTTCACCCTCTAATGCCATGTTTTTATGCCTAAGTCTGGATATATGAAAATTATCATCGTATTCTCAATCCGGGAGTAACGTGGCTGCGTGGTCAGTTCCTACGAGTTATATTGGTCCAGTACGACGTGTTAGTGCCATCAACGGGGTTGTTCGGGGTTTGTTTCGAGTTTTCACCCTCTAACGCAATGTTTTGCTTAAGTCTAGAAATATGCAAATTACCGTCATATTCTCAAACCGGGAGTGTCGCGGCTGCGCGGTCAGTTCCTAGGAGTTACATGGGTCCCGTGGGAGGTTTTGGTGCCACCCACGGGGCCGTTCAGGGGCTGTTTCGGGTTTTCACCCTTTAACGCCAGGTTTTTATGCCAAAGTCTAAAAATATGCAAATTACCGTCGTATTCTCAAATCGGGAGTGTCGCGGTAGCGCGGTCAGTTCCTACGAGTGACATTGGTCCCGTGGGAGGTGTTGGTTCAACCCACGGGGCCGTTCGGGAGCTGTTTTGGGTTTTCACCCTCTAATGACATGTTTTTATGCCTAAGTCTAGAAATATGCAAATTACCGTCATATTCTCAAACCGGGAGTACCGCGGTTGCGTGGTCTGTTCCTACGAGTTACATTGGTGCTGTGGGAGGTGTTGGTGCCACCCACGGGGCCGTTCGGGGGCTGTTTCCAGTTTTCACCCTCCAATGCCTTGTTTTTATGCCTAACTCTAGAAATATGAAAATTATCTTCGTATTTTCAAATCGGGAGTGGGTCAGCTCCTACAAGTTACATTGGTCCCGTGGGAGGTGTTGGTGCCACCCACGGGGCCGTTTGCATGTTGTTTCCAGTTTTCACCGTCTAACGCTATGTTTTGCTTAAGTCTAGAAATACGCAAATTATAATCATATTCTCAAATCGGGAGACCCGCGACTGTGGGGACAGTTCCTACGAATTACGTCGGTCCCGTGGGTGGTGTTGGTGCCACCCACAGGGCTGTTCGGGGGTTGTTTTGGGTTTTCACCCTCTAACGCCATGTTTTACTTAAGTCTAGAAATATGAAAATTTATGTCGTATTCTGAAACCGATATTCCGCGGCTGTGGGGTCAGTTCCTACGAGTAGCATTGGTCCCGTGGGAGGTGTTGGTGCTAACCACAGGGCCGTTCAAGGGTTGTTTCTAGTTTTCACCCTTTAACGTCATGTTTTGCTTAAGTCTCAAAATATGAAAATTAAAGTCGTATTCTCAAACCGAGAGTGCTGCGGCGGCGCGATCTGTTCCTACGAGTTACATTGGTCCCGTGGGAGGTGTTGGTGCCACCCACGGGGACGTTCGGGGACTATTTTGGGTTTTCACCCTCTAACGCCATGTTTTTATGCCTATGTCGAAAAATATGAAAAATACCATCGTCTTCTCAAACTGGGAGTACCGCGATTGCGTGGTCAGTTCCTACGAGTTACATTGGTGCCGTGGAAGGTGTCAGAGCAACCCACGAGGCCGTTCGGGCGATGTCTCTTATTTTCACCCTCCAACGCACCGTTTTTAAGCCTAAGTCTAGAAATATGGAAATTATCATCGTATTCTCAGATCGGAAGACCCGCAACTGCGGGGACAGTTCCTACGAGTTACATTGGTCCCGTGGGAGGTGTTGGTGCCACCCACGGGGCCGTTCGGGGGTTTTTTCGAGTTTTCACCCTCTAAAGCCCTGTTTTGTTTAAGTCTATAAATATGCGAATTACTATCGTATTCTCAAACCGGGAGTGTTTCGGCTGCGCCGTCAGTTCCTACGAGTTACATTGGTCCCATGGGAGGTGTTGGCGTCACCCACGGGGCCGTTCGGGGGCTGTTTCGAGTTTTCACCCTCTAACGCCATGTTTTTATGCCAAAGTCTAGAAATATACAAATTATCATCGTATTATCAAATCGAGAGTGTCGCAGTAGCGCGGTCAGTTCCTATGAGTTACATTGGTCCCGTGAGAGGTGTTGGTGCCACCCACGGGGCCGTTCAGGGCTTGTATTGGATTTTCACCCTCTAACGCCATATTTTTATGCCTAAGTCTTAAAATATGCAAATTACCGTCGTATTCTCAAACTGAGAGTACCGCGGCTGCGTGGTCAGTTCCTACGAGTAATATGGGTGCCGTGGGAGGTGTTAGTTCCAACCAATGGGCCGTTCGGGTTCTATTCCAGTTTTCACCATCTAACGCTATGTTTTTAATCCCAAGTCTAGAAATATGGAAATTATCATCCTATCCTCAAACCGAGAGACCCGTACGTGCGGGGTCAGTTCCTACGAGTTACGTTGGTCCCGTGGGAGCTGTTGGTACCACCTACAGGGCTCTTCGGGGGTTGTTTTGAGTTTTCACCCTCTAACGCCAAGTTTTGCTTAAGTCTTGAAATATAAAAATTATCGTCGTATTCTCAAATCGGGAGACCCGCAGCTGTGGGGTCAGTTCCTACGATTTACATTGGTCCCCTGGGAGGTGTTGGGCAAACCCAAGGGGCCGTTCAGGGGTTGTTCTGGGTTTTCACCCTCTAACACCATGTTTTTATGCCTAAGTCTAGAAATATGCAAATTGCCATCGTATTCTCAAATCGGTATACCGCAGTTGTGCGGTCAGTTCCTACGAGTTACATTGGTCCCGTGGGAGGTGTTGGTGCCACCGATGGGGTCGTTCGGGGGTTGTTTTGGGTTTTCACCCTCTAACGCCATGTTTTAATGCCTAAGTCTAGAAATATAGAAATTACCATCGTATTCTCAAACCGGGAGTACCGCGGCTGCGCGGTCAGTTCCTACGAGTAACATTGGTGCCGTGGGAGGTGTAAGTACCAATCACGGGGCCGTACGGGGGTTGTTTCTAGTTTTCACCCTCTAACGTCATCTTTCTAAGCCTAAGTCTAGAAATATGGAAATTATCTTCGTATTCTCAAACTGGGAGACCCGCGGCTGCGGGGTCAGTTCCTACGATTTACATTGGTCCCGTGGGAGGTGTTGGTGCCACCACGGGGAGGTTCAAGGGTTGTTTCGAGTTTTCACCTTCTAACGCCATGTTTTGTTTAAGTCTATAAATATGAAAATAACTGTCGTATTCTCAAGCCGGGAGTGTTGCGGCTGCGCGGTTAGTTCCTACGAGTTACATTGGCCCCGTGGGAGGTGTTGGTGTCACCCACGGGGCCGTTTGGGGGATGTTTCGGGTTTACACCCTCTAACGCCACATTTTGCTTGGGTCTAGAAATATTCAAATTGTCGTCATATTCTCAAACTGCGAGTGTCGTGGTGGCGCAATCAGTTCCTACGAGTTATATGGGTCACGTGGGAGGTATTGGTACCACCCACGGTGCCATTCGGGGGCTATTTTGGGTTTTCACCCTCTAACGCCTTCTTTTTATGCCTAAGTCTAGAAATATGCCAATTACCATCGTATTCACAAACCGGGAGTACCGCGGCTGCGTGGTCAGTTCTTACGAGTTACATTGGTGCCGTCGGAGGTGTTGGTGCAACCCACGGGGCCGTTCGGGGGCTAATTTGGGTTTTCACTGTCTAACACCATGTTTTTATGTCCAAGTCTAGAAATATGCAAATTACCATCGTATTCTCAAACCAAGAGACCCGAGGCTACGTGGTCAGTTCCTACGAGTTACATGGGTGCTGTGGGAGGTGTTGGTGTCACCCACGGGGCCATTCGGGGGATGTTTCTACTTTTCATCCTCTAACGTCATGTTTTTATGCCCAAGTGTATAAATATGGAAATTATTATCATATTTTCAAACCGGGATACCCGCAGCTATGAGGTCAGTTCCTACGAGTTACATTGGTCCCGTGGGAGGTGTTAATGCCACCCACGGGGCCGTTCGGGAGTTGTTTTGAGTTTTCACCCTCTAACACCATGTTTTGCTTAAGTCTAGAAATATTCAAATTATCATCGTATTCTCAAACTGGGAGACCCGCGGCTGCGTGGTCAGTTCCTACGTATTACATTGGTCCCGTGGGAGGTGTTGGTGCCACCCACGGGGCCGTTCGGGGGCTGTTTTGGTTTTCACCCTCTAACGCCATGTTTTTATGCCTAAGTCTCAATATATGCAAATTACCATTGTATTCTCAAACAGGAGGACCACGGCTGCGTGGTCAGTTCCTACGAGTTACATTGGCCCCGTGGGAGGTGTGGTGCCACCCACGGGGCCGTTCGGGGGTTGTTTCTAGTTTTCACCCTCTAACGTCATGTTTTGTTTAAGTCTAGTAATATGCGAATTACGGTCTTATTCTCAAACCGGGATTGTTGCGGCTGCGCGATCAGTTCCTATGAGTTACATTGGTCCCGTGGGAGGTGTTGGTGCCACCCACGGGGCCGTTCGGGGGCTGTTTCCAGTTTTTACCCTCTAATGCCATATTTTTATGCCTAAGTCTAGAAATATGGAAATTATTGTTGTATTTTCAAACCGGGAGACCCGCAGCTGCGGGGTCAGTTCCTACGTGTTACATTGGTCCCGTGGGGGGTGTTGGTGCCACCCACGGGGCCGTTCGGGGGTTGTTTTGAGTTTTCACCTCAAATGCCATGTTTTGCTTAAGTCTAGAAATATGCAAATTATCGTCGTATTCTCAAATCGGGAGACCCGCAACTACGGGGTCAGTTCCTACGAGTTACATTGGTTCCCTGGGAGGTGTTGGTGCCACCCATAGGGTCATTCGGGGTTGTTTCGAGTTTTCACCCTCTAAGGCCATGTTTTGATGCCTATGTCTGGAAATATGCAAATTACTGTCGTATTCTAATACCGGGAGTGCCGCGGCGGTGCTATCATGTTCCTACGAGTTACATGGGTCCCGCGGGAGGTGTTCGTGCCACCCACGGGGCCGTTCGGGGGTTGTTTTGGGTTTTCACCCTCTAACGCCATGTTTTTATGCCTAAGTCTAGAAATATGCAAATTACTGTAGCATTCTAAAACCGAGAGTACCGCGGTGTTTGTGCAACCCACGGGGCCGTTTGGGGGGCTGTTTCCATTTTTCACCCTCTAACGCCATGTTTTAAAGCCTAAGTCTAGAAATATGGAAATTGTCATCGTATTCTTAAACCGGGATACCCGCGGCTGTGGGGTCAGTTCCTACGATTTACATTGGTCCCGTGGGAGTTGGTGCCAACCACGGGGCCGTTCAGGGGTTGTTTCGAGTTTTCACCCTCTAACGCCATGTTTTGCTTAAGTCTAGAAATATGCAAATTACCATCGTATTCAGAAACCGAGAGTGCCGCAGCTGCGCGGCCAATTCCTACGAGTTACATTTGTCCCGTGGGAGGTGTTGGTGCCACCCACGGGGCCGTTCGGGGGATGTTTTGGGTTTTCACCCTCTAACACCATGTTATTATGCCTAAGTCTAGAAATATGCAAATTACCGTCGTATTCTCAAACCGGGAGTACCGCGGTTGCGTGGTCAGTTCCTACGAGTTAGATTAATGCCGTAGGAGGTGTTGATGCAACCCACGGGGCCGTTCGGGGGCTGGTTTGGGTTTTCACCCTCTAACGCCATGTTTTTATGCCTAAGTCTAGAAATATGAAAATTACCGTCGTATTCTCAAACGGGGAGTACCGCGACTGTGGGGTCAGTTCTTACGAGTCACATTGGTGTCGTGGGTGGTGTTGGTGCCACCCACGGGGACGTTAGGGGGCTATTTTGGGTTTTCACCCTCTAACGCTGTGTTTTTTTGCCCAAGTCTAGAAATATGCATATTACCATCATATTCTCAAATCGGGAGTACCGCGGCTGCGTGGCCAGTTCCTACGAGTTACATTGGTTCCGTGGGAGGTGTTGGTGCCACCCACGGGGCCGTTCGGGGGATGTTTTGGGTTTTCACCCTCTAACTCCATGTTATTATGCCTAAGTCTAGAAATATGCAAATTACCGTCGTATTCTCAAACCGGGAGTACCGCGGTTGCGTGGTCAGTTCCTACGAGTTAGATTAATGCCGTAGGACGTGTTGATGCAACCCACGGGGCCGTTCGGGGGCTGGTTTGGGTTTTCACCCTCTAACGCCATGTTTTTATGCCTCAGTCTAGAAATATGAAAATTACCGTCGTATTCTCAAACGGGGAGTACCGCGACTGTGGGGTCAGTTCTTACGAGTCACATTGGTGTCGTGGGTGGTGTTGGTGCCACCCACGGGGACGTTCGGGGGCTATTTTGGGTTTTCACCCTCTAACGTTGTGTTTTTTTGCCCAAGTCTAGAAATATGCATATTACCATCATATTCTCAAATCGGGAGTACCGCGGCTGCGTGGCCAGTGCCTACGAGTTACATTGGTTCCGTGGGAGGTGTTGGTGCCACCCACGGGGCCGTTCGGGGATGTTTTGAGTTTTCACCCTCTAAAGCCATATTTTTATGCCTAAGTCTGGAAATATGCAAATTACCATCGTATTCTCAAACCGGGAGTTCCGTGGCTGCACAGTAAGTTCCTACGAGTTACATTGGTCCCGTGGGAGGTGTTGTTGCCACGCACGGGGCCATTCGGGGGTTGTTTTGGGTTTTCACCCTCTAACGCCATGTTTTTCTGCCTAGGTCTAGAAATATGCAAATTACTGTTGTATTCTCAAACCGGGAGTACCGCGGTTACGTGGTCAGTTCCTACGAGTTACATTGGTGTCGTGGGAGGTGTTGGTGCCACCCACGGGGCAGTTTGGGGGTTGTCTCCTGTTTTCACTCTCTAAAGACATGTTTTTAAGCCTAAGTCTAGAAATATGAAAATTATCATCGTATTCTCAAATCGGGAGACCCGCGGTTGTGGGGTCTATTCCTACGAGTTACATTGGTCCATTGGGAGGTGTTGGTGCCAACCACAGGGCCGTTCAGGGGTTTTTTCGATTTTTCACCCTCTAACGCCATGTTCTTATGCGTAAGTCTAAAAATATGCAAATTATCGTCTTATTCTCAAACCGGGAGTGCCGCGACTGCGCGGTTAGTTCCTACGAGTTACATTGGTCCTGTGGAAGGTGTTGGTGCCACCCACGGGGCCGTTCGGGGGCTGTTTTGGATTTTCACCCTTTAACGCCATGTTTTTATGCCTAAGTCTAGAAATATGCAAATTATCGTCGTACTGTCAAATCGGGATTATCGCGACTACGTGGTCAGTTCCTACGAGTTACATTGGTGCCGTGGGAGGTGTTGGTGCCACCCACGGGGCCGTTCGGGGTCTATTTCCAGTTTTCATCCTTCAACGCCATGTTTTTATGCCTGAGTCTAGAAATATGGAAATTATCGTCGTATTTTCAAATTGGGAGTGCGTCAGTTCCTACGAGTTACATTGGTCCCGTGGGAGGTGTTGGTGCCACCCACGGGGCCGTTCGGTGGTTGTTTCCAATTTTCACCGTCTAGCGCTATATTTTGCTTAAGTCTAAAAATATGCAAATAATTATCGTATTCTCAAACCGGGAGACCCGCGACTGCGGGGTTAGTTCCTACGAGTTACAATGGTCCCGTGGGAGGTTTTGGTGCCACCCACGGGTCCTTTCGAAGGCTGTTTCGAGTTTTCACCCTCTAATGCCATGTTTTTATTCCTAAGTGTAGTAGTATGCAAATTACCATCGTATTCTCAAACCGGGAGTGTCGCGGATGCGTGGTCAGTTCCTACAAGTAACATTGGTGCCGTGGGAGGTGTTCGTGCCAACCACGGGGCCGTTCGGGGGCTGTTTCAAGTTTTCACCCTCTAACGCTATGTTTTTAATCCTAAGTCTTGAAATATGGAAATTATCATCGTATTCTCAAACCGGGAGACCCGCGACTGCGGGGTCAATTCCTACGAGTTACATTGGTCCCGTGGGAGGTGTTGGTGCCACCCACGGGGCCGTTTGGGGGTTGTTCTAGGTTTTCACCCTCTAACGCCATGTTTTTATGGATAAGTTTAGAAATATGCAAATTACCATCATATTCTCAAACCGGGAGTCCCGCGACTGCGTGGTCAGTTCCTACGTGTTACATTGGTGCCGTGGGAGGTGTTGGTGCCATCCACAGGACCGTTCGAGGGCTGTTTTGGTTTTCACCCTCTAACACCATGTTTTTATGCCTAAGTCTAGATATATGCAAATTACCATCATATTCTCAAACTGGAGTACCACGGCGGTGTGGTCAGTTCCTACGAGTTACATTGGTCCCGTGGGAGGAGTTAGTGCCACCCACGGAGCCGTTCGGGGGCTGTCTCTAGTTTTCATCCTCTAACATCATGTTTTTTTAACTCTAGTAATATGCGAATTACAATTGTATTCTCAAACCGGGATATTTGCAGCTGCGCGATCAGTTCCTACGAGTTACATTGGTCGCGTGGGAGGTGTTGGTGCGAGCAACGGGCCGTTCGGGGGCTGTTTCCAGTTTTTACCCTCTAACGCCATGTTTTTATGCCTAAGTCTAGAAATATGGAAATTATCGTCATATTTTCAAATCGGGAGACCCGCAGCTGCAGGGTCAGTTCCTAAGAGTTACATTGGTCCCGTGGGAGGTGTTGGTGCCACCCACGGGGCCGTTCGGGGGTTGTTTCGAGTTTACACCCTCAAATGGCATGTTTTACTTAAGTCTTGAAATATACGAATTATCGTGGTATTCTCAAACCGGGAGACCCGCGACTGCGGGGTCAGTTCCTACGAGTTATATTGGTTCCCTGGGAGGTGTTGGTGCCACCCACGGGGCCGTTCGGGGTTGTTCCGAGTTTTCACCCTCTAACGCCATGTTTTTTTGTCTAAGTCTGGAAATATGCAAATTACCGTCGTATTCTAAAACCGGGAGTGCCGCGGCGGCGCAATCAGTTCCTACGAGTTATATGGGTCCCGCGGGAGGTGTTGGTGCCACCCACGGGGTCGTTCGGGGGCTATTTTGGGTTTTCACCCTCTAACGCCATGTTTTTATGCCTAAGTCTAGAAATATGCAAATTACCGTACTATTCTAAAACCGAGAGTACCGCGGCTGTGTGGTCAGTTCTACGAGTTACATTGGTGCCGTGGGTGGTGTTCGTGCAACCCACGGGGCCGTTTGGGGGGCTGTTTCCATTTTTCACCCTCTAACGCCATGTTTTAAAGCCTAAGTCTAGAAATATGGAAATTATCGTCGTATTCTCAAACCGGGATACCTGCGGCTGTGGGGGCAGTTCTGACGATTGACATTGGTCCCGTGGGAGTTGGTGCCAACCACGGGGCCGTTCAGGAGTTGTTTTCAGTTTTCACCCTCTAACGCCATGTTTTTCTGCCTAGGTCTAGAAATATGCAAATTACTGTTGTATTCTCAAACCGGGAGTACCGCGGCTACGTGGTCAGTTCCTACGAGTTACATTGGTGTCGTGGGAGGTGTTGGTGCCACCCACGGGGCAGTTTGGGGGTTGTCTCCTGTTTTCACTCTCTAAAGACATGTTTTTAAGCCTAAGTCTAGAAATATGAAAATTATCATCGTATTCTCAAATCGGGAGACCCGCGGCTGTGGGGTCTATTCCTACGAGTTACATTGGTCCATTGGGAGGTGTTGGTGCCAACCACAGGGCCGTTCAGGGGTTTTTTCGATTTTTCACCCTCTAACGCCATGTTCTTATGCGTAAGTCTAAAAATATGCAAATTATCGTCTTATTCTCAAACCGGGAGTGCCGCGACTGCGCGGTTAGTTCCTACGAGTTACATTGGTCCTGTGGAAGGTGTTGGTGCCACCCACGGGGCCGTTCGGGGGCTGTTTTGGGTTTTCACCCTTTAACGCCATGTTTTTATGCCTAAGTCTAGAAATATGCAAATTATCGTCGTACTGTCAAATCGGGATTATCGCGACTACGTGGTCAGTTCCTACGAGTTACATTGGTGCCGTGGGAGGTGTTGGTGCCACCCACGGGGCCATTCGGGGTCTATTTCCAGTTTTCACTCTTCAACGCCATGTTTTTATGCCTGAGTCTAGAAATATGGAAATTATCGTCGTATTTTCAAATTGGGAGTGCGTCAGTTCCTACGAGTTACATTGGTCCCGTGGGAGGTGTTGGTGCCACCCACGGGGCCGTTCGGTGGTTGTTTCCAATTTTCACCGTCTAGCGCTATATTTTGCTTAAGTCTAAAAATATGCAAATAATTGTCGTATTCTCAAACCGGGAGACCCGCGACTGCGGGGTTAGTTCCTACGAGTTACAATGGTCCCGTGGGAGGTGTTGGTGCCACCCACGGGTCCTTTCGAAGGCTGTTTCGAGTTTTCATCCTCTAATGCCATGTTTTTATTCCTAAGTGTAGTAGTATGCAAATTACCATCGTATTCTCAAACCGGGAGTGTCGCGGCTGCGTGGTCAGTTCCTACAAGTAACATTGGTGCCGTGGGAGGTGTTAGTGCCAACCACGGGGCCGTTCGGGGGCTGTTTCAAGTTTTCACCCTCTAACGCTATGTTTTTAATCCTAAGTCTTGAAATATGGAAATTATCATCGTATTCTCAAACCGGGAGACCCGCGACTGCGGGGTCAATTCCTACGAGTTACATTGGTCCCGTGGGAGGTGTTGGTGCCACCCACGGGGCCGTTTGGGGGTTGTTCTAGGTTTTCACCCTCTAACGCCATGTTTTTATGGATAAGTTTAGAAATATGCAAATTACCGTCATATTCTCAAACCGGGAGTCCTGCGACTGCGTGGTCAGTTCCTACGTGTTACATTGGTGCCGTGGGAGGTGTTGGTGCCATCCACAGGACCGTTCGAGGGCTGTTTTGGTTTTCACCCTCTAACACCATGTTTTTATGCCTAAGTCTTGATATATGCAAATTACCATCATATTCTCAAACTGGAGTACCCCGGCGGTGTGGTCAGTTCCTACGAGTTACATTGGTCCCGTGGGAGGAGTTAGTGCCACCCACGGAGCCGTTCGGGGGCTGTCTCTAGTTTTCATCCTCTAACATCATGTTTTTTTAACTCTAGTAATATGCGAATTACGGTTGTATTCTCAAACCGGGATATTTGCAGCTGCGCGATCAGTTCCTACGAGTTACATTGGTCGCGTGGGAGGTGTTGGTGCGAGCAACGGGCCGTTCGGGGGCTGTTTCCAGTTTTTACCCTCTAACGCCATGTTTTTATGCCTAAGTCTAGAAATATGGAAATTATCGTCGTATTTTCAAATCGGGAGACCCGCAGCTGCAGGGTCAGTTCCTAAGAGTTACATTGGTCCCGTGGGAGGTGTTGGTGCCACCCACGGGGCCGTTCGGGGGTTGTTTCGAGTTTACACCCTCAAATGGCATGTTTTACTTAAGTCTTGAAATATGCGAATTATCGTGGTATTCTCAAACCGGGAGACCCGCGACTGCGTGGTCAGTTCCTACGAGTTATATTGGTTCCCTGGGATGTGTTGGTGCCACCCACGGGGCCGTTCGGGGTTGTTCCGAGTTTTCACCCTCTAACGCCATGTTTTTTTGCCTAAGTCTGGAAATATGCAAATTACCGTCGTATTCTAAAACCGGGAGTGCCGCGGCGGCGCAATCAGTTCCTACGAGTTATATGGGTCCCGCGGGAGGTGTTGGTGCCACCCACGGGGTCGTTCGGGGGCTATTTTGGGTTTTCACCCTCTAACGCCATGTTTTTATGCCTAAGTCTAGAAATATGCAAATTACCGTACTATTTTAAAACCGAGAGTACCGCGGCTGTGTGGTCAGTTCTACGAGTTACATTGGTGCCGTGGGTGGTGTTCGTGCAACCCACGGGGCCGTTTGGGGGGCTGTTTCCATTTTTCACCCTCTAACGCCATGTTTTAAAGCCTAAGTCTAGAAATATGGAAATTGTCATCGTATTCTTAAACCGGGATACCCGCGGCTGTGGGGTCAGTTCCTACGATTTACATTGGTCCCGTGGGAGTTGGTGCCAACCACGGGGCCGTTCAGGGGTTGTTTCGAGTTTTCACCCTCTAACGCCATGTTTTGCTTAAGTCTAGAAATATGCAAATTACCGTCATATTCTGAAACCGGGAGTGCCGCAGCTGCGCGGCCAGGTCCTACAAGTTACATTTGTCCCGTGGGAGGTGTTGGTGCCACCCACGGGGCCGTTTGGGAGTTGTTTTGGGTTTTCACCCTCTAACGCCATGTTTTTATGCCTAAGTCTAGAAATATGCAAATTATCGTCGTATTCTCAAACCGGGAGTACCGCGGTTGCGTGGTCAGTTCCTACGAGTTATATTAATGCCGTAGGAGGTGTTGATGCAACCCACGGGGCCGTTCGGGGGCTGGTTTGGGTTTTCACCCTCTAACGCCATGTTTTTATGCCTAAGTCTAGAAATATGCAAACTACCGTCGTATTCTAAAACGGGGAGTACTGCGGCTGTGGGGTCAGTTCCTACGAGTCACATTGATGTCGTGGGTGGTGTTGGTGCCACCCACGGGGCTGTTCGGGGGCTATTTTGGGTTTTCACCCTCTAACGCCGTGTTTTTATGCCCAAGTCTAGAAATATGCATATTACCATCGTATTCTCATTCCAGGAGTACCGCGACTACTTGGCCAGTTCCTACGAGTTACATTGGTTCCGTGGGAGGTGTTGGTGCCACCCACGGGGCCGTTCAGGGCTGTTTCGATTTTTCACCCTCTAATGCCATGTTTTTAAGCCAGAGTGGAAATATGCAAATTACCATCGTATTCTGAAACCGGGAGTGCCACGGCTGCGCAGTCAGTTCCTACGAGTTACATTGGTCCCGTGGGAGGTGTTGGTGCCACGCACGAGGCCGTTCGGCGGCTGTTTTGGGTTTTCACCCTTTAACGCCATGTTTTTATGCCTAGATCTAGAAATATGCAAATTACTGTTGTATTCTAAAACCGGGAGTACCGTGGCTGCGTGGTCAGTTCCTACGAGTTACATTGGTGCCGTGTTAGGTGTTAGTGCCACCCACGGGGCAGTTTAGGCGTTGTTTCCAGTTTTCACCCTCTAACGCCATGTTTTTAAGCCTAAGTCTAGAAATATGAAAATTATCATCGTATTCTCAAATCGGGAGACCGGAGGCAGTGGGCACAGTTCCTACGAGTTACATTGGTCCATTGGGAGGTGTTGGTGCCAACCATAGGGCCGTTCAGGGGTTGTTTCGAGTTTTCACCCTCTAACTCCATGTTCTTATTCCTAAGTCTAAAAATATGCAAATTACAGTCTTATTCTAAAATTAGGAGTGCCGCGACTGCGCGGTTAGTTCCTACGAGTTACATTGGTCCTGTGGAAGGTGTTGGTGCCACCCACGGGGCCGTTCGGGGGCTGTTTTGGGTTTTCACCCTTTAACGCCATGTTTTTATGCCTAAGTCTAGAAATATGCAAATTATCGTCGTACTGTCAAATCGGGATTATCGCGACTACGTGGTCAGTTCCTACGAGTTACATTGGTGCCGTGGGAGGTGTTGGTGCCACCCACGGGGCCGTTCGGGGTCTATTTCCAGTTTTCACTCTTCAACGCCATGTTTTTATGCCTGAGTCTAGAAATATGGAAATTATCGTCGTATTTTCAAATTGGGAGTGCGTCAGTTCCTACGAGTTACATTGGTCCCGTGGGAGGTGTTGGTGCCACCCACGGGGCCGTTCGGTGGTTGTTTCCAATTTTCACCGTCTAGCGCTATATTTTGCTTAAGTCTAAAAATATGCAAATAATTGTCGTATTCTCAAACCGGGAGACCCGCGACTGCGGGGTTAGTTCCTACGAGTTACAATGGTCCCGTGGGAGGTGTTGGTGCCACCCACGGGTCCTTTCGAAGGCTGTTTCGAGTTTTCATCCTCTAATGCCATGTTTTTATTCCTAAGTGTAGTAGTATGCAAATTACCATCGTATTCTCAAACCGGGAGTGTCGCGGCTGCGTGGTCAGTTCCTACAAGTAACATTGGTGCCGTGGGAGGTGTTAGTGCCAACCACGGGGCCGTTCGGGGGCTGTTTCAAGTTTTCACCCTCTAACGCTATGTTTTTAATCCTAAGTCTTGAAATATGGAAATTATCATCGTATTCTCAAACCGGGAGACCCGCGACTGCGGGGTCAATTCCTACGAGTTACATTGGTCCCGTGGGAGGTGTTGGTGCCACCCACGGGGCCGTTTGGGGGTTGTTCTAGGTTTTCACCCTCTAACGCCATGTTTTTATGGATAAGTTTAGAAATATGCAAATTACCGTCATATTCTCAAACCGGGAGTCCTGCGACTGCGTGGTCAGTTCCTACGTGTTACATTGGTGCCGTGGGAGGTGTTGGTGCCATCCACATGACCGTTCGAGGGCTGTTTTGGTTTTCACCCTCTAACACCATGTTTTTATGCCTAAGTCTTGATATATGCAAATTACCATCATATTCTCAAACTGGAGTACCCCGGCGGTGTGGTCAGTTCCTACGAGTTACATTGGTCCCGTGGGAGGAGTTAGTGCCACCCACGGAGCCGTTCGGGGGCTGTCTCTAGTTTTCATCCTCTAACATCATGTTTTTTTAACTCTAGTAATATGCGAATTACGGTTGTATTCTCAAACCGGGATATTTGCAGCTGCGCGATCAGTTCCTACGAGTTACATTGGTCGCGTGGGAGGTGTTGGTGCGAGCAACGGGCCGTTCGGGGGCTGTTTCCAGTTTTTACCCTCTAACGCCATGTTTTTATGCCTAAGTCTAGAAATATGGAAATTATCGTCATATTTTCAAATCGGGAGACCCGCAGCTGCAGGGTCAGTTCCTAAGAGTTACATTGGTCCCGTGGGAGGTGTTGGTGCCACCCACGGGGCCGTTCGGGGGTTGTTTCGAGTTTACACCCTCAAATGGCATGTTTTACTTAAGTCTTGAAATATGCGAATTATCGTGGTATTCTCAAACCGGGAGACCCGCGACTGCGGGGTCAGTTCCTACGAGTTATATTGGTTCCCTGGGATGTGTTGGTGCCACCCACGGGGCCGTTCGGGGTTGTTCCGAGTTTTCACCCTCTAACGCCATGTTTTTTTGCCTAAGTCTGGAAATATGCAAATTATCGTCGTATTCTAAAACCGGGAGTGCCGCGGCGGCGCAATCAGTTCCTACGAGTTATATGGGTCCCGCGGGAGGTGTTGGTGCCACCCACGGGGTCGTTCGGGGGCTATTTTGGGTTTTCACCCTCTAACGCCATGTTTTTATGCCTAAGGCTAGAAATATGCAAATTACCGTACTATTTTAAAACCGAGAGTACCGCGGCTGTGTGGTCAGTTCTACGAGTTACATTGGTGCCGTGGGTGGTGTTCGTGCAACCCACGGGGCCGTTTGGGGGGCTGTTTCCATTTTTCACCCTCTAACGCCATGTTTTAAAGCCTAAGTCTAGAAATATGGAAATTGTCATCGTATTCTTAAACCGGGATACCCGCGGCTGTGGGGTCAGTTCCTACGATTTACATTGGTCCCGTGGGAGTTGGTGCCAACCACGGGGCCGTTCAGGGGTTGTTTCGAGTTTTCACCCTCTAACGCCATGTTTTGCTTAAGTCTAGAAATATGCAAATTACCGTCATATTCTGAAACCGAGAGTGCCGCAGCTGCGCGGCCAGGTCCTATAAGTTACATTTGTCCCGTGGGAGGTGTTGGTGCCACCCACGGGGCCGTTTGGGAGTTGTTTTGGGTTTTCACCCTCTAACGCCATGTTTTTATGCCTAAGTCTAGAAATATGCAAATTATCGTCGTATTCTCAAACCGGGAGTACCGCGGTTGCGTGGTCAGTTCCTACGAGTTATATTAATGCCGTAGGAGGTGTTGATGCAACCCACGGGGCCGTTCGGGGGCTGGTTTGGGTTTTCACCCTCTAACGCCATGTTTTTATGCCTAAGTCTAGAAATATGCAAACTACCGTCATATTCTAAAACGGGGAGTACTGCGGCTGTGGGGTCAGTTCCTACGAGTCACATTGATGTCGTGGGTGGTGTTGGTGCCACCCACGGGGCTGTTCGGGGGCTATTTTGGGTTTTCACCCTCTAACGCCGTGTTTTTATGCCCAAGTCTAGAAATATGCATATTACCATCGTATTCTCATTCCAGGAGTACCGCGGCTACTTGGCCAGTTCCTACGAGTTACATTGGTTCCGTGGGAGGTGTTGGTGCCACCCACGGGGCCGTTCAGGGCTGTTTCGATTTTTCACCCTCTAATGCCATGTTTTTAAGCCACAGTGGAAATATGCAAATTACCATCGTATTCTGAAACCGGGAGTGCCACGGCTGCGCAGTCAGTTCCTACGAGTTACATTGGTCCCGTGGGAGGTGTTGGTGCCACGCACGAGGCCGTTCGGCGGCTGTTTTGGGTTTTCACCCTTTAACGCCATGTTTTTATGCCTAGATCTAGAAATATGCAAATTACTGTTGTATTCTAAAACCGGGAGTACCGTGGCTGCGTGGTCAGTTCCTACGAGTTACATTGGTGCCGTGTTAGGTGTTAGTGCCACCCACGGGGCAGTTTAGGGGTTGTTTCCAGTTTTCACCCTCTAACGCCATGTTTTTAAGCCTAAGTCTAGAAATATGAAAATTATCATCGTATTCTCAAATCGGGAGACCGGCGGCAGTGGGCACAGTTCCTACGAGTTACATTGGTCCCTTGGGAGGTGTTGGTGCCAACCATAGGGCCGTTCAGGGGTTGTTTCGAGTTTTCACCCTCTAACGCCATGTTCTTATTCCTAAGTCTAAAAATATGCAAATTACAGTCTTATTCTAAAATTAGGAGTGCCGCGATTGCGCGGTTAGTTCCTACGAGTTACATTGGTCCCGTGGGAGGTGTTGGTGCCACCCACGGGGCCGTTCGGGGGCTGTTTTAGGTTTTCACCCTCTAACGTCATGTTTTTATGCCTAAGTCTAGAAATATGCAAACCACCGTCGTACTGTCAAACCGGGTTTACCGCGGCTATGTGGTCAGTTCCTACGAGTTACATTGGTGCCGTGGGAGGTGTTGGTACCACCCACGGGGCCGTTCGGGGGACTATTTCCAATTTTCACCCTTCAACGCCATGTTTTTATGCCTAAGTCTAGAAATATGGAAATTATCGTCGTATTTTCAAATCGGGAGTGGGTCACTTCCTACGAGTTACATTGGTCCCGTGGCAGGTGTTAGTGCCACCCATGGGGCCGTTTGGGGGTTGTTTCCAGTTTTCACCGTCTAACGCTATATTTTGCCTAAGTCTAGACATATGCAAATAATCATCGTATTCTCAAACCGGGATACCCGCGGCTGTGGGGTTAGTTCCTACGAGTTACAATGGTCCCGTGGGAGGTGTTGGTGCCACCCACGGGTCCTTTCGGAGGCTGTTTCGAGTTTTCACCCTCTAATGCCATATTTTTATTCCTAAGTCTAGTAATATGCAAATTACCATCATATTCTCAAACTGGGAGTGCCGTGGCTGCGTGAACGACCCTGGGGTCAGTTCCTATGAGTTACATTTGTCCCTTGGGATGTGTTGGTGCCAACCACAGGGCCGTTCAGGGATTGTTTCGAGTTTTCACCCTCTAACGCCATGTTTATGAAAATTACCATCATATTCTTAAACCCGGTGTCCCACGGTTGCGTGGTCAGTGCCTACGTGTTACATTGGTGCCGTGGGAGGTGTTGGTGCCACCCACGGGGCCATTCGGGGGATGTTTTGGGTTTTCAACCTCTAACGCCCTGTTTTCATGCCCAAGTCTAGAAATATGCATATTTCCATCGTATTCTCAAACCGGGAGTACCGAGGCTGCGTGGTCAATTCCCACGAGTTACATTTGTCCCATGCAAGGTGTTGGTGCCACCCACGGGGCCGTTCAGGGGTTGTTTCGAGTTTTCACCCTGTAATGTCATGTTTTGCTTAAGTCTAAAAATATACAAATTACCGTCGTCTTCTCAAACCGGGAGTGTTGTGGCTGCGCGGTCAGTTCCTACGAGTTATATGGGTCCCGTGGGAGGTGTTGGTACCACCCATGGGGACGTTCGGGGGCTGTTTTGGGTTTTCACCCTCTAACGTCATATTTTTATGGCTAAGTCTAAAAATATTTAAATTACCGTCGTATTCTCAAACTGGGATTACCACGGCTGTGTGGTCAGTTTCTACGAGTTACATTGGTGCCGTGGGAGGTGTTGGTGCCACCCAGGGGGCCATTCGGGGGCTGTTTCTAGTTTTCACCCTCCAACGCCACGTTTTTATGCCTAACTCTAGAAATATGGACATTATCGTCGTATTTTCAAACTGGGAGTGGGTCAATTCCTGCGAGTTACATTGGTCCCATGGGAGGTGTTGGTGTTTCCCAGGGGCCGTTCGGGGGTTGTTTCGAGTTTTCACCGTCTAACGCTATGTTTTTATTCCTAAGTCTAGTAATATGCAAATTACCATCGTATTCTCAAACCGAGAGTGTCGCGACTGCGTGGTCAATTCCTATGAGTAACAGTGGTGCCGTGGGAGGTGTTAGTACCAACCACGGGGCCGTTCGGGGGCTGTTTTAAGTTTTCACCCTCTAACGCTAGGTTTTTAATCCTAAGTCAAGAAATATGCAAATTATCGTCGTATTCTCAAACTGGCATACCCGCGGCTGCGGGGGCAGTTCCTATGAGTTACATTGGTCCTGTGGGAGGTGTTGGTGCCACCCACGGGGCCGTTCAGCGATTGTTCTGGGTTTTAACCCTCTAACGCCATGTTTTTATGCCTAAGTCTAGAAATATGGCAATTACCGTCGTATTCTCAAACCGGTATGCCGCGACTGTGCGGTCAGTTCTTACGAGTTACATTGGTCCCGTGGGAGGTGTTGGTGCCACCCACGGGACCGTTCGGGGGCTGTTTTGGGTTTTCACCCTCTAAAGCCATGTTTTTATGCTTAAGTCTAGAAATATGCAAATTACCGTCGTATTCTCAAACCGGAGTTCCACGGCTGTGTGGTCACTTCCTACGAGTTACATTGGTCCCGTGGGAGATGTTGGTGCCACCCACGGGGCCGTTCGGGGGCTGTTTCCAGTTTTCACCCTCTAACATCATGTTTTTATGTTAGGTCTAGAAATGTGGAAATTATCATCGTATTCTCAAACCGGGAGACCCGCGGCTGCGGGGTCAGTTCCTACGAGTTACATTGGTCCCGTGGGAGGTGTTGGTGCAACCCACGGGGCCGTTCGGGGGTTGTTTTGGGTTTTCTCCCTTATAACGCCATGTTTTTATGCCTAAGTCGAGAAATAAGCAAATTACCATCGTATTCTCAAACCGATAGTACCGCGGCTATGTGGTCAGTTCCTACGAGTTACATTGGTGCCATAGTAGGTGTTGGTGCCACCCATGGGACCGTTTGGGGGATGTTTTGGGTTTTCACCCTCTACGCCCTGTTTTTATACCAAAGTCTAGAAATATGTATATTACCATCGTATTCTCAAACCCGGAGCCCCGCGGTTGCGTGTTCAGTTCCTACGTGTTACATTGGTGCCGTAGGAAGTGTTGGGGCCACCTAAGGGGCCGTTCGGGGGGCTGTTTTGGGTTTTCACCCTCTAACGCCATGTTTTTAAGCCTAAGTCTAGAAATATGGAAATTATCATCGTATTCTCAAACCGGGAGACCCGCGGCTGTGGGGTCAGTTCCTATGAGTTACATTGGTCCCGTGAAAGGTGCTGGTGTCAACCACGGGGCCGTTCAGGGGTTGTTCCGAGTTTTCACCCTCTAACGCCATGTTTTGCTTAAGTCTAGAAATATGCAAATTACCGTCGTATTCTCAAACTGGGAGTGCTGCGGCTGCGTGGTCAGTTCCCACAAGTTATATTGGTCCTGTGGGAGGTGTTGGTGACACCCATGGGGCCGTTCGGGGGCTGTTTTGGGTTTTCACCCTCTAACGCCATGTTTTTATGCCTAAGTCTAGACATATGAAAATTACCATTAGATTCTCAAATCGGGAGTACCGCGGTTGCGTTGTCAGTTCCTACGAGTTACATTGGTCTCGTAGGAGGTGTTGGTGCCACCCACGGGGCCATTCGGGGGTTGTTTTGAGTTTTCACCCTCTAACGCCATGTATTTATGCCTAAGTCTAGAAATATGAAAATTATCGTCGTATTCTCAAATCGGGAGACCCGCGACTGTGGGGTCAGTTCCTACGAGTTACATTGGTCCCTTGGGAGGTGCTAGTGCCAACCATAGGGCCGTTCAGGGGTAGTTTCGAGTTTTCACCCTCTAACGCCGTGTTCTTATGCCTAAGTCTACAAATATGCAAATTACCGTCTTATTCTCAAACCGAGAGTGTCGCGACTGCGTGGTTAGTTCCTACGAGTTACATTGGTCCCGTGGGAGGTGTTGGTGCCACCCACGGGGCCGTTCGGGGGCTGTTTTGGGTTTTCACCCTCTAACGCCATGTTTTTATGCCAAAGTCTAGAAATATGCAAATTACCGTCGTACTGTCAAACTGGGTTGACCGCGGCTATGTGGTCAGTTCCTACGAGTTACATTGGTGCCGCGGGAGGTGTTGATACCACCCACGGGGCCGTTTGGGGGCTATTTCCAGTTTTCACTCTTCAACGCCATGTTTTTATGCCTAAGTCTAGAAATATGGAAATTATCATCGTATTTTCAAATCGAGAGTGGGTCAGTTCCTACGAGTTACATTGGTCCCGTGGCAGGTGTTAGTGCCACCCACGGGGCCGTTCGGGGGTTGTTTCTAGTTTTCACCGTCTAACACTATATTTTGCTTAAGTCTAGACATACGCAAATAATCGTCGTATTCTCAAAAAGGGAGACTCGCGGCTGCGGGGTTAGTTCCTACGAGTTACAATGGTCCCGTGGGAGGTGTTGGTGCCACCCACGGGTCCTTTCGGAGGCTGTTTCGAGTTTTCACCCTCTAATGCCATGTTTTTATTCCTAAGTCTAGTAATATGCAAATTACCATCGGATTCTCAAATCGGGAGTTCCGCGGCTACGTGGTCAGTTCCTACAAGTAACATTGATGCCCTGGGAGGTGTTAGTGCCAAACACGGGGCCGTTCGGGGGCTGTTTCAAGTTTTTACCCTCTAACGCTATGTTTTTAATCCTAAGTCTAGAAATATGGAAATTATCATTGTATTCTCATACCGGGAGACCCGCGACTGCGGGGTCAGTTCCTACGAGTTACATTGGTCCTGTGGGAGGTGTTGGTGCCACCCACGAGGCCGTTCAGCGACTGTTCTGGGTTTTAACCCTCTAACGCCATGTTTTTATGCCTAAGTCTAGAAATATGCCAATTACCGTCGTATTCTCAAACCAGTATGCCGCGACTGTGCGGTCAGTTCTTACGAGTTACATTAGTCCCGTGGGAGGTGTTGGTGCCACCCACGGGGCCGTTTGGGGGTTGTTCTGGGTTTTCACCCTCTAACGCCATGTTTTTAAGGCTAACTCTAGTAATATGTAAATTACCGTCGTATTCTCAAACCGGGAGTCCCGCGACTGCGTGGTCAGTTCCTACGTGTTACATTGATGCCGTGGGAGGTGTTGGTGCCACCCACGGGGCCGTTCCGGGGATGTTTTGGTTTTCAACCTCTAACGCCATGTTTTTATGCCTAAGTCTAGATATATGCAAATTACCATCGTATTCTCAAACTAGAGTACCACGGCTGCGTGGTCAGTTCCTACGAGTTACATTGGTCCCGTGGGAGGTGTTGGTGCCACCCACGGTGCCATTCGGGGGCTGTTTCTAGTTTTCACCCTCTAACGTCATGTTTTTATGCCTAAGTCTTGAAATATGAAAATTATCATCGTATTCTCGAACAGGGAGATCCGCGACAGCTGGGTCAGTTCCTACGACTTACATTGGTCTCGTGGGAGGTGTTGGTGCCACCCACAGGGCCGTTCGGGAGTTGTTTCGAGTTTTCACCCTCTAACGCTATGTTTTGTTTAACTCTAGAAATTTGGGAATTTCTATCATATTCTCAATCCGGAAGTGTTGCGGTTGCGTGGTCAGTTCTTACGAGTTACATTGGTCCCATGGGCGGTGTTGGTGCCACCCACCGGGCCGTTCGGGAGTTGTTTTGAGTTTTCACCCTCTAACATCATGTTTTTTTTAAGTCTAGAAATATGCGAATTACTATCGTATTCTCAAACCGAGTGTGTTGTGGCTGCGCGGTCAATTCCTACGAGTTACATTGGTCCCGTGGGAGGTGTTGGTGCCACCCACGGGGCCGTTCGGGGGCTTTTTCGAGTTTTCACCATCTAACGCCATGTTTTTATGCCTAAGTCTAGAAATATGGAAATTATCGCTGTATTCTCAAACCGAAAGACCCGCGGCTGGGGGGTCAGTTCCTACGAGTTACATTGGTCCCGTGGGAGTTGTTGGTGCCACCCACGATCCGTTCGAGGGTTGTTTCGAGTTTTCACCCTCTAACGCCATGTTTTGTTTAAGTCTAGAAATATGCAAATTACAGTCGTATTCTCAAACCGGGAGAGCAAACCGGGAGAGTTGGTGCTGTGCCATTAGTTCCTAAGAGTTACATTGGTCCCTGGGAGGTGTTGGTGCCACCCACGGGGCCGTTCGAGGGCTGTTTTGGGTTTTCACCCTCTAACGCCAAGTTTTTATGCCTAAGTCCAGAAATATGCAAATTACTGTCGTATTCTCAAACATGAGTACCACGGATGCGTGATCAGTTCCTACGAGTAACATTGGTGTCGTGGGAGGTGTTAGTGCCAACCATGGGGCCGTTCGGGGTCTATTTTGGGTTTTCACCCTCTAACGCCAGGTTTTACTTAAGTCTAGAAATATGCAAATTATCGTCATATTCTCAAACCGGTATGCCGCGGCCACGCGATCAGTTCCTAAGAGTTACATTGGTCCCGTGGGAGATGTTGGTGCCACCCACAATGCCGTTCGGGGGCTGTTTTAGGTTTTCACCCTCAAACGCCATGTTTTTATGACTAAGTCTGGAAATATGCAAATTACCATCGTATTCTCAAACCGGGAGTCCCGCGGTTGCGTGGTCACTGCCGACGTGTTACATTGGTGTCGTGGGAGGTGTTGGTGCCACCCACGGGGCCGTTCGGGGGCTATTTTGGGTTTTCACCCTCTAATGCCCTGTTTTTATGCCCAAGTCTAGAAATATTCATATTACCATCGTATTCTCAAACCGGGAGTACCGCGGCTATGTGGTCAGTTCCCACGAGTTACATTGGTCCCGTGCGAGGTGTTGGTGCCACCCACGGGGCCGTTCGGGGGTTGTATAGCGTTTTCACCCTGTAACGCCATGATTTGCATAAGTCTAGAAATATGCAAATTACTGTCGTATTCTCAAACCGGGAGTGTCGTGGCTGCGCGGTCAGTTCCTACGAGTTACATGGGTCCCGTGGGAGGTGTTGGTACCACCCATGGGGCCGTTCGGGGGCTGTTTTGGGTTTTCACCCTCTAACGCCATGTTTTTATGCCAAATCCTAAAAATATGCAAATTATCGTCGTATTCTCAAACTGGGATTACCGCGGCTGCGTGGTTAGTTCCTACGAGTGACATTGGTGCCGTGGGAGGTGTTGGTGCCACCTAGAGGGTCGTTCGGAGGCTGTTTCCAATTTTCACCCTCCAACGCCATATTTTTATACCTAAGTCTACAAATATGGAAATTATCGTCGTATTTTCAAACCGGGAGTGGGTCAGTTCCTGCGAGTTACATTGGTCCCATGGGAGGTGTTGGTGCCACCCACGGGGCCATTCGGGGGTTGTTTCGAGTTTTCACCATCTAACGCTAGATTTTGCTTAAGTGTAAAAATATGCAAATTAACGTCGTATTCTCAAATCGAGAGACCCGCGGCTGCGGGGTCAGTTCCGACGAGTTACATTGGTCCCATGGGAGGTGATGGTGCCACCTACGGGGCCGTTCGGAGGTTGTTTCGAGTATTCACCCTCTAACGCCATGTTTTTATTCCTAAGTCTAGTAATATGCAAATTACCATCGTATTCTCAAACCGGGAGTGCCGCAACTGCGTGGTCAGTTCCTACGAGTAACAGTGGTGCCGTGGGAGGTGTTAGTGCCAACCACGGGGCCGTTCGGGGGCTATTTCAAGTTTTCACCCTCTAACGCTATGTTTTTAATCCTAAGTCAAGAAATATACAAATTATCATCGTATTCTCAAACCGAGAGACCCGCGGCTGCGGGGTCAGTTTTTACGAGTTACATTGGTCCCATGGTAGGTGTTAGTGCCACCTACGGGGCCGTTCGAAGGTTGTTTGGAGTTTTCACCCTCTAATGCCATGTTTTTATTCCTAAGTCTAGTAATATGTAAATTACCATCGTATTCTCAAACCGAGAGTGCCGCGACTACGTGGCCAGTTCCTACGAGTAACATTGGTGCCGCGGGAAGTGTTAGTGCCAACCACGGGGCTGTTCAAGGGCTGTTTCAAGTTTTCACCCCTCTAACGCTATGTTTTTTATCCTAAGTCTAAAAATATGCAAATTATCATCGTATTCTCAAATCGGGATACCCGCGGTTGTGGTGTCAGTTCCGACGAGTTGCATTGGTCCCGTGGGAGGTGTTGGGCAAACCCATGGGGCCGTTCAGGGGTTGTTCTGAGTTTTCACCCTCTAACGCCATGTTTTTATGCCTAAGTCTAGAAATATGCAAATTACCATCGTATTCTCAAATCAGGAGTGTCGCGGCTGCGGGGTCAGTTCCTATGAGTTACATTGGTCCCTTGGGAGGTGTTGGTTCCACACACGGGACCTTTCGGGGGTTGTTTCGAGTTTTCACCCTCTAACGCCATGTTTTTCTTAAGTCCAGAAATATACAAATTACCATTGTATTCTCAAACCGGGAGTCCCGCGGTTGCGTGGTCAGTTCCTACGTGTTACTTTGGTGTCGTGGGAGGTGTTGGTGCCACCCACGGGGCCGTTCGGGGGATGTTTTGGGTTTTTAACCTCTAACGTCCTGTTTTCATGCCCAAGTCTAGAAATATGCATATTGCCATCGTATTCTCAAACCGGGAGTACCGAGGCTGCGTGGTCAATTCCCATGAGTTACATTTGTCCCATGCAAGGTGTTGGTGCCACCCACGGGGCCGTTCAGGGGTTGTTTCGATTTTTCACCCTGTAATGTCATATTTTGCTTAAGTCTAGAAATATGCAAATTACCGTCGTATTCTCAAACTGGGAGTGTTATGGATGCGCGGTCAGTTCCTACGAGTTACATGGGTCACGTGGGAGGTGTTGGTACCACCCACGGGGCCGTTCGGGGGCTATTTTGGGTTTTCACCCTCTAACGTCATGTTTTTATGCCTAAGTCTAAAAATATTTAAATTACCGTGGCTGCGTGGTCAGTTTCTACGAGTTACATTGGTGCCGTGGGAGGTGTTGGTGCCACCCAGGGGGCCATTCGGGGGCTGTTTCCAGTTTTCACCCTCCAACGCCACGTTTTTATGCCTAACTCTAGAAATGTGGAAATTATCGTCGTATTTACAAACCGGGAGTGGGTCAGTTCCTGCGAGTTACATTGGTCCAATGGGAGGTGTTGGTGCCACCCACGGGGCCATTCGGGGGTTGTTTCGAGTTTTCACCGTCTAACGCTATATTTTGCTTAAGTCTAGAAGTATGCAAATTATCATCGTATTCTCAAACCGAGAGACCCGCGGCTGTGGGGTCAGTTCTTACGAGTTACATTGGTCCCATAGGAGGTGTTGGTGCCACCTACGGGGCCGTTCGGAGGCTGTTTCGAGTTTTCACCCTCTAACGCCATGTTTTTATTCCTAAGTCTAGTAATATGAAAATTACCATCGTATTCTCAAACCGGGAGTGCCGCGACTGCGTGCTCAGTTCCTATGAGTAACAGTGGTGCCGTGGGAGGTGTTAGTACCAACCACGGGGCCGCTCGGGGGATGTTTCAAGTTTTCACCCTCTAACGCTAGGTTTTTAATCCTAAGTCAAGAAATATGCAAATTATCGTCGTATTCTCAAATTATCATACCCGCGGCTGCGGTGTCGGTTCCAACGAGCTACATTGGTCCTGTGGGAGGTGTGGGTGGCACCCACGGGGCCGTTCAGCGGCTGTTCTGGGGTGTCACCCTCTAATCCCATGTTTTTATGCCTAAGTCTATAAATATGCCAATTAATGTCGTATTCTCAAACCGGTATGCTGCGGCTATGCGGTCAGTTCTTACGAGTTGCATTGGTCTCGTGGGAGGTGTTGGATTCACCCACGGGACCGTTCGGGGGCTGTTTCGGGTTTTCACCCTCTAAAGCCATATTTTTATGCCTAAGTCTAGAAATATGCAAATTACCGTCGTATTCTCAAACTGGAGTTCCACGGCTGCGTGGTCAGTTCCTACGAGTTACATTGGTCCCGTGGGAGATGTTGGTGCCACCCACGGGACCATTCGGGGGCTGTTTCCAGTTTTCACCCTCTAACATCATGTTTTTATGTTAGGTCTAGAAATGTGGAAATTATCATCGTATTCTCAAACCGGGAGACCCGCGGCTGCGGGGTCAGTTCCTACAAGTTACATTGGTCCCGTGGGAGGTGTTAGTGCAACCCACGGGGCCGTTCGGGGGCTGTTTTGGGTTTTCTCCCTTATAACGCCATGTTTTTATGCCTAAGTCGAGAAATATGCAAATTACCATCGTATTATCAAACCGATAGTACCGCGGATGTGTGGTCAGTTCCTACGAGTTACATTGGTGCCATGGTAGGTGTTGGTGCCACCCATGGGACCGTTCGGGGGATGCTTTGGGTTTTCATCCTCTAACGCCCTATTTTTATACCAAAGTATAGAAATATGCATATTACCATCGTATTCTCGAACCGGGAGTCCCGCGGTTGCGTGTTCTGTTCCTACGTGTTACATTGGTGCCGTGGGAGGTGTTGGGGCCACCTAAGGGGCCGTTCGGGGGCTGTTTTGGGTTTTCACCCTCTAACGCCATGTTTTTAAGCCTAAGTCTGGAAATATGGAAATTATCGTCGTATTCTCAAATCGGGAGACCCGCGGCTGTGGGGTCAGTTCCTATGAGTTACATTGGTCCCGGAAAAGGTGCTGGTGCCAACCACGGGGCCGTTCAGGGGTTGTTCCGAGTTTTCACCCTCTAACGCCATATTTTGCTTAAGTCTAGAAATATGCAAATGACCGTCGTATTCTCAAACCGGGAGTGTCGCGGCTGCGTGGTCAGTTCCTATAAGTTATATTGCTCCCGTGGGAGGTGTTGGTGCCATTCATGGGGATGTTCGGGGCCTGTTTTGGGTTTTCACCCTCTAACGCCATGTTTTTATGCCTAAGTCTAGACATATGAAAACTACCCTTGTATTCTCAAAATCGGGAGTACCGCGGTTGCGTGGTCAGTTCCTACAAGTTACATTGGTCCCGTGGGAGGTGTTGGTGCCACCCACGGGGCCGTTCGTGTGCTGTTTTGGGTTTTCACCCTCTAACGCCATGTTTTTATGCCTAAGTCTAGAAATATATGAATTACCGTCGTATTCTCAAACCGGGAGTGGCACTGCTGCGCAGTCTGTTCCTACGAGTTACATTAATCCCGTGGGAGGTGTTGGTGCTACCCACGGGGCCGTTCGAGGGCTAATTTGGGTTTTCACCGTCTAACACCATGTTTTTATGCCCAAGTCTAGAAATATGCAAATTACCATCGTATTCTCAAACCGGGAGACCCACGGCTGCATGGTCAGTTCCAACGAGTTACATGGGTGTTGTGGGAGGTGTTGGTGCCACCTACGGGGCCGTTCGGGTGCTGTTTCCATTTTTCACCCTCTAACGCCATGTTTTTATACCTAAGTCAAGAAATATGGAAATTACTGTCGTATTTTCAAATCGGAAGACCCGCAGCTACGAGATCAGTTCCTACGAGTTACATTGGTCCCGTGGGAGATGTTGGTGCCACCCACGGGGATGTTCGGGGGTTGTTTCGAGTTTTCACCCTCTAACGCCATGTTTTGCTCAAGTTTATTAATATTCAAATTATCATCGTATTCTAAAATTGGGAAACCCACGACTGCGGGGACAGTTCCTACGAGTTACATTGGTCCCGTGGGAGATGTTGGTGCCACCAACGGGGCCGTTCGGGGGCTGTTTCTAGTGTTCACCCTCTAACGCTATATTTTTAAGCCTAAGTCTAGAAATATGGAATTTATCATCATATTCTCAAATCGGGAGACCCGCGGATGCGGGGTCAGTTCCTACGAGTTACATTGGTCCCGTGGGAGGTGTTGGTGCAACCCACGGGGACGTTCGGGGGTTGTTTTGGGTTGTCACCCTCTAACGCCATGTTTTTATGCCTAAGTCAAGATATGTGCATATTATCGTCGTATTCTCAAAACGGGAGTCCCGCGGTTGCGTGTTCAGTTTCTATGTGTTACATTGGTGCCGTGGGAGATGTTGGTGCCACCCACGGGGCCGTTCGGGGGCTGTTTTGGGTTTTCACCCTCTAACGCCCTGTTTTTATGCCCAAGTCTAGAAATATGCATATTACCATCGTATTCTCAAATCGAGAGTACCGCGGCTGCGTGGTCAGTTCCTACGAGTTACATTGGTCCCGTGCGAGGTGTTGGTGCCATCCACAGGGCTGTTCGGGGGTTGTTTCGAGTTTTCACCCTGTAACGCCATGTTTTGCTTAAGTCTAAAAATATGCAAATTACCGTCGTATTCTCAAATCGAAAGTGTCGTGGCTGCGCGGTCCGTTGCTACGAGTTACATGGGTCCCGTGGGAGGTGTTGGTACCACCCACAGGGCTGTTTTGTTTCACCCTCTAATGCCATGTTTTTATGCCTAAGTCTTAAAATATGAAAATTACCATCGTATTCTCAAACTGGGATTACCGCGGATGCGTGGTCAGTTCATGCGGGTTACATTGGTGCTGTGGGAGGTGTTGGTACCACCCAGGGGGGCGTTCGGGGGTTGTTTCTAGTTTTCACCCTCCAACGCCATATTTTTATGCCTAAGTCTAGAAATATGGAAATTATCGTTGTATTTTCAAACCGGGAGTGGGTCACTTCCTGCGAGTTACATTGGTCCCGTGGGAGATGTTAGTGCCACCCACGGGGCCGTTCGGCGGTTGTTTCCAATTTTCATCGTCTAACGCTATATTTTTCTTAAGTCTATAAATATGCAAACTATCATCGTATTCTCAAATCGAGAGACCCGCGGCTGCGGGGTCAGTTCCTACGAGTTACATTGGTCCCATGGGAGGTGTTGGTTCCACCCACGGGGCCGTTCGGAGGTTGTTTCGAGTTTTCACCCTCTTACTCCATGTCTTTATTCCTAAGTCTAGAAATATGCATATTACCATCGTATTCTCAAACCGGGAGTGCCTCGGCTTTGTGGTCAATTCCTACGAGTAACATTGGTGCGTGGGAGGTGTTAGTGCCAAGCACGGGGACGTTCGGGGGTTGTTTCCGGTTTTCATAATCTAACGCCATGTTTTTATGCCTAAGTCTAGAAATATACGAATTACCGTCGTATTCTCAAACCGGGAGTGCCACTGCTGCGCGGTCTGTTTTAACGAATTACATTGGTCCCGTGGGAGGTGTTGGTGCAACCCACTGGGCCGTTCGGGGGCTAATTTGGGTATTCACCGTCTAACACCATGTTTTTATTCCTAAGTCTAGAAATATACGAATTACCGTCGTATTCTCAAATCGGGAGTGCCACTGCTGCGCGGTCTGTTCCAACGAATTACATTGGTCCCGTGGGAGGTGTTGGTGCAACCCACTGGGCCGTTCGGGGGCTAATTTGGGTTTTCACCGTCTAACACCATGTTTTTATGTCCAAGTCTAGAAATATTCAAATTACCATCGTATTCTCAAATCGGGAGACCCGCGGTTGCGTGGTCAGTTCCTACGAGTTACATTGGTGCCGTGGGAGGTGTTGGTGCCACCTACGGGGCCGTTCGGGGGCTGGTTCCATTTTTCACCCTCTAACGCCATGTTTTTATGCCTAAGTCTAGAAATATGGAAATTATGGTCATATTTTCAAATCGGGAGACCCGCAGCTACGGGGTCAGTTCCTACGAGTTACATTGGTCCCGTGGGAGGTGTTGGTGCCACCCACGGGGATGTTCGGGGTTTGTTTTGAGTTTACACCCTCTAACGCCATGTTTTTCTCAAGTTTAGAAATATTCAAATTATCGTCGTATTCTAAAACCGAGAGACCCACGACTGGGGGGACAGTTCCTACGAGTTACAATGGTCCCGTGGGAGGTGTTAATGCCACCGACGGGGCCGTTCGGGGGCTGTTTCCAGTGTTCACCCTCTAACACCAAGTTTTTAAGCCTAAGTCTAGAAATATGGAATTTATCATCGTTTTCTCAAACCGGGAGACCCGCGGCTGCGGGGTCAGTTCCTACGAGTTACATTGGTCCCGTGGGAGGTGTTGGTGCAACCCACGGGGCCGTTCGGGGGATGTTTTGGGTTGTCACCCTCTAACGCCATGTTTTTATGCCTAAATCTAGAAATGTACAAATTATCGTCGTATTCTCAAACCGGGACTCCCGCAGTTGCGTGTTTAGTTCCTACGAGTTACATTGGTGCCGTGGGAGGTGTTGGTGCCACCCACGGGGCCGTTCGGGGGCTGTTTTGGGTTTTCACCCTCTAACGCCCTGTTTTTATGCCCAAGTCTAGAAAAATGCATATAACCATCGTATTCTCAAATCGTGAGTACCGCGGCTGCGTGGTCAGTTCCTACGAGTTACATTGGTCCCGTGCGAGGTGTTGGTGCCATCCACGGGGCCGTTCGGGGGTTTTTTCGAGTTTTCACCCTGTAACGCCATGTTTTGCTTAAGTATGCAAATTACCGTTGTATTCTCAAACCGAAAGTGTCGTGGCTACGCGATTAATTCCTACGAGTTACATGGGTCCCGTGGGAAGTGTTGGTACGACCCACAGGGTCGTTCGGGGGCTTTTTTGGGTCTTCACCTTCTAACGCCATGTTTTTATGCCAAAGTCTAAAAATATGCAAATTACCGTCGTATTCTCAAATTGGGATTATCGCGGATGCGTGGTCAGTTCCTACGAGTTACATTGGTGCCATGGGAGGTATTGGTGCCACCTAGGGGGCCGTTCGGGCGTTGTTTCTAGTTTTCACCCTCAACGCCATGTTTTTATGCCTAAGTCGAGAAATACAGAAATTAACATTTTATTTTCAAACCGGGAGTGGGTCACTTCCTGCGAGTTACATTGGTCCCGTGGGAGGTGTTGGTGCCACCCAAGGGGCCGTTCTGGGGTTGTTTCCAGTTTTCACCGTCTAACGCGATATTTTGCATAAGTCTATAAATATGCAAATTATCATCATATTCTCAAACCGAGAGACCCGCGACTGCGGGGTCAGTTCCTACGAGTTACATTGGTCCCATGGGAGGTGTTGGTGCCACCCACGGGGCCGTTCGGAGATTGTTTCGAGTTTTCACCCTCAAACACCATGTTTTCATTCCTAAGTCTAGATATATGTATATTTCCATCGTATTCTCAAACCAGGAGTGCCTCGGCTGCGTGGTCAGTTCCTACGAGTAACATTGGTGCGTGGGAGGTCTTAGTGCCAAGCACGGGGCCGTTCGGGGGCAGTTTTCGGTTTTCACAATCTAACGCCATGTTTTTATGCCTAAGTCTAGAAATATGGAAATTATCGTCGTATTCTCAAATCGGGAGACCCGCGGCTGCGAGGTCAGTTCCTACGAGATACATTGGTCCCATGGGAGGTGTTGGTGCCACCCACGGGGCCGTTCGGGGGCTGTTTCGAGTTTTTACCCTCTAAAGCCATGTTTTGCTTAAGTCTAGAAATATGCAAATTATTATCGTATTCTCAAACCGGGAGACCCTCGGTTACAGGGTCAGTTCCTACGAGTTACATTGGTCCCGTGGGAGGTGCTGGTGCCACCCACGGGGCCGTTCGGGGGCTGTTCTGGGCTTTCACCCTCTAACGCCATGTTTTTATGGCTAAGTCTATAAATATGCAAATTACCATTGTATTCTCAAACCGGGAGTACCGCGGCTACGTGGTCAGTTCCTACAAGTTACATTGGTGCCGTGGGAGGTGTTCGTGCCACCTACGGGGCCGTTCGGGGGCTGTTACCAGTTTTTACCCTCTAATGCCATGTTTTTATGCCTAAGTCTAAGTCTAAAAATATGAAAATTACCATCGTATTCTCAAACCGGGAGTACAGCGACTGCGTAATCAGTTTCTACGAGTTACATTGGTGCCGTGGGAGGTGTTGTGCCACTCACGGGGCCGTTCGGGGGCTGTTTTGGGTTTTTACCCTCTAACGCCCTGTTTTTATGCCTAAGTCTAGAAATATGCAAATTACCGTCGTATTCTCAAACCGGAGTACCACGGCTGCGTGGTCAGTTCCTACGAGTTAGATTGGTACCGTGGGAGGTGTTGGTGCCACCTACAGGACCGTTCGGGGGATATTTTGAGTTTTCACACTCTAACGCCCTATTTTTATGCCTAAGTCTAGAAATATGTGAATTACCGTCGTATTCTCAAACCGGAGTACCACGGCTGGGTGGTCAGTTCCTACGAGTTACATTGGTGCCGTCGGAGATGTTGGTGCCACCCACGGGGCCGTTCGGGAGCTGTTTCCAATGTTCACCCTCTAACGCCAGGTTTTTAAAGACTAAGTCTAGAAATATTGAAATTATCATCGTATTCTCAAACCGGGAGACCCGCGACTGTGGGGTCAGTTCCTACGAGTTACATTGGTCCCGTGGGAGGTGTTGGTGCAACCCACGGGGCTGTTCGGGGGCTGTTTTGGGTTTTCTCCCTTCTAACGCCTTGTTTTTATGCCTAAGTCAAGAAATATGTAAATTACCCATGTATTCGCAAATCGGTTGTCCCGCAGTTGCGTGGTTAGTGCCTACGTGTTACATTGGTGCCGTGGGAGGTGTTGGTGCCACCCACGGGGCCGTTCGGGGGCTGTTTTGGGTTTTCAACCTCTAACACCCAGTTTTTATGCCCAAATCTAGAAATATGCATATTACCATCGTAATCTCAAACCGAGAGTACCGCGGCTACGTGGTCAGTTCCCACGAGTTACATTGGTCCCGTGCGAGGTGTTGGTGCCGCCCACAGGGCCGTTCGGGGGTTGTATCGAGTTTTCACCCTCTAACGCCATGTTTTTCTTATGTCTAGAAATATGCAAATTACCCTCGTATTCTCAAACCGGGAGTGTCGCGGCTGCGTGGTCAGTTCCTACGAGTTACATTGGTCCCACGGGAGGTGTTGGTTCCACTCACGGGGCCGTTCGGGGGTTGTTTCGGGTTTTCGCCCTCTAACGCCCTGTTTTTATGCCTAAGTCTAGAAATATGCAAATTACCATCGTATTCTTAAACCGGGAGTGCTGAGGCTGCACGGTCAGTTCTTACGAGTTACATTGGTCTCGTGGGAGGTGTTAGTACAACCAACGGGGCCGTTCAGGGGCTGTTTTAGGTTTTCACCCTCTAACGCCATATTTTTATGCCTAAGTCTAGAAATATGTAAATTATCGTCGTATTCTCAAATCGGGAGTAACGCGGCTGCGCGGTCAGTTCCTACAAGTTACATTGGTGCCGTGGGGGGTGTTGGTGCCACCCAGGGGCAGTTCGGAGGTTATTTTGGGTTTTCATCCTCTAACGCCATCCTTTTAATCCTAAGTCTAACAATGTGTAAATTATCGTCGTATTCTCAAACCGGGAGACCCGCGGCTGCGGGGTCAGTTCCTATGAGTGACATTGGTCCCTTGGGAGGTGTTAGTTTCACACACGGGGCCGTCCGGGGGTTCTTTCGAGTTTTCACCCTCTAACTCTATGTTTTGCTTAAGTCTAGAAATATGCAAATTATCCATGTATTCTTAAACTGGGAGTGTCGCGGCTGCGCGGCCAGTTCCTACGAGTTACATTGGTGCCGTGGGAGCTGTTGGTGCCACTCACGGGGCCGTTCGGGGCTGTTTCGGGTTTTCACCCTCTAACGCCATGTTTTTATGCCTAAGTCTAAAAATATGCAAATTATAGTTCTCAAACCGGGTGTTCTGCGGCTGCGCGGTCAGTTCCTACGAGTTACATTGGTCTCGTGGGAGGTGTTGGTGCAACTAATGGCGTCGTTCGGGGGCTATTTTGGGTTTTCACCCTGTAACGCCATGTTTTTATGCCTAAGTCTAGAAATATGCAAATTACCGTTGTATTCTCAAACCGGGAGTGTCTTGGCTGCGTGGTCAGTTCCTGTGAGCTAGATTGGTCCCGTGGGAGGTGTTGGTGCCACCCACGGGGCCGTTCGGGGGTTGTTTCCAGTTTTCACCCTCTAACCCCCTGTTTTTAATCCTTAGTCTAGAAATATTGAAATTATTGTCATATTCTCAAACTGGGAGACCCGCGGCTGCGGGGTCAGTTCCTACGGGTTACATTGGTCCCGTGAGAGGTGTTGATGCCTCCCACGGGGCCGTTCGGAGGTTGTTTCGAGTTTTCACTCTCTAACGCCATGTTTTGCTTAAGTCTAGAAATTTGTAAATTACCCTCGTATTCTCAAATCGGGAGTGTCGCAGCTGGGCGATTAGTTCCCACGAGTTACATTGGTCCCGTGGGAGGTGTTGGTTCCACTCACGGGGCCGTTCGGGGGTTGTGTTGGGTTTTCACCCTCTAACGCCCTGTTTTTATGCCTATGTCTAGAAATATGGAAATTACCGTCGTATACTTAAATCGGGAGTGCCGAGGTTGTGCGGTCGGTTCCTACGAGTTACATTGGTCTCGTGGGAGGTGTTGGTACAACCAACGGGGCCGTTCGGGGGCTGTTTTGGGTTTTCACCCTCTAAACCCATGTTTTTATGCCTAAGTTTAGAAATATGTAAATTACCATCGTATTCTCAAATCGGGAGTCCCGCGGCTGCGCGGTCAGTTCCTACGAGTTACATTGGTGTCGTGGTAGGTGTTGGTGCCTCCCAAGGGCAGTTCGGAGGCTATTTTGGGTTTTCGCCCTCTAACGCCATGCTTTTAAGCCTAAGTCTAAAAATATGCAAATTATCATCGTATTCTCAAACCGGGAGACCCGCGGCTGCGGGGTCAGTTCCTATGTGTTACATTGGTCCCTTGGGAGGTGTTGGTTCCACACACGGGACCGTTCGGGGGTTGTTTCGAGTTTTCACCCTCTAACGCCATGTTTTTCTTAAGTCTAGAAATATGTAAATTACCATCGTATTCTCAAACCGGGAGAGTCGTGGCTACGCGGTCAGTTCCTATGAGCTAGATTGGTCCCGTGAGAGGTGTTGGTGCCACCCACGGTGCCGTTCGGGGGTTGTTTCGAGTTTTCACCCTTTAATGTCATGTTTTATTTAAGTCTAGAAATATGCAAATTATCATCGTATTCTCAAACCGGGATACCCGCGGCAAAGGGGTCAGTTCCTACGAGTTACATTGGTGCCGTGGGAGGTGTTGGTGCCACCCACGGGTCCGTTCGGGGCCTAGGTCCAGTTTTCACCCTCTAGCGCCATGTTTTTAATCCCAAGTCCAGAAATATGGAAATTATCATCGTATTCTCAAACCGGGAGACCTGCGGCTGCGGGGTCAGTTCCTACGAGTTACGTTGGTCCCGTGGGAGGTGTTGGTGCCACTCACAGGGCCGTTCGGGGGTTATTTCGAGTTTTCACCCTCTAATGCCATGTTTTGTTTAAGTCTAGAAATATGCAAACTACTGTCGTATTCTCAAACGGGGAGTGTCACAGCTGTGTGGTCTGTTCCTACGAGTTACATTGGTCCCGTGGGAGGTGTTGGTGCCACCCACGGGGATGTTCGGGGGTTATTTTGGGTTTTCACCCTCTAACGCCGTATTTGTATGCCTAAGTCTAGAAATATGCAAATTACCATCGTATTCTCAAACCGAGAGTACCGCGGCTGCGTGGTCAGTTCCAATTAGTTACATTGGTGCCGTGGGAGGTGTTGGTGCCACCCACGGGGCCATTCGGGTACTGTTTCCAGTTTTCACCCTCTAAAGCCATGTCTTTAATCCTAAGTCTAGAAATATGGAAATTATCATCATATTCTCAAACCGTGAGACCCGTGGCTGCGGGGTCAGTTCCTATGGCTTACATTAGTCCCGTGGGAGGTGTTGGTGCCACCCACAGGGGCGTTCGGGGGTTGTTTCGAGTTTTTACCCTCTAACACCATGTTTTGCTTAACTCTAGAAATATGAAAATTACCCTCGAATTCTCAAATCGGGAGTGTCGCGGCTGCGCGGTCAGTTCCTTCGAGTTACATTTGTCCCGTGGGAGGTGTTGGTGCCACTCTTGGGGCCGTTCGGGGGCCATTTCGGGTTTCCACCCTCTAACGCTATGTTTTTATGCCTAAGTCTAGAAATATGCAAATTACCATCGTATTCTCAAACTCGGAGTGTTGCGGCTGCGCGGTCAGTTCCTACGAGTAACATTGGTCTCGTGGGAGATGTTGGTGCAACCAACGGGGTTGTTTGAGGGCTGTTTCGGGTTTTCACCCTTTAACGCTATATTTTTATGCCTAAGTCTAAAAATATGCAAATTACTATCCTATTATCAAACTGGGAGTCCCGCGGCTGCGCGGTCAATTCCTTCAAGTTACATTGGTGCCATGGGAGGTGTTGGTGCCACCCACGGGGCAGTTCGGAGGCTGTTTTTGGTTTTCACCCTCTAACGCCATGCTTTTAAGCCTAGTTATAGAAATATGCAAATTATCGTCGTATTCTCAAATCGGGAGACCTATGGCTGTGGGGTCAGTTACTACGAGTTACATTGGTCCCGTGGAAGGTGTTGGTGACAACCACGGGGCCGTTCAGGGGTTGTTCCAATTTTTCACCCTCTAATGCCATGTTTTGCTTAAGTCTAGAAATATGCAAATTACTGTCGTATTCTCAAATCGGGAGAACCGCGGCTGCGCAATCAGTTCCTACAAGTTATATTGGTCCCGTGGGAGGTGTTGGTGCCACCCACGGGGCCGTTCGGGGGTTGTTTTGAGTTTTCACCCTCAAACGCCATGTTTTGCTTAAGTCTAAAAATATGCAAATTATTATCGTATTCTCAAACCGGGAGACCCGCGGCTACGGGGTCAGTTCCTATAAGTTACATTGGTGTCGTGGGAGGTGTTGGTGCCACCCACGGGGTCGTTCGGGCGCTGTTTCTAGTTTTCACCCTTTAACGCCATGATTTTAAGCCTAAGTCTAGAAATATGGAAATTATCTTCGTATTCTCAAATCGGGAGACCCGCGGCTGCGGGGTCAGTTCCTACGAGTTACATTGGTCCCGTGGGAGGTGTTGGGGCCACTCAAGGGGTCGTTCGGGGGTTTTTTCGAGTTTTCACCCTCTAACGCCATGTTTTGTTTAAGTCCAGAAATATGCAAATTTCTATCGTATTCTCAAACGGGTAGTGTCACAGCTGCGCGGTCTGTTCCTACGAGTTACATTGGTCCCGTGGGAGGTGTTGGTGCCACCCACGGGGCCGTTCGGGGGCTGTTTCGAGTTTTCACCCTTTAACGCCATATTTTTATGCCTAAATCTTGAAATATGCAAATTACCGTCGTATTCTCAAATCGGGAGTGCCGCGCCTGCTGGTCAGTTCCTACGAGTTACATTGGTCTCGTGGGAGGTGTTGGTGTCACCCACGGGGCTGTTTGGGGGTTGTTTTCGGTTTTCACCCTCTAACGCCATGTTTTTATGCCTAAGTCTAGAAATATGAAAATTACCATCGTATTCTCAAACCGGGAGTATCGCGACTGCGTGGTCAGTTCCAATAAGTTACATTGGTGCCGTGGGAGGTGTTGGTGCCATGCCTATCACACAAAACGCCGGTAGCACTTCTCCACTTAACCCAGCCTGCTCTAATCTTATGCGTAACATCATCACTAATATCTCCATCTTTTTCTATAATCGATCCTAACTAACGAAAATGGTCATTTCAAGGTATTTCTTGACCCTCCAATTTCACCACATCTCCATTTGTCCTCCTATTACTATTAAAATTACACTCCACATATTCTGTTTTAGTTCTGCTTATTTTAAATCCTCTTGTTTCTAAAGTTTCTCTCCATAATTCTAACCTAGCATTAATCCCCATCTTAGTCTCATCCACTAAAACAATATCATCTGCAAATAACATTCACCATGGCACCTCATCTTATATTTGTCCTGTCAACTCATCCATAACAAGAGCAAAGAGATAAGGACTTAATGCTGAACCTTGGTGTAGACAAGGTATTGGTAGTAAATCTACCTGATTCCTATAAGGACTTCTGGCAGGAGGGTTTCCTTTTTAGAAACTGGCAGCTCTCTCCCCAATTTGAAGGGTTGAGGTTCGAGAGGTTCTCTGTTCCCTTTTATGGGGAAGAATACATAGGTAGACTTTGCTCTGTTGATTTAATTTTTGTTGGTTTGTGGTTTTTCTAATTCTTCTTTGCTTTTTCTTCCACAGCGAGGTCAAAGAATTTGGAACCTGCTCTCAGTGAGGTTCGTATCTCGGAATTGGTTAAGGCATGTAATATCAGGGAGCCTTTGGGTAACGGCGAGCATCCCAGGTCCGTTGCCTTTCTTCTCGAGTACAAGAACGTTGGCTCCAGCTTCATAGCAAGGCCTGTGGACAGTATCCCAGAGTTTTATTCTTCCGAAGAGACTGCTGCGGATCCTATCCAGTTGGACGAGTAGGAGAGTAGCTCTGAAAGTGACATTGTAGGATCCGTAAGTAATTTGGGTGGAGGGATCTCTAGTAGTAGAAGTTCCTCTGATCGTGGGGAGGTGTCTGAAGCTCGAGAGTCGTCGAGCACTTATTGATGAGTATTATACAAGTCAACTTTCCCAGTATCCGGTGAAACCTTTTGAAACCACTTAAGCATATATAGAGAGACAATTAAACTCAAACGAATGTAAGTAACATGGGGATGAAACTATTAACTAATGGAATATGATGCATTAGTTTTTCTTGTTTGTCAATCCCTAAACTAACGTACATAATGGTTGCCAAAACCCATATGTTTTCACTCACTATTAAGATGGTTTCAGTACCTCATTATAAAATCTCGAGTTTCTCATGTAATTATAATATAATGCATACAGCTATCATATAATACATGGCATGATTTAATGGAACGTGAGAAAATGAAGATGTAAAATATGAGTGGTGATGAGCATGCCTAATTCCTATTCTGCGAACTAAGTCCATAGAGACGAGATCTTCCATAGCACGCTAGTTAGTATCCAAGGAAATGGTGGTGTCTATGTCAAGGACTCCATCCTTATAAATTGCATGATGAACCAAAGATACAACACAAGAAAATGGTTCATATTAAACTAATCCTTGCATTTGCATTGGGCTTCTATGATTCAACAATGGCTCAATATATCAGCATCACATATACTTGCAGTTTTATCTCAATTAGGTGGGTCAAACAGGGCTGGATTCAATATATTTCCCTCAAATTCCAAACGGACTATTAATCTTGAGGAACTATTCAATGTCATATCCAATCATGTTGTCCCCAAGATGCAGGGAATACTAATAGCTTTAGATTTTAAGGTTGTGATTGCAGATGAGTCACACTTTTTGAAGAATGCCCAAGCAAATCGGACAAATGCATCCCTGCCCATATTACAGAAAGCTCAATAAACATCTTTCTCAGTGGAACTCCTGCTTTATCTCAACCAATTGAGCTATTTAAACATATGGAATCCTTTTACCCTGATGTGTATAAGAGTGTTCAAGATTATGGTAACCGATATTGCATGTGTGGCATATTTGGAGTCTACCAAGGTGCAAGTAATCACTAAGAGATACACAATTTCATGAAAGTAATAGTGATGATTCACAGACTAAAAAAAGATGTTCTTTCTGAGATTTCCGTGAAGCGAAGGTAACAGGTTTTCCTAGATTTGACAGAAAAGGAGATGAGACAAATCAACGCTTTATTTCGTGAGTTGGAGGTAGTGAAAAATAAAATTAAAGCAAGCCAATCCCAAGGGGAAGCTGACTCGTTGAAGTTTAAGGAGAAAAATCTTATTAATAAGATTTATACTAATTCTGCAGAAGCCAAGATCCCAGCAGTTCACGATTACTTGGGAACTGTCATTAAGGCAAGTTGCAAGTTCCTAATATTTACACATCATCAACCAATGATTGATTCGATACACCAATTTCTTCATAAGAAAAAAATTGGATGCATCTGGATTGACGGTTATACCCCAGCAGGGTCAAGGCGAACTTTGGTTACAGATTTTTAAGAAAAGGATTCAATTAGGACAACATTGCTATCTATCAGAGCTGGAGGTGTTGGGTTAAGCCTAATGGCAGCGAGTATAATAATGTTTGCATATCATGGACTCCAGGAGACATAATTCAAGTAGAAGATCATTCTCATAGAATTATCCAAGTGTCGTCGGTCAATATATACTATCTTCTAGAAAACGACACTGTTGATGACATAATATGGGATGTTGTTCAGAGGAAGTTAGAAAATCTTAGACAGATGCTTGATGGACATGAGAATTCAGTGGAAGTTGTAGCTAGCTCTAAGGAGCAGAGAAACAACCCTACAAAATAGAGAACATTAGACTCCTTTGTTAAGAATTGTAACACTGACAAGTACGACTCCGAACATGAGCAGAAGCTGAAATACCCTAGTAATTGAGCCATTGGCTCAACAAATGGTAATAACTCATCTTGCGTGTGCTACTCTCATTAAGCACGTATACTTGTATCATCGCCCTTCTCACATGATGTTTAGTCCATCCTATCATTCCAACTTTCTTTATAACTTCCCCACACTCATATATTTCCACACATTTATTCCCATGTCCCTTAAACTCGGACGATATTGAAATCAGCTAACCAGGGCCCCCTTACACCCTATCATCCATGCAATATTAGCATAACATAACAAACGTCTCACACACAACACACATTACCCTATTACCCTCGCATTCTCAGCGTGGCTATAGCAAATGGGTATTCTCAATCACCCCATAAATTGTAATTTAATCCTTCTCGACATTGTCCCACTCTTCAACTCGTGGTGAGAAAATTTTTAGTTATTTGTCATAGAACTACCGACTCCTTAGGCCTCATACTATATAATAGCTCTCAGCTCAGAGTGTTTTCTCCACACATTCATTCATTAACATTCGAAACGGATGCCCTAGCATCCATCAACATCTCTCTACTCACAACATTTATCGAGATTCATGTGTATCTCATCCCGCAATCACATTCAAATAAGGAACTTTCCCAAATTCACTATCACTCACCATTGGTGGAAATCACATTCTCTAAACTTCAAACATATACCCGAGGCACTCAAAGTCCTATTCCCAGACATATAAATATAAATCTCAACTCCCACATCTCTAAAGGAGTGATATAATAATGCGCCCTCCCTATCACCAAATCCTGAGCGCTAGATATAGTAACAAGCTCAATCTCTCCGCTCAACAGTAAACCCAATATACCACAAATCATATCACTAAAGTCCCTACACACCGGGATAAAATATCTCAAGATAATTATACTCTTCTAAGTCTCCATCATAATATAATATAAATGTGATATCGACCCTCTCGCAGGTAAGGCATCGCCAAAACAACACATCTTGCACTGGAACAATGAACACGATAGGCTTGGAATCACAACCAATTATTGTAAGGACATTTTTTATATTACCATTTAGTATGTCGTATACCGCTACACCGTTATTAAAGTTCAATCTCATATTCACGTCAAGACGGATCCGAATAATCAAGGTTCTTCAACATTCAAGCCTCGACGAGATTAACTTTGGTAAGGTTGGGTTTTTATGTTCCTTAATATTTTATTTTAAGCATAAGGGAAATTTGTATATATTTTTTTTATAAACAACCGAGGCAATTTTAGAAAAATAAAATTCTTTTTTCTGATCGGACCGATCCGGTATAAAGTAAAAATGAACTAGTTCGGCGCCTTAAGTTTTTCTCCATAAATTGGGATATCGAATCGATCCGATTTCAAGGGAAAACGAACCGATCCGATGTTGCCGTCCTGGAGCGGTTTCGCTGCAGATTTTTCCACCGACTCAATTTCCTTAAATTTTCTATAAAAGGGTATTTCGGTGGTGTATTTTGGTAAGTCTTTGAGAAAATGTTTTTGAGAGTTCAAACACAACAAGACTTCAGTTTTTTTATGTCCCAAATGTCTTTTCTATTCACACATAAAATTCCCAATTAGTTTTATGAATATTTTGGAACTCAAAGAACAGTCATGCTATTATTCAACCTCTGTGGAGAAGGCATCTCCATATCTGATCGGTGGACACCGAACATAGATCTCTATGTGTGGACGAGCCAAAGACGACGAACTGACACCTGCGTATTTTTCGTTATCACTCGTAGCTTTAAAGGTTTGACGAAGACACGTGCGTTACACTTGTGAGATATTATCAGGTTTTATGTAAGTCAATGGTCTTGTAAAATTTTCAAAGTGATAAAAAGATTTTTACCTGAAAGGTTTTTTTCCTGAATTTGTCGTCTTTGTTTTATATGCATGATTTGAATGATTTAATGCTTTATGACACTTAGATGCATGCATAAGGGATGAATTAAAATTGAATTTCGTTTGTTCAAATTTAGTCACCTAATTAAATAAGTGTGTTTGATTCCATTGGAGAATTGCAAACTCGGTCGATATTGCGTTTACAAATTGGTGTGAGAGCCTGTTGCACTAATTTACTGTTTAGATCCTGTAGTGCAATTTTGTGGTGGTTATCTTTGTTCAATACTCGTGTCCTTATTTTTTTCTCTCCATGGATTCTCCTTTGAATTTTAAGTTTTCCAAACAAATGAAATTTCTTGAAAATCATTTGAAAAATGTTTTGGAACTTTTGTAAACTACTCAAAATCACAGAGATTTCCTTCGTAAGAAACTTGTGGACTTGGATCGTTATCTTAGAAAATTAGAACTGTCCAAAAAGTAGAGTGATGATAGAGTCCTATTTTTAGAAAACGAATTGAAGTACTTAAAACTTTATAGGGTTCCCGTTTGTGCCGTCGAGGATAAAAAATTAATCGATGACTTTACGACATGTGAAAATACTCTTAGGGATAAGTTTATTTTAATTGAGGGTGAGCACGATAAACTGTTAAGTTTAATTGATAATTTTAAAAAGAAATCCCTATCTTTGGAAGAATCTAATTCGATGCTTGAATCAAATATTTTGAAGTTAAAAGATGATTTAAACGATTTAACTAGGTTTGATAGTGATGGTAATGGCTCGTCATGTTCTAAATCTTTCGTTGCTAAAGCCAACACCATTATTTATTTTAGAGGGTCAACCATTCCAAAGGTCGTTAGAAAAGGTCAACCCATAGGTGTCGTTCCACCCGTTTACACATGATCACATTGTGGTAGGAAAGGTCACCTTAGGCGTTTTTATTTTGATCTTCGAAAAAGTCCTAGGAAGTATATGTCTAGGGTTCCCTTGGTTACCAAAACCCTCATGCGATGTTTGAGATATATTTAGGTTAGGAAATAAATTTTAGAGGCACTATTGTGACACCCCGACTAATTAAATACCGGGTAGCTACTCCTTTATTAAATTAATACAAAATGCCAAGTTGGTTCAGTTCATAGCATCACTGTCGAAAACATTTTTATATTTACTAACCACCTAGTATTTAAAAAATGAGATGTCAATTTTAATTAAATCCGATTAACATACAATAAGTGAAATATGAAATGCTAAAACATTCACCACAATATAGTCACAATAGAATAACCATCCAATACTAAACAATCTGGAGTAATGCTCCTCACAACAATCCCAATACTGAAATAAATGAAAACAAAGTCTGCATCACTAGATTAATTACATCCACAAATTTTGAAATAACTGAATAGGTACAATGTCTCTAAAAGGAATGGCCGACATGCCCAACAGATGATAAAACTGATAATGGAGTCAAGATCCGAAATGGAGGCGTCTACTATCAAGGTCCTGTAACATCCACAGCAGCTACAGCACGTCACCTGAATAGAATTCCTATGCATGGTGTCCTTATGGCTGGGCACCTAAAAGGTTTTTACAAGAAAATATTTTTGAAAGAAAACGGGTTAGAGCCCGATTGTGGAAAATATTTTAAAATATAGCAAGTGATTTAATAACATTAAAACAATGAATGCAAAGTACATGTTAGGACGTGCTCTCACATGAAATACTCACCTCTCGACTATTTGTGCACTCCTAACGTACCCATACCCATTCTAGTGATTATCATATCTATCTAGTCCAAAATAAATTCTAACACTTCTACTCGGTTCACACTTTAATACCAACATCATCAATTAAATAGAGAGCTTTACGTTAATTCTCGAATTCCCAATTATTAGCAATACAATTTACTAGAGATTATCCCTTTTTATCTTTACAGAACGTTACTATAATTATACTCACAATTAAACGTGACAATTCTTTTCAATTAATCGCATATTATTCACATCGTATATATACAGTACTAGCACCCCGAGACTAAGCTGCGGTGCACACATACTCTGCTATCCAATCCCGGTGCATCACGTACATAAGGACCACGCATTCCGAATCTCTCGGGAATCGTTATCAATTAATAGCAATCACAAGCAATGGAGGCGAACATAGTTCACATCACATGGGTCACGCACATACCTATGCTCCCATGATCACCAGACTTATTAACTTCTCAATAAGTCCTTCTTTGACCTATGTCCTCGAGGTACCAATCCAAATCCTCCCCGTAGGCACACAAAGATTAGATGGCCCTAATCGAACGCAAACCTCCCATGATAGCAATTATGGTAGGTATGTTACACACATAAAACCACATATACTAAGCATTCACATGTCTTAGAGATCCCGTGATATTAATATAGGTATACTTCTCATTCTTACACCGTCAGTTAAATGTAATACGATTTCAAGTCCCCGATTTGTATATTCAAGTTATCGACCCTCCTCACGTCGTAATTAGGTACTCGTTTTCGATTCCACAAATGACATCCAATATTATTATGAGGTTTTAACTCATACTCCTCAATGCACCCTAATTCTCACAATTATACTCACATATCACTAAGGGAAGGTTAACACTCCACTTAAATAAGTTTTACGGAACGTTTGAAATGAAATCAGACCAAAAAGCCATTATGTCAACTCGTTAGAAGTCTCGTTCGAACGAAAGGCTTCGAATGAACTTATAACTCATTAGAAGGAATACTGTCACCGCGTTAGAAGCTCGTTCGAACGACCTGGGTAGAGCTTCTAACGAGATGGCAGTTTCGAGCCCAGAAATTTCTACTTCATTTTTCTCAATTTTCCCTTTCTCTAATCTCATCCAAAAATCATCCCAATCGTATTTTAAGGTTCTTAAACATCACTAAACCTTCTTAGGTTGTATCTTAATCTATTTTTGGGGTCCAATCTTCCTAAACCATCATATAATTATCATAAATCCCCAAATTTTACCCCAAACCCTATGAATATGAACCCGGAATTTTAATGTCTTTAATTTCTCCTTATAAATCCATTTTCCCATCATAAAAAGTTGTATTTTGTATAGGACAATTATCCAATAACATTCTACATGCAATCCCTATATCATAACAAGAATTT
>CASBWL010000306.1:0-21242 GCA_949130495.1 Sambucus nigra
CATCTACACAAGACGAATCTGAATTCCCGAATTTCAAGAAGTCTTCAACATTCAAGCCCAACAAGGATGAATTTGGTAAAATGTGTTTAAGTTCCATTTACATTTCACATTAAAAGTCTTGGGATATTTTTTATAAAAGTTAAAATGATTTTTGAAAATTTATAAATGGTTTTAATTTTTCAAAAAATATTTTATCATAAATGTTTTTTGTTTTTAATCTCGTGAATAGTTTTAAGTTTTGAAGTTTCCAAGATACTTAAAAGACTGAATCTTTTTGGGACACATGTATGATGTCGTTTGAATGACATCGTACCTGGTTCAAACGAGATCGTATCTCTCTCAAGCGACAGTGTATGTCATTTGAATCAGATGTTATTTAAACTCATACGACACCGCCTTAAATTTTACTATAAATAAGGGTGTCAGACTTCTAAATTTTGTGTGGAGAAACACTGGTTTTAAACAGAATACGATTTTGAGTGTTTTGGTTTATTCTCCAACATTTTGAGGGTTCAATCTTTTGTTTTACAATTTACAAATCCCAAGTACTTTTATGTGAGTTGTTTTGTGGAACCCAAAGCATAGTTTGCTGTTGTTCATACTTTGTAGGGAAATCTCTACAACCAAGGATTTCGTGCTATTGTGGAGTGAGTCTCGACGGATTTTTGTGACCGCGTGTCATTAGGGAGTGCTGCGGTGTTCCTGGATTAAATATTGGACTACGGTTCATGTAGGTTCGCTGCGTGCGGACTTATTGCTGACAACATTGACCGACGCCTGCGGGTATTCGAGCGTCAAACTATATTTCATTATAATCCATGTAAGTTGCGATTTTCAATTATAGTGAAATAAAAAGGTTTTGCCCTGATGGGATTTTTCCTGGACTTTATGTCGCATTCTTTATTTATGATGGTTTGACACTTGCACGCACGTAGTTATTTGAGTTTAAGGGCTGAATTGATTTGATTCATAAGTTGACACTAATTAAATAAGTAAGTGATTGAAACTTGTGAATCTATTGAAATCAGTATCGCATACGGACGGTATTTCTCATCAAGTCTATGGATCATATATACACCTAACATACCCAATTGAGCGTACAAAATATCATACACTCAGATAGCACGTACCTAGGTTCTATGTTCTGGGGCATTAATCCAGACCTCACTGGAATCATTAAGGTTGGATCACCCTCTGCGCGAAACCTACGTGATAACAGGCAGGGTAGGTATGTTTGCACATCAGAAAGCAAATAATAGGCATACATACAACCTATCCACATGTATAATCAATATAGGCATACACACAACCTATAATGATAACCCGTATAGGTATATACTCATCCTATAACTATATTCTGTATAGGCATAAACTCAACCTGTAAATATAATTCGTACATATTATTTATCCCTTGAATACTTATCGTATCATTAATTCACAATATTAACTCACTATCCAATATTCCCGAGTATTATTCTCAATCTGAAGGGCCCACAGTTACCCCTTAAGTTAATTCTATAGTTATTACACTCAAACCCTACTGGTCTATATCCTAGGTTCACTTGCAACACCCGTGACTCATCCTCATTCCCTCGAGTTCATTACATTATAACTTAAGCCCGATAATTATTCACCTTAATTCCCTCATTTATAGCTAAGCCTCAACCCTACCAAGGCCTACCGCAATTCATAATCTCCCCCATACTAATTTAAGGATGTCCCAAAAGTCTCCCTTGTAACCATTCACAATTTTTAGGCTTAAATAAGGAAAATTGGCAATTCTGGGCAAACCGAATTGATTCTCCCAGGAGCCCGAATCGATTCGTTTGGGCTGAATCGATTTGAAAAGTAGCAGGTCTCTTCTTCCTCTTCCTAGTTATGTTTTCACCATTAAATCATTAACCCAACTTCATGAAACTTCATAAAGCTCCTAACCAACATTACATTACGAAATATCATTTGAGTGTATGGGGGTAATTTCCAACGTACATGATGCATAGAAACGATATGAAATTCCTCCAAGAACCAATAAATCCATTAATTCATCAAAGAACCCTTGATTTTATGTTCTTCCTGTATTCTCATAAAAATATTCAGAATTCTTTCATGTTCTTCATCACATAACATTTGATTTTCGTACTGCTAATATGAAGCATTAATCCTACATGTAAAACCTAACCCAAAACATGTGTTTAAATCATCAAAATCTCAATATTCAAGTTAAATTATCAAATATAAGACCCTACACTACATGGGTATTATAACTCTTAAAAAATGAGCAAGATAAACACTTGCCTTTGGTCCAATAGGTCTGATTTCGTTTGATAATAATGGATTTATTTGTTTTCCCTTCCAATCCATAATCCAAAGTTGATGAAGATGCAAAAACAAGGTTGAAGGCTTTAAAAATCCTCTCCTAAGCTCCAAGAATATCTTCCCTTCTTCTCTAATGGCCTCGTTTAGTTTTCTATCATTCTAACCATAGCCTCTTTCAACTTCATGATGATATAGGGTTTGGAAATTCGTAGCTCTATTAATCCTAAGTTATCAAATGACTAAAATGCCCTTAAGCGGTGTCGAATTGGTTTAAAATCGCCCCGGGGCCTAAACTATACACCCGAGTATACTATTTCAATTATTTCGACCCTTTCGGAATTAATTGTGACCTCTAAATCATCATCCGAGTCACTCTATACTAATTTTCTTATTTCCTCCTCAAAATGCGACATGCATGAAATTAAAATAGACCGAATTATTTTAAATTCTAATTCACAAAATTAAATAAATTCTCTGAAATAAATAAATTCCCAATCACCCATTTATTTAAATTTCATATCCTCATACATATGGGGTATTACAGTATGTCATGAAAAAAATCAACATAATCCCTAACAACGAGAATCTAATTTAACGAGATGACTATACCCTTTGTAGTCTCGTCTTAATTATAGTATCAATGTGTGCTCGACCCTCCCTCCAGACGAGGCATCGCCACAAGAAACATATCCTGGCCTAGAATAGCAAACACGATAGTCCTATTATAACAGTCCACCATCACTTTATACGTCACTAACCAGTCCATACACAGAATAATATCATACTAGTCCATCTTTAAAATGAGAAGAGACGCTACTAAGCATAACCTCCCCATGTCCACACTCGCTTCCTCGCAAATGGAACGAATGAGAACCCCACTACTCAACAGTGAATCTATGATCATAATAATATCTTACATTATATCCACCAAAACCATCGCACACGTGAATCTAGTGATAATAAATGATTGTGACGTACCCTTGTCAAACTAAACCCACCCAATGTGCCCATAGATAGGAAACATACTCTCAACCTCGGCGATGCTGGCGGTAAAACTAGACCTCGGACGTTATAAACACACCCAAATTGCAACTGCCCTTGCGGAGGTAGAAATACTGGAACTAATAATGGGGCTGGATGCTGTTGTAACTATTACCCCGACTAGACCTCCTGATACTGACCCCTAGCCTTATTCGGGCACGAACGCCGCATATGGCCCTGCTCCCCACATATGAAACACCTCTCCATTAAATTATTCGATCTTTGGTCCTTTTGGCCCTGGTAAGGCTGCCCTTATCTTTGGCCCTACTAGCCCTGAGGAGTAAGTGGTTGGCCCTAAAAGCCCTGCCTGAAATTGTCGTTACTCGACCTGAATCTCTTAGCCGAGTCCCCTTATTGGAAACCTCGCTCCTCCTGCCTATCCTACTGCGGTGGCGCCCCACTAGCACCTTCCCCCAAGTGTGGCCCTGCTAGGTCAACTCTCTTGTCATTTTCACTCCCCTAAGATGATAGTGATGGTCCTGGAAATGGAGCAATGCGGCATGAACAACTTCATTATAAGTCCTCAACTCCGGGTTCCCCAAAAAATGATGGCGGATCCTCCAATAAGTCCATATATAAACTTGAGAATATTCTTCTCATCAATGTTCACCACATCTTATAGAAAGTTCACCAGGCGAGTGAACTACTCCTCAAACGCGGCCACAGTCTGTCCCTCCTACGAGAGACTTAGAAATATCCTTTTAATTTCCGTCTTAACTATCTATGGAAAGAACTCACTGTCAAACAAGACCTAGAACTCTTGCATAGTCATCAAATCCCTCTCTTTCGATGTGGTAACTGACTCCCACCACTGAAGAGCTACGTCGATTAGCTTGAAAGTAGCTAGTACCTTATTTTGAGTGTCATTGTACTCAACTATATGTTGATGCCTCTGGATGTCGTTCTTCCATTGGCTAGCTTCTATAACATCCACATTGCCCATAAATTTTTGCGGATGCCCCTTTCGGAAGGCTTTACTGACTCACTCCCATAATGACAGCACTGGGTGAGTCTGAACTGGTGTTCCCACTAACGACTGTTGTTGTGCATGGGTAAAGTTTTGTTTTGGGGTGGTTATAGCAGCATTAACCTCCCATGTTATGATATCTACGACCTCCGCTATGATTACAGTCCCCTGAGCGGCTTGTCGCTCCGACTGAGCCTCCCCCTCTATGGCCCTCCTCATTGAACGTGATGGTTTACCTCTCCTGGCATTTAGCAGCGAAAATCAAATCAAAATTGTATGAGATTCACTTCAAATATATACAATAGCATAAGAATGAGAATGCACAATATGAAAGAACAGTCCTAAGTATAGGGCTCTATATCAAAGAAACGCAATGTTGATAATGTAGCAAGTTCACACAAATCCTAAGGATACAAGAACCTGATGCTCTGATACCAAATGTGACAACCCGCATATTCTAATACCAAGTGGCCAATCCTCTATTAAAATAAAATAGGAATCCAGTATGGTTATATTCTCAGCATCACTGTCACAATAAGTAATATAAATATAAACTAATAAAACCATATATATAAATGAATAGAATAAATGACATGCATAAACAAATAAATGTGAACCAAATAAACCATCGACCACTAACAGTAATCATCCAACTAAAATAAAGATGATAAATAAAATATCACTGACATAAAGTAAAGTCCTATCCAACTACGGGCAACACGATCAAAAGGGAAAAATGGAGCGAAAAGAATCACATCTAGATAAAAAAAGTTGAGTCATCTATGTCAGTCTCGTAGCATCCATAACTACTGCAACGACAAGAAAGATCTATCTATGTTGTCCCTGCTACTGCCATCTAGGTTTTTTAAAAGAAAACAAGAAAACATATTTTCCCACAGGTCAAGGCCCAAAAATGTTTGAAAATATTTTGCAACTAATTAAATGCCTTGAATCATTAAATTATGTAGTGTATTACTTTCACAATTAATTAACCGGTCACACTCACGTGAGATAAAACCTCACCTCTCATCTAAAGTGTTCACCTAACACATTCATTTTATTATCCTAATTATACTACCCAGTCTAAATAGGATAATAACTGCTATCCAGGATTAATCCCGCTAATAGTCACCATTAGCTAAGTTTGTACTACCCTCTCTAGGTATAGGTTCATGAATAATATCTTAGTGACACAAATGCTACAGATAAACATTCACACAATATAATAACATAGCTACACCTATGCTATGAATAGATTTCAACCCTATACCGTATAAACATGCATATATATCGTCGCTATATACGTATAACCATATCCCCAAAGCATAGATCTTGCGTGCTATCGGGCTCTATATATACCACATACCATAACTGTCCACCGGGTCGTACTCTTACCACTAACCCAAATTCACATAAACAAATGAAGGCGGTCATATACATACATCCGAGTGTCATAACCATACCTTATCGCACCCAACCGATCTCTAAACCAATACCTATCCTCACACATGAATAGTGGTCATGCAACAATACTATGACCTAGGGAATCAATCCAACACCTGTAGGTCAACGTTAGAGTGGGTTGCCCACTATGCACAACCTCCTAACAATAGCAATACCGTGTAGGTATGTTTAATATAAAAAATTAACAAACATACGCATATATATATATATATATATATATATATATATATATATATATATATATATAATAAAGTAAGAAACTTATGTATGTCATAAGATGAAAAGATGATGTCATCAATATAATTTTTTTTGCACTCTCTATTTTACCCCTTAGAAATTTAGATTCCCCCTCTTTTAATATACTCTAATTTGTTTCCCCCTTATCTAAAAAATTCAAACATAAGGGTAGAATAGTCTTTCTATCCTTCTCTTCCTTACACCTGCCAAAACCCATCCGTTTCTCCTTTCAGTCCCTCTCACTTTATGCTGTCTCCTCTTCGAAACCCCTTTTCTCATTATGTTCTCTCTTCTCTCTCCACGAGAATCTTAGGGTTTCAAATCTCCCTCATCGATGATTGACGAGTAAGATGAATAACCCAAACCCTCATTCTCTCCCTCACTCATCCTCCTGCCTCCTCCTTCCTCCGTCTCTCTCTGGAATGCGCACAGGTAATCTCCCTCTTATCATTACATAATTTTTTTACTTTGAAGATTCATTTTTTTTAATCTCAAAGAGTAAGCATGTTATGATTTCCAAACTTTATATATGTTGTTTTGTATAGATGGTCACAGTGACGTGGGTTGGATAAATTCATATTTGGAGTGCATTTTTAGTTATTAGTTCAGATTTGGGGCTTTTCTCTCTCACCCTCCCTCTCTCTCAGATTTGAAATGCCGATTTCTGAAATTTTTGATCTGTAATGCTTATGTTTTTTCCTTTTGATTTTATGCATCTTCTTAGGTTTCTATGGAGCAAAGAGGAAGCCCTAACTGATGTGTCGGTTCAGTTCTTAGTTCCTTTATTAATATTTTGAAACAAAATGGTAAAACATAGGTATTCTTTCTATGATTTATTTTCTTTTGTTTTAGTTCTTATTTGGAAATTGTACTTCCCTAAAATTTATATTTTCTTACATTTTTTTTGGAGTTCTTTGTACTTTTTACTTTTTTTTGCCCATCAGAGACTTTATCACAGCTATGAAGTTATCCATTTCCACCCCCGGTGTCACAATGCTGTAGGTAAATTTTTTTCTCACTATGCAAGGTCTTTGTTTATTACTTTTCTTTGACATGGCTTCCTATTGTTGTTATATTGTTTATAATACCTATAAATTTAGTAGCAATATGAACAATTACTATAAAAATGATGTTATAAGATGAATAATCTCAATATCTAAAATGGATGTCCTACGTGCATGTGTATTTGTATTGTATTGTACATATGTAGTTGTACTGTACCAAGTTCTATATCATTAATGTATTTGTATTGTACCAAGTTATGCAGAGAAAAACATGTTTCTTTCTATACATGGGTTGCGGAAAAATAAATAGAAAGTAATCATTTTGTAATTATTTATATCACTTGAATTTTGAACACCGACATTTCTTGCACATTCGACTTTGGTTGATTTTGTAGAACAATGACAATCTATTTGAACATGTACAATCAATTGGTTGTACTCAGATTTCCTATTTGTCGGTGCTCATGAACACACATCGATAAACTGATAAATTCTATTGGTTGTTGACGTGGCGTAGAGGTAGCCTTCTAATATCCTTGATGTGCGTATGCTACTTTTTTTTTGAGTTTTAGTTTGGTTAATAAAGGATCATATTCTTATTGCTTAGATCTTATTAGTGAATATATTTTTTATTTTATTTCATTAACTGTCGTTACATGAATCGTGAGTTGTAACAATTTTTTTATTTATTTGTTTTTCAAGAATCACGAGTTGTCTTGAAGATCATAGCATATCAAATCCCTGTTAAGATACACTCTCTGTTAAATTTTAAGTTTTCTTTTATTCTATGTTTGTCTAATTTCTTAGGTTTGGTAACTTTCAGATTGTAGACTAAAACATATAAAGGTTCAAGATGATAATTTCAATCATCTTCTATCCTAATCGCAATTTTGTATAACACGATTAGTTATCTTGGGATTGCTTGTTTCAAATTCGGGTGTGGCATATCCCTATTGTAGTTTTCAAAGTTCGATTCTCTTTATGCATGAATAGTACTCATATTAATGAAATTGTAAATGTAAGCTGTAATTGACATACCTACATGCATTATTTATTTCTTTGTTGTAATTGGAGTGTAAGTAAACTATGATCCCAATTGCTCCTTTTATGTTTTTGCACAGTACACGTTTCTGGAAACAATCAAATGGATCCTACTACTCGAAACATATGCTTCTGGAAACAATCAAATGGATACTCCCACTGCTCTTACATATGTTATATTTCCATTTTTAAGTTGCTTGAAATGGTCTATGCCCCTTGGTATAAATTCTTAATAATATCGAATCTTTGTTTACACTTAAGTAGCACTGAGTTTACATATTATGCACACTACGCTTTGGTTTGTTAACTACATGTGTTGAAGTTTTGTTGAGTATTTGGTGTTTGGATCTTTGAAGTTTGCCCAGGTAAATAAAAGTACACGATTTGACTTTTTTTTAATTTCCTTTTCTAATCATTTTTTCTATTCAGAAGAAACGAAATAGATACGATAGAATGAAGTTACATATCCTCACACACAACACCACAAGACGGTATTTTCTTTACTTCCATTACGATATAATGAAGTTACAGAAACAGATACGATAGAATGAAGTTACAGATCACAACAATGGACGGTATTTTCTTTGCTTCCATTATTGTCATTCTTAAGAGACCACCTCGGCCTCTTTAAACCCATTGATGTGGCCGATATTCTCTTTCTCTTATAACTAGATTTATATTTTCCAAAAATCTTCAATTCCTAAATCCACATTAGAGTTGTGAGTTTTAGCAGTAGACCATGTTTTGCTATGTTCGATCACAAGTAAGTTATGCCATGTTATGTTTTTCGTGTAAATCTTCTAACAATTTATTAGCATTCTTTTTGGATTCTTAAATAGCATTGGACAATTCTTGGACATGTTTCTCATTAATGTACACACTAGGAGGCTTCAAATTGTTAGAAACATCTCCATTTAATGAGTCGTTAACAGCAGACCATGCTTTAGAGTAGTGGCGTAGCAGTACCTCATTTATGTGTTTGAAGAGCAGCACAAATATCTTTCTAACAATTTGAGTTATTAGTAGCAAACCATGCTTTCTATCTGTTGTGAATTTTTGTTTGAGTCGGCATTAATGTGGATTGATTTTGAGTTTTTAGTCCTTCTAGCTGTTGTGAATTTTTAGTTTTAGTTTTAGTTTTGACTCGGAATTAATGTACAATGACTTTTATTTTACAGTTTTGCCGACTCATTGCATCTTCTTAACACTCCATATTTTGTAATTTTTAGTTTTAGTTTTAGTTTTCCAGTTCTGGGTGTTGACTATGTATTTGTGAAATTATTTCCTAGATTTATATCTCGATGGTTGCCAAAATGTTTTGCTGATTCCATTGATGAAGCACCAGGGAAGCACCAGCCACCGTGAACCCCCAGGGAAACACCATCACCTACAATCAATTTGAAAGTGCCCATCATACATTGTAAGTTGAGTTAAAAGTAAAAACACATGTTAAATGCAGCCATAATTGTTTATAAACCATAGTTGAATGCAGCTTTATTGTATTTCTTTTTTTCCGCAGATTAGGATATTATGCGGTGTGGATCATGACGATCTCAAGGGGCTGGTTATTGTATCAAAGTGGATCAGAGAAACGGTAATCTTTGGAATCTTTTCATGGAAAATTTGAAATTATTTTGTTTGAATCTGATTTGTGTTGTGTAAATGAACAGACTTTGGTTGTAAAGAAATTGCATTTCTCATTTTGTACGCCAACAAAGAGAAGAATGGAGTTTCAAAACTGTATTAAGTTTCTTGATTCCACTGATTTTGAACAAGTAGAAGCTCCTAATGCTCCAAAACAATGGTGATAACCTCCATATCGATCGAGTAAAAAGAAGCTGGCAGATATATCAGTGTCTTTATTTGGTTCAACAGATGAAGAGTGGCCCAGGAGAGTTGTTTATGGATACGGAAACATAATGAATTTCTAAGTTTGTTCTGATTGGCTTTAAACCAATTTTTTTTTTGGTTTTACACATTTTGAGTTTGTTCAAATATAACTGCCAGCGGTGTGGGTAAATTTTTTTGACGAAAAAAGCACCAGCAGTTCAAGGCCTTACTGGTTATGCCCAATCCGGGGAGCTGGTGGCTATATTGGGTCCTTCTGGCTATGGAAAGTGTACACTTCTCGATGCCTGGGCATGTAGGTCTTAATATCTATCACATTTATCGAACGACAAGCAATTTGGAAGGATACGGATGAAATGGTGAAACCATAGGGAGATGGGCACAAATGGGCACTAAAGGCATTCGGAATGAATTTCAATTCAATTTGGGAAATGGAAGATGTAGTTGATATTATGTTCGTATATTCCAACAACATGCACATAGTATCGAAAACGTTTGGGGTAGAAGCAGCATGAAAAGCCATCATAGACGAGGTGACAAGCGTGTTCAAAATATATGGGGTGGAAGTTGATTTTCAACATTTAAGCCTAATTAAGGACTACATGACCCGCTCCGCGTGGGTATCGGACTGTGAGCAGACACGTGGGCATAACTGAGTTGATATCACCATTCCCAGATATGTCAATTGAGACAACTTATAAGTTCATAGTTGAAGCTGCTTCTCATGGGATGACTGACAACTTGGAGACACCTTTGGCTAGGATCTGCCTTGGTTTACCTGTAAAGGTGGAGACAAAGGTGGAGACAGGATGTTTTGATTTGTTGCAGAAGTTGAAGATCTGACATATATACAACACTAAGTTTTCCATTTTTTAATTTTATGTATTTGTTTTTATGCACGTTTTTTCAAATGCCCACACTGTTCTCAGTATTCTCCCAACACCACTACCACCAAGAAAAGGTAATGATTTGGATATTGAGCTGCTGCTATCCATTGGTTCTCATTTAGAGAAGTTGAGGACTCTTATTGTAATATTGATAAGGTAAATAAGTCATTTTATTTTTTTGATACTTTTTTGGGTGTCTAAATGTAATTTTGTTGTGATTCGCAATATTATATACATGACAGTAACATTGTCGACTGTCCTCTCAAGTGGTTGACGATCATTTGATTTAAAGTCATGTAATGACTCAAGTGTTTTGATTATTTACAACTACACATGGAATTTCTACCTCCTCCTTATGTTAAATTTTGTACTTTTAGTTGTAAGTTATGGAAGAACATAGTATCAATGTCATGGATTTCTGTAGGTATTAACTATAATATCTTTTATTCTTTTTGAAACTGTTCTTAAATTTGTGATTTTCTTTGTAGATTTGTCATTTCTAGACATTTAGTTTTCTTTGCATCTTTTATAGTTTTAATTGTCATACACTCGACATATAGTTCTTTCATTTAGTTTGAACAGTAGTATGTGTTAACTCATACTAGGTCTGTTTATCTTTGGCAATTATGATCTTGACAAGAAAGAATCCACTCAACTTTTTGTAAAGTTTACAGAGAGTTTGGCATTGTTTGGGGCACTTCTCTTTTTCATTGGATTGAGGAATTTGATACCAAGGAGATCACTCAAGAAGAAGACTCCCAAAACAAAGAAAATTTAAGAAAGAATTCTATGGTTTTGTGTTTGAATTGAGGTGATGGCTTCAACTTTGTTGTTCTCTTATCATTTTGGCTGGACCTTTTTTGCTTTTAAATTATCGGCCATGATCTGTTCCCTTACTAAGATTTATGGAAATTTTTATTCTGAGTTTCAAAGAGATCGTGAGAATTGGTGTAGGCGATTGTAAGGTAGATACATGGTTTCCTTTGAATTTCCCTTTTCTTGGAAATAGTTTAATTTTCAATGTGTCTGGAGTCATCTTATGTTGAAACTTGAATCAATGATACTATTTTCGAAAAAAAATATAGCAGTTAAAACTCAAAATTGTTTTCTAGACATATAGTGCTCTTTTGGGCATTATGTCACTATGTATAAAAAATTATCTTATAAAGTATGTGCGCCTATGTTCATTTTGGGACAACACGACACAACATGTTTTTTTGACACAAACACACCATGACATGACTTTGTATTATTTTTTATTTAACACGAACATTACCCATTTAGAATCTGAAGTGGCACGTGGTGTGCGTATACCATTCGTGTTTGGTTGGGAACGAAATTTTTATCGTTTTATTATTACGTACTTTGGAAATTTTGTCATTTTGCGATTGCGTACTTTGAAAAAATTTCGTTGTGCCTTCATGTACGGGCGTATAGTAGCGTCATGTCAGTGACACAATGTATTTTATAGATACTTAGCGGGTAAGGTCTCACATAGCAAATAACCATAAACTATGTATTTTATTACAAAGTCCCTCTTTTGGGAACTTTCTAGCTCTATGTCAGCGACACGATGTATTTGTTATATAAATAATAATTAGCGTGGTTTATATAATATTTGACTAGCTATTTTAATTGACTAATTATATTTTTTGTTTTGTATTAGGTCACATTTTGAAAACTACGGACAATCATTATAGTGGAACACGTGGGAAAACCTAATTGATATATATGTGATTTTTTTAAAGAAGTTTATTTCTTTAAAGTATTTATTTGATTAATTTGGACTTTTTGAATATTATACGATTGGTTGTTACACCTTAAACAGGGTGGATAGTCCAATAAACAAAGAAGATTATGTCCATTTTTTTTAAATTGACACTTTGTTAATTTGAGGCACGGTGTAAACTTTGATTGATGAATATTATGTAGTTCATTTTATATGTGAGTTTATTTGATGCATTTAGACTATTTGAATGTTGTTAGACTATTTGTTATATATTAAGCAGGGTGGATAGTCTTATAAACAAAGGAGGTTATCGTCAATTTTTTTAAAATTCCTTTTCGTTTTGTTGGGGAATGAATTTTTTGCCTTTTTGTAGTTTCGTACATTGAATTTTTTTGTCGTTTTATGATTATCAGCGTGCCTTCAGGCATGGGCATATCCTAGTATATATATATATATATATATAAGTCATCCCAATACGTATATATATAAAGCACTCACTTCCTACGAAATCCCAAAACATGCAAGTCTATCAATCTAGAAGTCCGAATTGACTTCCCGATTATATTTATAAGTGTTTACTCGCTTGAATTCATGTTTCACTTCACCCGAACCCATCAAGTCATTGGCCTAATGCACATATTAAACCCTAGAAAATATTCCCTAGTAGTTCGACTCTATATCGGAAGTCCCTACACTCATTCTCCAAGCTCTAGAGGGTCAGAATGGCACGTAAACAAAATCTAGACATGCCAGAAACTGAACCTGTTGGCTTGGCAGACCGAATTGTTTCGGTCAAACAAACTAATTTTCTCATCCAACAAATCATCCAATCATATTCTTCCTCTAGTTTTCTCCTCGCAAACCTTTCAATGGAGGTCTTAAGCCTCCCAAAACATCATCTTAACATCTTATATCAATACCTAACCAACCCAAAAACATTATAACTAAAAAACTCGAATCCATAATCAAAACCCTAGGATTCCTAATCACAAATAAATTTAATTAAACTAAGAATTAATCGAACTTGAATTTTCATTAATTTAATACCCTATCAATGTTCTAGAAGTTCATACTTGTAAACCCAAAATTTAATCACAAAATTCTTACACATTCATGATCAATTAATTATCAATCACAATCAGATATTAATCACAACTTAAATCTCTTACTTCAATTCTCAAAGCTTCAACCTTTAATCTCATATTTAACCCTATCAATTATGGATGTAATTAACTACATAATTTTGCAATCTAAAGCAAATAAATAATTGCCTTTAATTATTTGAATCTGAAGTCTCACGCATATGAACGATTTAAATCCGAAGATTAGCCCTTCCTTATCTTCTCCACGGTTCTTTGCTCCCTTTTCTTCCTTTTCCTAAGCTTTACCTTAAGCACAATTATACAAAGATTAAAAAGTGGGCTATCATCCACCTCCCTAATGCTTAAATACCTCTTGATTACACCCTAATCCTATTTCTTTAATTAAATCCTAGGTGTAAAAAGATGGTTATACCCCCATACGAGTCCTGTTATGTCTAAAAAATCCCCGAAATGCAATTATAACATATGGGTACCTATTTTGGACTACTTTAATCCATTTCGGATCATCGATGAACTCACAAAGGTCACCAAACTACAAATACACTAGCATCTCATTAGCCGGGCCCTACCCATGCGTACTGTACACATCGCCCATAAACTATATAAATTTGTTGATGTAACTCTCTATCAACATAATATAATAAACTATCATTTTCGTCAATATGCGGCATATAATAAATCACATATCTATTTACTTATCACACACAAGTAAATGATAATAATAATAAATATTAATCCTTAAATCGCTAATTAATATTTACCGAATCCAATTTAATTTCATTAATTAAATTAATAATTAAATGCACATGGAAATTAAATAATCATAAAAGTAAGGGGACATTATACTATGTATTCTAGAAAGATATTTCTTTGGGAGCCTTCCTAGCCAGGCTAGTCAATGGAGCATAGAGCTTCCTCGGTTCTGCTAAACGTGGTATTTCGAGTAGTCTAATTAACCTATTCCATATAACATTGAATGAACTCCCATTTGCCTTGATGTTGTTATTTATCTTTTAGTGAGGTAAAATTATCTATGAGTAGGTAGTTTTTTGAACAAGCCCCTTTTACATTTGCCCCATCGTAAATAAAGTTGTTGTGCAAACAAGACGTTTCTATACGAAACTCCTCATTAAGATTGTTGTATGTAAAAATTATCTCCCTACGCGGATTAATGAAAGACAGTCATATGACATCCTAGGTGGCCAGTAGCTACATTGATCGATATCAGAAGAACCTAGTCGACAGGAAGGCCGATCAGTTCTAGAATTTGAACCATCAGGAATAACAAAATTTACTCGATTGAAAGGCGATCAACATTGAAAAACAAAAGTGACATTTATTGTATGCGGATGTAAATTTCTGGAAATATAAAGGTATTCCATCTCTTGGGTTCTACCCCATTATTAATAGACAGTCTTCCTTTGCTCAAGGGGAACAATCCAATCATTTTTCAAGCACACCATATCGAGATATTGTAATCATCTTAAATAAAAGTAACAATGGACGTAGGCTTTCTTCATAGCCGAACCATTTCAAAAATCTTTGTCCCTTGTGTGTTTTATTAAGATTGCTTATATTATCTATTATTAGAAAATTAGGTCACTCCTTTTTTAGACATCAATAGATTGGCGTTGTCCATGGGAACGACTGCTTGTCATCGTTCTCTACTTTATATATTCCTTCATTCATTAGTTGGTTTAAAGAATGACTACTATTATTGAAAGCAGCTTGGCAGTTACAGGTAATAATCCAGAAATGTTTGCTCCCCTGGTGAGATGGACCTACAAAGGATCCTATTGAATTTGGCTAAGGGATAAGAGCCTATGCAAGAGTCAGTCAGACAATTAGCTCGCACAATGCAAGACAAATCCTCCAATTCTAGAAGAGGCATGCCACCTCTACCAGCTAGTAACGAAAGGAGTTACCATTCCCAGTATTCTCATGACAGGTCATACCGATCGTCCTAGAGTAACATCTTCATTCTAACCAATAGACTACGATGACGGTAAATCTTTTTCCAAAGAAAGTCCAAGTGTATTGGAGAGGCTAAGTAGGGAATCTACTTTTAATCGCCTAGGTCCTCAGGTAACTAGAGGTCATCACAGGGAGAAAGAACACCGTTTTTAACACAGAGAAAGATCGGTGAGATCAAGAGCTAGTATGCGGGGTTCTCTGCGTGCTGACCAGACTTGTCAGGAGGAGAGTTTAACACTTAGGCACATTAAAGCCACCAAATCCACTTCTGTCAACTCCAAATGAGAGGAGCATTCTTGGAAGGGATCCATGCACTGACTAGAAGATCGATTGGGGGAAATGGCTAAAATAAAAAATCTTTTACAACGGAGCTTTAATAAACGCTCACCTTTCATTTAGGATATTGTGGACTACCCCATACTTTTCAAGTTCAAGCCACCGGTTGTCACTCCTAAATATGATGGGAAAACTGATCCAATTTTACATATTGAGTAGTATCAAGCTGTTGTTGATATTTATTCTGTCCCCGATGAGATGAGGTTCAGGACTTTCTCCAGTTCCATCACAGGTCCAACCCGGATATGGTATAACAATCTACTTAGAGGTAAAATTTCCAGTTTTCATCAGTTGTATAGAGGTAATATAATCCCGAGTGCTTTTTCCAGGTTTTTGGCGCATGGTCAAGATATGAGTAACACTGTTGATCGGTTTGGCCCCAAAGCAAAAGTACTTTTGATTTGTGGCCAAGCTGATCAAGAGCATTACTAATATATTGACCCTGTACCAAAAACCTGGAGAGAGTACTCGGTATTATATTACACGGTTTAATAATGAGAAGTTAGAAGTGGTGGATTATGAAGAAAAATAGCCATTACAGCGTTAATGAGTGAGTTATTGGCAAAATATCTTTACTACACCCTGACAAAAAACCCACCCAAGAGTATTAAAGAGTTGATGGATAAATATTGAAAGATCATGAACGCTGAGGAAGCCATGGAAGAAAAAAAATTCCCAGAGATCGAAGCTAAGGTATAGAAGAACAATTCATTCAAAAAAGATAAAAAGATAAGAAGTCTGATATGATCAAGAAGTTAGATGAGTATACCCCAATCACTAAGGGTATTCAACACATCCTGGAAGAAATCAGGGGAAATGAAGATTTGAACTGTCTTGGGAAATTGAGGACACCCCTAACAAAATTGATAAGTCCAAGTATTATGATTTTCATCGCAATCAAGGACACACCACTGATAGTTGCATAGACCTAAAAAAGGAGGTTGAAACTCTTATTCGATGAGGAAAGCTAGCAAAATTTGTTGATCAGAATGGTAGCCGAGATACTAGGAAGAGATCTGAGTCACCCGGTCGAGGAAAAGAGGATACGAAAAGGGCACGCATCAACAACTATAAGAATGACCCCGACCTATCGAAGAAGCCTGACGAGCCAGAAATGAATGTGGGTATTATTTCTTTTGGTTGTAATTTTATTTGCAGGAGGAGATGCAGGCGGAGGAGATGGACTTGCTGAAATAAAGGTGTACTTAGATGAAGCCAAAGCTTGTCCCACTATTAGGCGTATTGATATGTCTGAGAACAGTGATAGTCGGCCTAGGAAAGTCAATAAAGACAAATTGGTGATCGGCTTCTCTAAAAATGATCTGAGTGGGGTACTTTATCCTCATGGCAATCCATTGGTAATTACTTGCAGAGTTCACCTTGGCAGAGTGACCAAAGTTTTGGTTGATAATGGGAGTTTGTCTGATGTAATATTCTACAACTGTTTTCAAAGCTTAGGGCTATAAAATAGTAAGTTGGAACTCTATCACAAGCCTCTTATACGATATTCTGGAGAAAGGTTATTGAGAAGAGTGCTCTTGTGTTCAACTTAAGAAATTATTTAATTAATCAAAATTTTACCCAATTAAATCCTAAACATGCATCTAGGTGTGATTGAAGAAGATGAAATCATGCAAGAACAATCAAACACACACATGTGAGGAAAAATCCCCCAAAGGGGCAAAACCTTTTTATTTTTCACTATAATTTGTACTATACAGATACACGAATTACAATGAAAAACAAGTGACACAGAAATACCCACAGGTGTCGGTTCTGTAGTCGGCAGCTGGAATCTCCCTCGGGAACTCCAGGTGAGTAGCAATAAAGAAGGAAGACGACTTCTCCACAATGGTTGAACAAACACAAGGTTGTGTTCTTGGGTTTCAAAGATATTCACAAAGATTTGGAAAAGTTGTGTGAATAAAAACATGAGTGCTGGGACTAAAAAATATGAAGACTAGAGTAATTAAAACTCTTAAAATCGTCTTCCAAAGTCTTATCAAATAACTCCCCCAAAGTTGGCTTTTATAAGAAAACCAAAAGGAGTTTTAAAAATTTGGAACTCTTGCCAGCGTCAGGTACCCAGAACCGGTTCGGGTGTACCACGAACCGATTTGCCCCACCGAACCGGTTCAACTTTCGGTTCGCAAAACTTCGCTGGTTTTGGGGCAAAATTCACAGAGCATTCTTCCAAGTCTTTTCTCAGAATTTTCTCCATTTTCAAAGGGCCATAACTTCTTCACCATAGCTTGGATTGAGGTGTCGTTTCTTCCAGTATCTTTGTTACAGAAAGTTTTTCAACTTTCCAGTTGACTGGACCTTCAGAAGGTGGCTATAAAAATTACAAAAATGCCCTTGAACTTCCATATCTTGCCTTATTTCACTGTTTTGACTTCTCTTGCATACCACTTGTAATAAGTCCCTAAAATCATGGAACGTGAAGTCGTTGAGGAAGATGTGGGACAAATGATGGAGATAATGAATGCTTGATTCCCGACATTCGGATTGAGGTCGTCGTGTGAGATCGTGAAGAGACGTGCCTTTTGTAGCGGCGTACGACATATACAGATGTAAGATAACGGACATGAAAAACATGTCCTTACAAATATCCCCCTATGTCTATGCCGGTACATACATAAAAATCCGAATTATCAACTAACAAAATTGCCTATACAAATCTACCCTCCCATGAACCCAAAATTGGAAAGGTACAAATGAATAAGTCTACATCGTTTGTTCTTCAAATCTTTAAAACTTTTCTCATCAGGGTGTGCAACAGATTTTCATCAATGAAGTACCTACACACATGAGATAAAGCAAAATACCAAGTGACATATCGAGTTTGAAACGAGATAAACATGGATACCAATTTATGATGAAAGCATACATCAAATCTCAAAAACTCCCCCATAATATGATAATTCTTTCTTCCCCTTTTTATAATGTTCCCAAATAGACAGATATGAGAAGAAGAAATAAATGCAAATGGATAATGTCACAAGGAAAGAAACTTCTATTTTTGAAGTTTTCAAAATTTTTCCGCACACAATTTACAAACTAAGAAATCACACCATGAACGAACACAAAACAACCAAGTCGATGATAGCATAAATGTATGGGTGTGATCAAATTCGATAGGAAAATCAATGCATACAAACATGACATATGTGCACGATGAATATCGGATACTCCTGACAAATGAACTCAAAATCTTCCTTTGGTTTGAAAAAATGGAAATATGAGACATTGACTCAATCAAATCAACAAATCAAAGCCCAAAGTGATTTCCACACCAATAATGTCCAAAACGATTTCATGCCTTTTCAGGACTTTTAAGGAAGTGCAAACCCATTTTAAATTCTCCAACCAAACTCCTCAGGTTTATATTTTGAATAGAGGTAATCTAAATTCTCAAAATTTGGAGAAGTGATGGTGAAACCTAATGGCCCATATTTGGCATGAATTGGTTTTTATTTCCTTTAAATTTTTTTGGGCTCTTTTAACTTCTTTGGACCTCGGATAATAAAATTACTCAATTTTTGTAGGTTTGTTTTAACGGTGGCTTAGTATTCGCAAAGGCAAAATGAACCTTTCACAGTCCTTCCCCATTTTCAAATAAACGCACAGTCTCACCAAACGGTTATAACATGCATTCCAATCTTGTCAAGTTTATCGCATATTGTACGTTGTATAAACAGAATTGAGATGGAAACACTCAAGCCAATATGTGATAGACAAGTACAATAATAAAATATAGCCGTGCATGTGTGAAATAAGGAGATAGGAGTCAAACATGTAGAAATATATCACTAATCACATCTCAAAGACTCCAAATAATGTAAAGCACATGGATGAAATGATGTAGCGTCTCAAATCTCTATCAAACAGTCACAAGGATAAATGGAATGAAATTATGACTCGGCTATCTTAAATGTTCATCCATAAAAGGTGCAAAAAAAATACAAAAATCTTTTTGGATTTTTTAAAAATTTTATCAAAATAAAATCTTTTTTAGCTTTTCTAAAATTTTTCTAGAAATAAAATCATTTTGGATTTTTTGAAAGAAATTTAAAAAATCAAAAGGAATAAAAATAAATTAATGATACAAACTAGCAATAGGAATCATATGATATGAAACAGATAATGCAACCTATGCTAGACACGGACCAACCCCTCAGTCAACTATGCAAATCCCGAAAGACTTCCTAAGACTCTAGAATCTAAGGGCATCTAAAGGTTTCGTGAAAATATCGGTTAACTGACGGTCGGTGGGTATGATACTCAGGGATACAACTTTCTCCTAACTAACTGACGTATAAAGTGCTCGCGTATCCTGATGTGCTTTGTGCACGAATGCTAGACGGGATTGCGGGATATGCGTATCGCCCTCGTGTTATCATGTGAGATGGTAATGGTGTCCTATGATATCCCATAATCATCCAGCATTTGCTTCATCCATAAGAGTTGTGTGCAATAAATCTTGGCGGTGATGTACTCAGCCTCCACAGTGGACAAAGAGATGGAGTTTTGCTTCTTGCTCAACCAGGAGACAAGAGCAGAACAAAAATATAAACACCCACCGGATGTGCTCCTACAACCATCTACATCCCCGGCCCAATCGGCATCCGAAAAGGCGGAAAAATGGTCATTGGTATCAAAGGAATACCAAATACCATATGAGAGAGTCCCACTCACGTATTTGATAATATGTTTTAGAGATAGTAAGTGTGACTCTTTCGGGGATGCCTGATATCGCGCACAAACTCCAACACTAAAGGCTATGTCAGGATGACTGGAAGTCAAGTAGAGAAGACTACCTATCATACTCTGATACAAGGTTTGCTCAATGTCCTTGCCTGAAGTGTCCTTACTAAGCTTGATAGAAGTACTCATAGGTGTACGTGCATGCTTAGCGGAGTCTAAACAAAATTTCTTCACTAGGTCTCTAACATACTTGGATTGGGAGATGAACATCCCATCCTCTAGCTGATGAACCTGGAAACCAAGGAAGAAAGTAAGCTCACCTACCATGATCATCTCAAACTCACTTTTCATCTCCTCCTCAAAGTGGTGAGCATGTTGGGAGCATGTGGATCCAAAGACTATGTTGTCCACATAGACTTGGGCAACCCAAATAGCACCGTCATCTCTCCTGACAAACAACGTCATATCAACTCCCCCTCTCTTGAAGCCACGGGCTAAGAGATAGTTAGTAAGCCTGTCGTACCAAGCACGAGGTGCTTGCTTCAAACCATACAAGGCTTTCCTTATATAGTAGATGTGGTTCGGGTG
>CASBWL010000307.1:0-59000 GCA_949130495.1 Sambucus nigra
ACCCGTTGGCAAGAGAAAGTTATGTTCTTCCTCACATCACTAAAACTTGCATACATTCTAGATGATAACCTTGAACAAATTCCCGAGCCCACACCCGAAGACACCGAAGGAATAAAGCAAAAACGTGTGAAGAGGAAAGAAGACGAATTTATGTGTCGAGGACACATCCTCAATGCTTTGTCTCAAACTGTTTATAGCGCTCATAGAATGATTCCGACGGCAAAGGAATTATGGAAGGCTTTGGAGATAAAGTATCAAAACGAGGAAGCGAGCAATCGTAAGTTTCTAATTTCAAACTATATGAATTTTAGAATGAATAATGATAAATCTGTCGTTGCACAAGCCCATGAACTCCAACAAATTGTTGGTGACCTTAAAGCCGCTGGTATTAATCTTCAAGATGAATTTCAAGTAGGGGTGATTGTTTCAAAACTTCCATCCTCTTGGAATGGCTTTAAGAAGAAAATTAATCATGATGAAAAGACTTATACTGTGGAATCCCTTCTTCGTCACCTTCGTATTGAAGATGATACTCGTATTCGAGAAAAGAAGGATGAACAAAGTGAGGGTCATTCAAAAGCTAATATGGTTGAGGATCAAAAATCCAAGATTACCAAAGACTCAAAATTTAAAGCAAAGAATGATTCCAAATTCAAGAACCAAGGTGCAAATAAGAAAAAGAAGGGAAAATGTTTCTTCTGTGACAAACCGGGCCATTATTCTCGAGAATGTCGTCTTAAAAAGAAGGCATTTAAAGAAAAACAAGGGTCGAAGGAAACCAACAATGTTGAAGATCTTATTGCTACTGTTTGCGAAGCAAATTCAATTGATAATGAAAGTGGATGGTGGCTGGATACCGGCGCAACGGTCCACATATGCAAAGACCGCTCTTCATTCAAAACATATCAAGAAATTGATGGAAAAGAAGTGAAGATGGCAAATAATCTTCGCGCCAATGTAGTTGGAAAAGGCACAGTGGAATTGAAGCTAACTTCTGGAAAGACACTTACTCTAATTGATGTACTTCATGTACCTGATATGTGTAAAAATCTTGTGTCTGGGGACCTTCTCAATAAGAGAGGTTTCAAACTAGTGTATGAGTCTGATAAGTTTGTATTGTCTAAGAATGGCCAATTTATTGGCAAAGGGTACTCTTGTAACGGCATGATTAAAATTAATGTAATCAATGATATTAGTTCTGCTTATATGGTTGAGTCTATTTCTTTATGGCATAGTAGATTAGGTCATGTGAATTATAGAAGTATAAAAAATATGACTAATCTCGGCTTAATCTCGGATTGTAAATTTGATAACCTTTTTAAATGTGAAATTTGTGCTCAATCGAAGATAACTAGAAAGTCGTTCAAATCTGTTGAGAGGAAATCCGAAATGCTTGATCTTATTCATAGTGATGTATGTGATATGAAGAGTAATATGACTCGTGGTGGAAATAAATATTTCTTAACTTTCATTGATGATTACTCTAAGTATGCATATACATATTTACTTAAAAGTAAAGATGAAGTTTTTGAGAAATTCCTAATTTTTAAAGCAGAAGTTGAAACTCAACAAAATCGAAAAATTAAAGTCCTACGATCCGATAGGGGTGGTGAATATTACCCGAGTGAGTTTATACAATTTTGTAATACTCATGGGATAATCCATCAAGTTACGGCGCCATATACGCCACAACAAAATGGAACGGCGGAAAGGAAAAATAGGACTTTAGTTGAAATGATAAATTCAATGTTAATCAGTTCTGGTTTACCTTTGTCGATGTGGGGAGAAGCGGTTTTATCCGCATGTTATATTTTAAATAGAGTTCCATTGAAAAACAAGGATATTACACCATATGAATTATGGTTTAATCGTAAGCCTAATCTTAGACGTCTTAAAGTTTGGGGATGTCTTGCTTATGTAAGAAAACCCGAACCTAAAAGACCTAAACTAGGAAATAGGACTTACAAATGTGTTTTTATTGGATACTCTAGTAACAGTACGACTTATAGATTTTTAAACCTTGAAACTCAAGAAATCATTGAGTCGGTAGATGTGCAATTTTTTGAACATCTAACAAAGTTTAGTACTTTGAATCAAGGTTTAGAAAATAATAATTCGACTGTTGACTCCTCAAATTTAGAAGAAAATTCACAACCTATATCTTCTTCAGAAACAACGAATGACGTTGAACCACGAAGGAGTAAAAGACAAAGAACTGAAAAAACATTTGGGCCTGACTTTGTTATTTATTTAGTTGAAGGGGATTTAAATGAGACTAAGAACAAAACTAAATTTGTTCTTAATGTAGAAGATGAACCGACCACATTTCATGAAGCGGTAACATCTAGGGATGCTGTCTTTTGGAAAGAAGCAATAAATGATGAAATGAACTCAATTTTGTCAAATCAAACTTGGGTTATTTCCGATCTTCCCCCTGGGTCTAAACCTATTGGGTGCAAATGGATATTTAAAAGAAAATTAAATCCGGATGGTTCTATAAATAAATTTAAGGCAAGACTAGTTGCTAAAGGCTATAAGCAAAAATATGGAATTGATTACTTTGATACATATGCTCCTGTTGCTCGAATCACTTCCATTAGGATATTAATATCTCTTGCTTCTATTCACAATTTAGTTATTCATCAAATGGATGTTAAAACTGCATTTTTAAATGGTGATTTAGAAGAAGAGATTTATATGGAACAACCCGAAGGGTTTGTATTGCCTGGCCAAGAAAAGAAAGTGTGTAAATTGGTTAAATCTCTTTATGGCCTTAAACAAGCTCCTATGCAATGGCATGAGAAGTTTAATAATATTGTTATATCCCATGGATATAAAGTTAATGATGCCGACAAATGTATATATAGTAAATTTGAAAATGGTGTTGGTGTTATTATATGCTTATATGTGGATGACATGTTAATATTTGGGTCTAATCTCAAATATGTTGAAGAAACCAAAAGGTTTCTTTCATCAAAATTTGATATGAAAGATCTTGGAGAAGCTGATGTAATTTTAGGAATCAAAATTGTGAGAAAGGATAATTCTTTAGCGTTATCTCAATCTCATTATATAGAAAAAGTTCTTAAAAGATATAATCATTTTGAACTTAAGCCAGCTGCTACACCTGTGGATCCTAGCATCAAATTAATGAAAAATACTGGGCGTGCTATGGACCAACTTAAATATGCTAGTATTATTGGGAGTCTAATGTATGCCATGCATTGCACTAGACCAGACATTGCTTATGCAGTGAGTATATTGTGTAGATTTACAAGTAATCCAGGACAAGAGCACTGGAATGCAATTTCTAGGGTGCTTAGATATCTGAAGAGGACTTTGGATTATGGCTTACATTATGTAGGATATCCATATGTTTTAGAAGGATATAGTGATTCAAGTTGGAATAATCTTGAATCAAAATCAAAGTCAACTACTGGTTGGATTTTTACGCTAGGAGGAGCAGCTATCTCTTGGGGATCCAAGAAACAAACATGTGTATCAGATTCAACAATGCAATCTGAATTTATAGCCCTAGCAGATGCATGTAAAGAAGCAGAATGGCTTAGAAATGTGTTGTATGATATTCCTTTATGGAAAAAGCCATCACCTTCTATTATGATAAGTTGTGATAACCAAGCCACAATTTATAAAGTTTCGAACAAAACTTACAACGGAAAATCTAGACACATTAGTCTAAGACATCAAATTATAAGAAAATTACTCAAGGAAGGAGTAATTACAGTCGACTATATTAAAACGAACAAGAATTTAGCAGATCCTCTGACTAAAGGTCTTGTAAGAGAGATGATATATATCACCTCAAAAGGAATGGGTCTAAGGTCTATTAAATAACACAACTATATTTAATGGGAACCCAACTCATATCTTGAAAATATAGATAGAGTTCAATGTGGTACAAACAAGTTAAATTATAGTTATGGAACACTAGGAATTTATACAAAAAGTTCCATTCCTATACGCCTAGTGTTGGTTTTCTGCATGTTAGAGGATGAAGGTTACTTCTTAATAAATCATATAAGTGTGACTCGCAGAATCACTAAAGTTGATTTACCTATTCGAGTGTCGAAAGTGTGGCCGCTTTCTATGAAATCAAGACCGATCCTAAAGCGCTCGTGAAATCAGGATTAGCACAAGGCCATAAAAGTGCATGCTAGAAGAACACTTATAAACTCAGAAATCGGTATGTGTGATAGTTCCGGCTAGTCTCAAAAGGTCCTTGGTTCAAGATACGTTCACCACAGCACCTTGATGAAGCTTTGAATTATTTTCACTATATGGAAGTTCAAGTCCGAAAGACACTTCTCATTTATGTACTAGATTTTAGCGATAATGCCAAAAGTTATTTATTGTCTTTTTTGCTTTGCTCTCTTGTGTATATTGAAATTGGTGGGAGAATGTTGGATTAATTCCAATATTTATTGAGTTTAATTTTTAGTTGTTAATATTTTATTATATTATTTGTGTTTTATTTTAAACATAGTTTGGGTTTTAATTTAGAAAGTAGAAACATGAGCAAATGGGTGTGAAAGATATGGGGAATGCTCAAAATCCCATATTGTCCCACATTGGAAGAATACTACAAAAGGTAGTGGTATATCAACTAAAGGACAACTAAGATTCTTAGTTGACAAGTCAAATAAGAGGCTATGATCCTACGCATCGCGGTGGTGCTTAAGCACCACCAATCGCGACACGCGTAAGCGCGTAAGCGCGACACGCGGCGCGCGAAAGGGCGATTGGGCGACTTAGGGCGCATTGCGCGCTTTGACGCGCACTTGGCACTTCGCACGTGCGCATCGTCGCTTGGAGCGTGGGAGCCTAAAGTTTTGACGAGGTAAAACAGATCAACGGTTGTGATTAAACGATCCGATCAAAGGGTTTAAAATCCGAAACGGCTTGATCTAAACCGTTAGATGAACTCGTAGCGTTTCGTGTAGGGGATGTCCATTCGCTTACGATGGGACGCCTAATCTGAACCGTTAGATCGTAGCTGTTCCAAACAGGCACGATCCAACGGTTGCTGAGTCACTCCATGAAGAGTTGTGACTGTTGAAGAACAGTCACAGAAATGGCTATAAAAAGAGCTCCAGACCTCTGTTTTGGACACCGAAAATTGCTAGTTTCTCCTCTCTCCGTCCTCTATACTTTGGCATTATCAAGTTACAAATTCAGAGTGTTCTCGGGTTTGATCAAACAGTACATAGTTTGAATCAAGCAACTGTTCATACACTGCATTGTATCCTGAAGGCAGGTTCTACAAAACCCATTGTGTACTCGCGGTTCTGGTTCTGTCTCAACCGGATTGGGAGAAATTTTGCCTAAAAGAAAGCGTTCCAAGAACGTGCCTTGCAGAAATTAATTATTATATTTCGTTCTTTCCATAATAAAACTCCAACAGTTTTAGGCAAAAATTTTATATTCTTATTACTCCACTCAAATGGAAGGAACTGTGGCACAATCTATCCAAGTCATGACTCAAGACTTAATTCGACTCGACCGTTTTGATGGCGGAAATTTCACCCGTTGGCAAGAGAAAGTTATGTTCTTCCTCACATCACTAAAACTTGCATACATTCTAGATGATAACCTTGAACAAATTCCCGAGCCCACACCCGAAGACACCGAAGGAATAAAGCAAAAACGTGTGAAGAGGAAAGAAGACGAATTTATGTGTCGAGGACACATCCTCAATGCTTTGTCTCAAACTGTTTATAGCGCTCATAGAATGATTCCGACGGCAAAGGAATTATGGAAGGCTTTGGAGATAAAGTATCAAAACGAGGAAGCGAGCAATCGTAAGTTTCTAATTTCAAACTATAGGAATTTTAGAATGAATAATGATAAATCTGTCGTTGCACAAGCCCATGAACTCCAACAAATTGTTGGTGACCTTAAAGCCGCTGGTATTAATCTTCAAGATGAATTTCAAGTAGGGGTGATTGTTTCAAAACTTCCATCCTCTTGGAATGGCTTTAAGAAGAAAATTAATCATGATGAAAAGACTTATACTGTGGAATCCCTTCTTCGTCACCTTCGTATTGAAGATGATACTCGTATTCGAGAAAAGAAGGATGAACAAAGTGAGGGTCATTCAAAAGCTAATATGGTTGAGGATCAAAAATCCAAGATTACCAAAGACTCAAAATTTAAAGCAAAGAATGATTCCAAATTCAAGAACCAAGGTGCAAATAAGAAAAAGAAGGGAAAATGTTTCTTCTGTGACAAACCGGGCCATTATTCTCGAGAATGTCGTCTTAAAAAGAAGGCATTTAAAGAAAAACAAGGGTCGAAGGAAACCAACAATGTTGAAGATCTTATTGCTACTGTTTGCGAAGCAAATTCAATTGATAATGAAAGTGGATGGTGGTTGGATACCGGCGCAACGGTCCACATATGCAAAGACCGCTCTTCATTCAAAACATATCAAGAAATTGATGGAAAAGAAGTGAAGATGGCAAATAATCTTCGCGCCAATGTAGTTGGAAAAGGCACAGTGGAATTGAAGCTAACTTCTGGAAAGACACTTACTCTAATTGATGTACTTCATGTACCTGATATGTGTAAAAATCTTGTGTCTGGGGACCTTCTCAATAAGAGAGGTTTCAAACTAGTGTATGAGTCTGATAAGTTTGTATTGTCTAAGAATGGCCAATTTATTGGCAAAGGGTACTCTTGTAACGGCATGATTAAAATTAATGTAATCAATGATATTAGTTCTGCTTATATGGTTGAGTCTATTTCTTTATGGCATAGTAGATTAGGTCATGTGAATTATAGAAGTATAAAAAATATGACTAATCTCGGCTTAATCTCGGATTGTAAATTTGATAACCTTTTTAAATGTGAAATTTGTGCTCAATCGAAGATAACTAGAAAGTCGTTCAAATCTGTTGAGAGGAAATCCGAAATGCTTGATCTTATTCATAGTGATGTATGTGATATGAAGAGTAATATGACTCGTGGTGGAAATAAATATTTCTTAACTTTCATTGATGATTACTCTAAGTATGCATATACATATTTACTTAAAAGTAAAGATGAAGTTTTTGAGAAATTCTTAATTTTTAAAGCAGAAGTTGAAACTCAACAAAATCGAAAAATTAAAGTCCTACGATCCGATAGGGGTGGTGAATATTACCCGAGTGAGTTTATACAATTTTGTAATACTCATGGGATAATCCATCAAGTTACGGCGCCATATACGCCACAACAAAATGGAACGGCGGAAAGGAAAAATAGGACTTTAGTTGAAATGATAAATTCAATGTTAATCAGTTCTGGTTTACCTTTGTCGATGTGGGGAGAAGCGGTTTTATCCGCATGTTATATTTTAAATAGAGTTCCATTGAAAAACAAGGATATTACACCATATGAATTATGGTTTAATCGTAAGCCTAATCTTAGACGTCTTAAAGTTTGGGGATGTCTTGCTTATGTAAGAAAACCCGAACCTAAAAGACCTAAACTAGGAAATAGGACTTACAAATGTGTTTTTATTGGATACTCTAGTAACAGTACGACTTATAGATTTTTAAACCTTGAAACTCAAGAAATCATTGAGTCGGTAGATGTGCAATTTTTTGAACATCTAACAAAGTTTAGTACTTTGAATCAAGGTTTAGAAAATAATAATTCGACTGTTGACTCCTCAAATTTAGAAGAAAATTCACAACCTATATCTTCTTCAGAAACAACGAATGACGTTGAACCACGAAGGAGTAAAAGACAAAGAACTGAAAAAACATTTGGGCCTGACTTTGTTATTTATTTAGTTGAAGGGGATTTAAATGAGACTAAGAACAAAACTAAATTTGTTCTTAATGTAGAAGATGAACCGACCACATTTCATGAAGCGGTAACATCTAGGGATGCTGTCTTTTGGAAAGAAGCAATAAATGATGAAATGAACTCAATTTTGTCAAATCAAACTTGGGTTATTTCCGATCTTCCCCCTGGGTCTAAACCTATTGGGTGCAAATGGATATTTAAAAGAAAATTAAATCCGGATGGTTCTATAAATAAATTTAAGGCAAGACTAGTTGCTAAAGGCTATAAGCAAAAATATGGAATTGATTACTTTGATACATATGCTCCTGTTGCTCGAATCACTTCCATTAGGATATTAATATCTCTTGCTTCTATTCACAATTTAGTTATTCATCAAATGGATGTTAAAACTGCATTTTTAAATGGTGATTTAGAAGAAGAGATTTATATGGAACAACCCGAAGGGTTTGTATTGCCTGGCCAAGAAAAGAAAGTGTGTAAATTGGTTAAATCTCTTTATGGCCTTAAACAAGCTCCTATGCAATGGCATGAGAAGTTTAATAATATTGTTATATCCCATGGATATAAAGTTAATGATGCCGACAAATGTATATATAGTAAATTTGAAAATGGTGTTGGTGTTATTATATGCTTATATGTGGATGACATGTTAATATTTGGGTCTAATCTCAAATATGTTGAAGAAACCAAAAGGTTTCTTTCATCAAAATTTGATATGAAAGATCTTGGAGAAGCTGATGTAATTTTAGGAATCAAAATTGTGAGAAAGGATAATTCTTTAGCGTTATCTCAATCTCATTATATAGAAAAAGTTCTTAAAAGATATAATCATTTTGAACTTAAGCCAGCTGCTACACATGTGGATCCTAGCATCAAATTAATGAAAAATACTGGGCGTGCTATGGACCAACTTAAATATGCTAGTATTATTGGGAGTCTAATGTATGCCATGCATTGCACTAGACCAGACATTGCTTATGCAGTGAGTATATTGTGTAGATTTACAAGTAATCCAGGACAAGAGCACTGGAATGCAATTTCTAGGGTGCTTAGATATCTGAAGAGGACTTTGGATTATGGCTTACATTATGTAGGATATCCATATGTTTTAGAAGGATATAGTGATTCAAGTTGGAATAATCTTGAATTAAAATCAAAGTCAACTACTGGTTGGATTTTTACGCTAGGAGGAGCAGCTATCTCTTGGGGATCCAAGAAACAAACATGTGTATCAGATTCAACAATGCAATCTGAATTTATAGCCCTAGCAGATGCATGTAAAGAAGCAGAATGGCTTAGAAATGTGTTGTATGATATTCCTTTATGGAAAAAGCCATCACCTTCTATTATGATAAGTTGTGATAACCAAGCCACAATTTATAAAGTTTCGAACAAAACTTACAACGGAAAATCTAGACACATTAGTCTAAGACATCAAATTATAAGAAAATTACTCAAGGAAGGAGTAATTACAGTCGACTATATTAAAACGAACAAGAATTTAGCAGATCCTCTGACTAAAGGTCTTGTAAGAGAGATGATATATATCACCTCAAAAGGAATGGGTCTAAGGTCTATTAAATAACACAACTATATTTAATGGGAACCCAACTCATATCTTGAAAATATAGATAGAGTTCAATGTGGTACAAACAAGTTAAATTATAGTTATGGAACACTAGGAATTTATACAAAAAGTTCCATTCCTATACGCCTAGTGTTGGTTTTCTGCATGTTAGAGGATGAAGGTTACTTCTTAATAAATCATATAAGTGTGACTCGCAGAATCACTAAAGTTGATTTACCTATTCGAGTGTCGAAAGTGTGGCCGCTTTCTATGAAATCAAGACCGATCCTAAAGCGCTCGTGAAATCAGGATTAGCACAAGGCCATAAAAGTGCATGCTAGAAGAACACTTATAAACTCAGAAATCGGTATGTGTGATAGTTCCGGCTAGTCTCAAAAGGTCCTTGGTTCAAGATACGTTCACCACAGAACCTTGATGAAGCTTTGAATTATTTTCACTATATGGAAGTTCAAGTCCGAAAGACACTTCTCATTTATGTACTAAATTTTAGCGATAATGCCAAAAGTTATTTATTGTCTTTTTTGCTTTGCTCTCTTGTGTATATTGAAATTGGTGGGAGAATGTTGGATTAATTCCAATATTTATTGAGTTTAATTTTTAGTTGTTAATATTTTATTATATTATTTGTGTTTTATTTTAAACATAGTTTGGGTTTTAATTTAGAAAGTAGAAACATGAGCAAATGGGTGTGAAAGATATGGGGAATGCTCAAAATCCCATATTGTCCCACATTGGAAGAATACTACAAAAGGTAGTGGTATATCAACTAAAGGACAACTAAGATTCTTAGTTGACAAGTCAAATAAGAGGCTATGATCCTACGTATCGCGGTGGTGCTTAAGCACCACCAATCGCGACACGCGTAAGCGCGTAAGCGCGACACGCGGCGCGCGAAAGGGCGATTGGGCGACTTAGGGCGCATTGCGCGCTTTGACGCGCACTTGGCACTTCGCACGTGCGCATCATCGCTTGGAGCGTGGGAGCCTAAAGTTTTGACGAGGTAAAACAGATCAACGGTTGTGATTAAACGATCCGATCAAAGGGTTTAAAATCCGAAACGGCTTGATCTAAACCGTTAGATGAACTCGTAGCGTTTCGTGTAGGGGATGTCCATTCGCTTACGATGGGACGCCTAATCTGAACCGTTAGATCGTAGCTGTTCCAAACAGGCACGATCCAACGGTTGCTGAGTCACTCCATGAAGAGTTGTGACTGTTGAAGAACAGTCACAGAAATGGCTATAAAAAGAGCTCCAGACCTCTGTTTTGGACACCGAAAATTGCTAGTTTCTCCTCTCTCCGTCCTCTATACTTTGGCATTATCAAGTTACAAATTCAGAGTGTTCTCGGGTTTGATCAAACAGTACATAGTTTGAATCAAGCAACTGTTCATACACTGCATTGTATCCTGAAGGCAGGTTCTACAAAACCCATTGTGTACTCGCGGTTCTGGTTCTGTCTCAACCGGATTGGGAGAAATTTTGCCTAAAAGAAAGCGTTCCAAGAACGTGCCTTGCAGAAATTAATTATTATATTTCGTTCTTTCCATAATAAAACTCCAACAGTTTTAGGCAAAAATTTTATATTCTTATTACTCCACTCAAATGGAAGGAACTGTGGCACAATCTATCCAAGTCATGACTCAAGACTTAATTCGACTCGACCGTTTTGATGGCGGAAATTTCACCCGTTGGCAAGAGAAAGTTATGTTCTTCCTCACATCACTAAAACTTGCATACATTCTAGATGATAACCTTGAACAAATTCCCGAGCCCACACCCGAAGACACCGAAGGAATAAAGCAAAAACGTGTGAAGAGGAAAGAAGACGAATTTATGTGTCGAGGACACATCCTCAATGCTTTGTCTCAAACTGTTTATAGCGCTCATAGAATGATTCCGACGGCAAAGGAATTATGGAAGGCTTTGGAGATAAAGTATCAAAACGAGGAAGCGAGCAATCGTAAGTTTCTAATTTCAAACTATATGAATTTTAGAATGAATAATGATAAATCTGTCGTTGCACAAGCCCATGAACTCCAACAAATTGTTGGTGACCTTAAAGCCGCTGGTATTAATCTTCAAGATGAATTTCAAGTAGGGGTGATTATTTCAAAACTTCCATCCTCTTGGAATGGCTTTAAGAAGAAAATTAATCATGATGAAAAGACTTATACTGTGGAATCCCTTCTTCGTCACCTTCGTATTGAAGATGATACTCGTATTCGAGAAAAGAAGGATGAACAAAGTGAGGGTCATTCAAAAGCTAATATGGTTGAGGATCAAAAATCCAAGATTACCAAAGACTCAAAATTTAAAGCAAAGAATGATTCCAAATTCAAGAACCAAGGTGCAAATAAGAAAAAGAAGGGAAAATGTTTCTTCTGTGACAAACCGGGCCATTATTCTCGAGAATGTCGTCTTAAAAAGAAGGCATTTAAAGAAAAACAAGGGTCGAAGGAAACCAACAATGTTGAAGATCTTATTGCTACTGTTTGCGAAGCAAATTCAATTGATAATGAAAGTGGATGGTGGCTGGATACCGGCGCAACGGTCCACATATGCAAAGACCGCTCTTCATTCAAAACATATCAAGAAATTGATGGAAAAGAAGTGAAGATGGCAAATAATCTTCGCGCCAATGTAGTTGGAAAAGGCACAGTGGAATTGAAGCTAACTTCTGGAAAGACACTTACTCTAATTGATGTACTTCATGTACCTGATATGTGTAAAAATCTTGTGTCTGGGGACCTTCTCAATAAGAGAGGTTTCAAACTAGTGTATGAGTCTGATAAGTTTGTATTGTCTAAGAATGGCCAATTTATTGGCAAAGGGTACTCTTGTAACGGCATGATTAAAATTAATGTAATCAATGATATTAGTTCTGCTTATATGGTTGAGTCTATTACTTTATGGCATAGTAGATTAGGTCATGTGAATTATAGAAGTATAAAAAATATGACTAATCTCGGCTTAATCTCGGATTGTAAATTTGATAACCTTTTTAAATGTGAAATTTGTGCTCAATCGAAGATAACTAGAAAGTCGTTCAAATCTGTTGAGAGGAAATCCGAAATGCTTGATCTTATTCATAGTGATGTATGTGATATGAAGAGTAATATGACTCGTGGTGGAAATAAATATTTCTTAACTTTCATTGATGATTACTCTAAGTATGCATATACATATTTACTTAAAAGTAAAGATGAAGTTTTTGAGAAATTCCTAATTTTTAAAGCAGAAGTTGAAACTCAACAAAATCGAAAAATTAAAGTCCTACGATCCGATAGGGGTGGTGAATATTACCCGAGTGAGTTTATACAATTTTGTAATACTCATGGGATAATCCATCAAGTTACGGCGCCATATACGCCACAACAAAATGGAACGGCGGAAAGGAAAAATAGGACTTTAGTTGAAATGATAAATTCAATGTTAATCAGTTCTGGTTTACCTTTGTCGATGTGGGGAGAAGCGGTTTTATCCGCATGTTATATTTTAAATAGAGTTCCATTGAAAAACAAGGATATTACACCATATGAATTATGGTTTAATCGTAAGCCTAATCTTAGACGTCTTAAAGTTTGGGGATGTCTTGCTTATGTAAGAAAACCCGAACCTAAAAGACCTAAACTAGGAAATAGGACTTACAAATGTGTTTTTATTGGATACTCTAGTAACAGTACGACTTATAGATTTTTAAACCTTGAAACTCAAGAAATCATTGAGTCGGTAGATGTGCAATTTTTTGAACATCTAACAAAGTTTAGTACTTTGAATCAAGGTTTAGAAAATAATAATTCGACTGTTGACTCCTCAAATTTAGAAGAAAATTCACAACCTATATCTTCTTCAGAAACAACGAATGACGTTGAACCACGAAGGAGTAAAAGACAAAGAACTGAAAAAACATTTGGGCCTGACTTTGTTATTTATTTAGTTGAAGGGGATTTAAATGAGACTAAGAACAAAACTAAATTTGTTCTTAATGTAGAAGATGAACCGACCACATTTCATGAAGCGGTAACATCTAGGGATGCTGTCTTTTGGAAAGAAGCAATAAATGATGAAATGAACTCAATTTTGTCAAATCAAACTTGGGTTATTTTCGATCTTCCCCCTGGGTCTAAACCTATTGGGTGCAAATGGATATTTAAAAGAAAATTAAATCCGGATGGTTCTATAAATAAATTTAAGGCAAGACTAGTTGCTAAAGGCTATAAGCAAAAATATGGAATTGATTACTTTGATACATATGCTCCTGTTGCTCGAATCACTTCCATTAGGATATTAATATCTCTTGCTTCTATTCACAATTTAGTTATTCATCAAATGGATGTTAAAACTGCATTTTTAAATGGTGATTTAGAAGAAGAGATTTATATGGAACAACCCGAAGGGTTTGTATTGCCTGGCCAAGAAAAGAAAGTGTGTAAATTGGTTAAATCTCTTTATGGCCTTAAACAAGCTCCTATGCAATGGCATGAGAAGTTTAATAATATTGTTATATCCCATGGATATAAAGTTAATGATGCCGACAAATGTATATATAGTAAATTTGAAAATGGTGTTGGTGTTATTATATGCTTATATGTGGATGACATGTTAATATTTGGGTCTAATCTCAAATATGTTGAAGAAACCAAAAGGTTTCTTTCATCAAAATTTGATATGAAAGATCTTGGAGAAGCTGATGTAATTTTAGGAATCAAAATTGTGAGAAAGGATAATTCTTTAGCGTTATCTCAATCTCATTATATAGAAAAAGTTCTTAAAAGATATAATCATTTTGAACTTAAGCCAGCTGCTACACCTGTGGATCCTAGCATCAAATTAATGAAAAATACTGGGCGTGCTATGGACCAACTTAAATATGCTAGTATTATTGGGAGTCTAATGTATGCCATGCATTGCACTAGACCAGACATTGCTTATGCAGTGAGTATATTGTGTAGATTTACAAGTAATCCAGGACAAGAGCACTGGAATGCAATTTCTAGGGTGCTTAGATATCTGAAGAGGACTTTGGATTATGGCTTACATTATGTAGGATATCCATATGTTTTAGAAGGATATAGTGATTCAAGTTGGAATAATCTTGAATCAAAATCAAAGTCAACTACTGGTTGGATTTTTACGCTAGGAGGAGCAGCTATCTCTTGGGGATCCAAGAAACAAACATGTGTATCAGATTCAACAATGCAATCTGAATTTATAGCCCTAGCAGATGCATGTAAAGAAGCAGAATGGCTTAGAAATGTGTTGTATGATATTCCTTTATGGAAAAAGCCATCACCTTCTATTATGATAAGTTGTGATAACCAAGCCACAATTTATAAAGTTTCGAACAAAACTTACAACGGAAAATCTAGACACATTAGTCTAAGACATCAAATTATAAGAAAATTACTCAAGGAAGGAGTAATTACAGTCGACTATATTAAAACGAACAAGAATTTAGCAGATCCTCTGACTAAAGGTCTTGTAAGAGAGATGATATATATCACCTCAAAAGGAATGGGTCTAAGGTCTATTAAATAACACAACTATATTTAATGGGAACCCAACTCATATCTTGAAAATATAGATAGAGTTCAATGTGGTACAAACAAGTTAAATTATAGTTATGGAACACTAGGAATTTATACAAAAAGTTCCATTCCTATACGCCTAGTGTTGGTTTTCTGCATGTTAGAGGATGAAGGTTACTTCTTAATAAATCATATAAGTGTGACTCGCAGAATCACTAAAGTTGATTTACCTATTCGAGTGTCGAAAGTGTGGCCGCTTTCTATGAAATCAAGACCGATCCTAAAGCGCTCGTGAAATCAGGATTAGCACAAGGCCATAAAAGTGCATGCTAGAAGAACACTTATAAACTCAGAAATCGATATGTGTGATAGTTCCGGCTAGTCTCAAAAGGTCCTTGGTTCAAGATACGTTCACCACAGCACCTTGATGAAGCTTTGAATTATTTTCACTATATGGAAGTTCAAGTCCGAAAGACACTTCTCATTTATGTACTAGATTTTAGCGATAATGCCAAAAGTTATTTATTGTCTTTTTTGCTTTGCTCTCTTGTGTATATTGAAATTGGTGGGAGAATGTTGGATTAATTCCAATATTTATTGAGTTTAATTTTTAGTTGTTAATATTTTATTATATTATTTGTGTTTTATTTTAAACATAGTTTGGGTTTTAATTTAGAAAGTAGAAACATGAGCAAATGGGTGTGAAAGATATGGGGAATGCTCAAAATCCCATATTGTCCCACATTGGAAGAATACTACAAAAGGTAGTGGTATATCAACTAAAGGACAACTAAGATTCTTAGTTGACAAGTCAAATAAGAGGCTATGATCCTACGCATCGCGGTGGTGCTTAAGCACCACCAATCGCGACACGCGTAAGCGCGACACGCGGCGCGCGAAAGGGCGATTGGGCGACTTAGGGCGCATTGCGCGCTTTGACGCGCACTTGGCACTTCGCACGTGCGCATCGTCGCTTGGAGCGTGGGAGCCTAAAGTTTTGACGAGGTAAAACAGATCAACGGTTGTGATTAAACGATCCGATCAAAGGGTTTAAAATCCGAAACGGCTTGATCTAAACCGTTAGATGAACTCGTAGCGTTTCGTGTAGGGGATGTCCATTCGCTTACGATGGGACGCCTAATCTGAACCGTTAGATCGTAGCTGTTCCAAACAGGCACGATCCAACGGTTGCTGAGTCACTCCATGAAGAGTTGTGACTGTTGAAGAACAGTCACAGAAATGGCTATAAAAAGAGTTCCAGACCTCTGTTTTGGACACCGAAAATTGCTAGTTTCTCCTCTCTCCGTCCTCTATACTTTGGCATTATCAAGTTACAAATTCAGAGTGTTCTCGGGTTTGATCAAACAGTACATAGTTTGAATCAAGCAACTGTTCATACACTGCATTGTATCCTGAAGGCAGGTTCTACAAAACCCATTGTGTACTCGCGGTTCTGGTTCTGTCTCAACCGGATTGGGAGAAATTTTGCCTAAAAGAAAGCGTTCCAAGAACGTGCCTTGCAGAAATTAATTATTATATTTCGTTCTTTCCATAATAAAACTCCAACAGTTTTAGGCAAAAAATTTATATTCTTATTACTCCACTCAAATGGAAGGAACTGTGGCACAATCTATCCAAGTCATGACTCAAGACTTAATTCGACTCGACCGTTTTGATGGCGGAAATTTCACCCGTTGGCAAGAGAAAGTTATGTTCTTCCTCACATCACTAAAACTTGCATACATTCTAGATGATAACCTTGAACAAATTCCCGAGCCCACACCCGAAGACACCGAAGGAATAAAGCAAAAACGTGTGAAGAGGAAAGAAGACGAATTTATGTGTCGAGGACACATCCTCAATGCTTTGTCTCAAACTGTTTATAGCGCTCATAGAATGATTCCGACGGCAAAGGAATTATGGAAGGCTTTGGAGATAAAGTATCAAAACGAGGAAGCGAGCAATCGTAAGTTTCTAATTTCAAACTATATGAATTTTAGAATGAATAATGATAAATCTGTCGTTGCACAAGCCCATGAACTCCAACAAATTGTTGGTGACCTTAAAGCCGCTGGTATTAATCTTCAAGATGAATTTCAAGTAGGGGTGATTGTTTCAAAACTTCCATCCTCTTGGAATGGCTTGAAGAAGAAAATTAATCATGATGAAAAGACTTATACTGTGGAATCCCTTCTTCGTCACCTTCGTATTGAAGATGATACTCGTATTCGAGAAAAGAAGGATGAACAAAGTGAGGGTCATTCAAAAGCTAATATGGTTGAGGATCAAAAATCCAAGATTACCAAAGACTCAAAATTTAAAGCAAAGAATGATTCCAAATTCAAGAACCAAGGTGCAAATAAGAAAAAGAAGGGAAAATGTTTCTTCTGTGACAAACCGGGCCATTATTCTCGAGAATGTCGTCTTAAAAAGAAGGCATTTAAAGAAAAACAAGGGTCGAAGGAAACCAACAATGTTGAAGATCTTATTGCTACTGTTTGCGAAGCAAATTCAATTGATAATGAAAGTGGATGGTGGCTGGATACCGGCGCAACGGTCCACATATGCAAAGACCGCTCTTCATTCAAAACATATCAAGAAATTGATGGAAAAGAAGTGAAGATGGCAAATAATCTTCGCGCCAATGTAGTTGGAAAAGGCACAGTGGAATTGAAGCTAACTTCTGGAAAGACACTTACTCTAATTGATGTACTTCATGTACCTGATATGTGTAAAAATCTTGTGTCTGGGGACCTTCTCAATAAGAGAGGTTTCAAACTAGTGTATGAGTCTGATAAGTTTGTATTGTCTAAGAATGGCCAATTTATTGGCAAAGGGTACTCTTGTAACGGCATGATTAAAATTAATGTAATCAATGATATTAGTTCTGCTTATATGGTTGAGTCTATTTCTTTATGGCATAGTAGATTAGGTCATGTGAATTATAGAAGTATAAAAAATATGACTAATCTCGGCTTAATCTCGGATTGTAAATTTGATAACCTTTTTAATGTGAAATTTGTGCTCAATCGAAGATAACTAGAAAGTCGTTCAAATCTGTTGAGAGGAAATCCGAAATGCTTGATCTTATTCATAGTGATGTATGTGATATGAAGAGTAATATGACTCGTGGTGGAAATAAATATTTCTTAACTTTCATTGATGATTACTCTAAGTATGCATATACATATTTACTTAAAAGTAAAGATGAAGTTTTTGAGAAATTCTTAATTTTTAAAGCAGAAGTTGAAACTCAACAAAATCGAAAAATTAAAGTCCTACGATCCGATAGGGGTGGTGAATATTACCCGAGTGAGTTTATACAATTTTGTAATACTCATGGGATAATCCATCAAGTTACGGCGCCATATACGCCACAACAAAATGGAACGGCGGAAAGGAAAAATAGGACTTTAGTTGAAATGATAAATTCAATGTTAATCAGTTCTGGTTTACCTTTGTCGATGTGGGGAGAAGCGGTTTTATCCGCATGTTATATTTTAAATAGAGTTCCATTGAAAAACAAGGATATTACACCATATGAATTATGGTTTAATCGTAAGCCTAATCTTAGACGTCTTAAAGTTTGGGGATGTCTTGCTTATGTAAGAAAACCCGAACCTAAAAGACCTAAACTAGGAAATAGGACTTACAAATGTGTTTTTATTGGATACTCTAGTAACAGTACGACTTATAGATTTTTAAACCTTGAAACTCAAGAAATCATTGAGTCGGTAGATGTGCAATTTTTTGAACATCTAACAAAGTTTAGTACTTTGAATCAAGGTTTAGAAAATAATAATTCGACTGTTGACTCCTCAAATTTAGAAGAAAATTCACAACCTATATCTTCTTCAGAAACAACGAATGACGTTGAACCACGAAGGAGTAAAAGACAAAGAACTGAAAAAACATTTGGGCCTGACTTTGTTATTTATTTAGTTGAAGGGGATTTAAATGAGACTAAGAACAAAACTAAATTTGTTCTTAATGTAGAAGATGAACCGACCACATTTCATGAAGCGGTAACATCTAGGGATGCTGTCTTTTGGAAAGAAGCAATAAATGATGAAATGAACTCAATTTTGTCAAATCAAACTTGGGTTATTTCCGATCTTCCCCCTGGGTCTAAACCTATTGGGTGCAAATGGATATTTAAAAGAAAATTAAATCCGGATGGTTCTATAAATAAATTTAAGGCAAGACTAGTTGCTAAAGGCTATAAGCAAAAATATGGAATTGATTACTTTGATACATATGCTCCTGTTGCTCGAATCACTTCCATTAGGATATTAATATCTCTTGCTTCTATTCACAATTTAGTTATTCATCAAATGGATGTTAAAACTGCATTTTTAAATGGTGATTTAGAAGAAGAGATTTATATGGAACAACCCGAAGGGTTTGTATTGCCTGGCCAAGAAAAGAAAGTGTGTAAATTGGTTAAATCTCTTTATGGCCTTAAACAAGCTCCTATGCAATGGCATGAGAAGTTTAATAATATTGTTATATCCCATGGATATAAAGTTAATGATGCCGACAAATGTATATATAGTAAATTTGAAAATGGTGTTGGTGTTATTATATGCTTATATGTGGATGACATGTTAATATTTGGGTCTAATCTCAAATATGTTGAAGAAACCAAAAGGTTTCTTTCATCAAAATTTGATATGAAAGATCTTGGAGAAGCTGATGTAATTTTAGGAATCAAAATTGTGAGAAAGGATAATTCTTTAGCGTTATCTCAATCTCATTATATAGAAAAAGTTCTTAAAAGATATAATCATTTTGAACTTAAGCCAGCTGCTACACCTGTGGATCCTAGCATCAAATTAATGAAAAATACTGGGCGTGCTATGGACCAACTTAAATATGCTAGTATTATTGGGAGTCTAATGTATGCCATGCATTGCACTAGACCAGACATTGCTTATGCAGTGAGTATATTGTGTAGATTTACAAGTAATCCAGGACAAGAGCACTGGAATGCAATTTCTAGGGTGCTTAGATATCTGAAGAGGACTTTGGATTATGGCTTACATTATGTAGGATATCCATATGTTTTAGAAGGATATAGTGATTCAAGTTGGAATAATCTTGAATCAAAATCAAAGTCAACTACTGGTTGGATTTTTACGCTAGGAGGAGCAGCTATCTCTTGGGGATCCAAGAAACAAACATGTGTATCAGATTCAACAATGCAATCTGAATTTATAGCCCTAGCAGATGCATGTAAAGAAGCAGAATGGCTTAGAAATGTGTTGTATGATATTCCTTTATGGAAAAAGCCATCACCTTCTATTATGATAAGTTGTGATAACCAAGCCACAATTTATAAAGTTTCGAACAAAACTTACAACGGAAAATCTAGACACATTAGTCTAAGACATCAAATTATAAGAAAATTACTCAAGGAAGGAGTAATTACAGTCGACTATATTAAAACGAACAAGAATTTAGCAGATCCTCTGACTAAAGGTCTTGTAAGAGAGATGATATATATCACCTCAAAAGGAATGGGTCTAAGGTCTATTAAATAACACAACTATATTTAATGGGAACCCAACTCATATCTTGAAAATATAGATAGAGTTCAATGTGGTACAAACAAGTTAAATTATAGTTATGGAACACTAGGAATTTATACAAAAAGTTCCATTCCTATACGCCTAGTGTTGGTTTTCTGCATGTTAGAGGATGAAGGTTACTTCTTAATAAATCATATAAGTGTGACTCGCAGAATCACTAAAGTTGATTTACCTATTCGAGTGTCGAAAGTGTGGCCGCTTTCTATGAAATCAAGACCGATCCTAAAGCGCTCGTGAAATCAGGATTAGCACAAGGCCATAAAAGTGCATGCTAGAAGAACACTTATAAACTCAGAAATCGGTATGTGTGATAGTTCCGGCTAGTCTCAAAAGGTCCTTGGTTCAAGATACGTTCACCACAGCACCTTGATGAAGCTTTGAATTATTTTCACTATATGGAAGTTCAAGTCCGAAAGACACTTCTCATTTATGTACTAGATTTTAGCGATAATGCCAAAAGTTATTTATTGTCTTTTTTGCTTTGCTCTCTTGTGTATATTGAAATTGGTGGGAGAATGTTGGATTAATTCCAATATTTATTGAGTTTAATTTTTAGTTGTTAATATTTTATTATATTATTTGTGTTTTATTTTAAACATAGTTTGGGTTTTAATTTAGAAAGTAGAAACATGAGCAAATGGGTGTGAAAGATATGGGGAATGCTCAAAATCCCATATTGTCCCACATTGGAAGAATACTACAAAAGGTAGTGGTATATCAACTAAAGGACAACTAAGATTCTTAGTTGACAAGTCAAATAAGAGGCTATGATCCTACGCATCGCGGTGGTGCTTAAGCACCACCAATCGCGACACGCGTAAGCGCGTAAGCGCGACACGCGGCGCGCGAAAGGGCGATTGGGCGACTTAGGGCGCATTGCGCGCTTTGACGCGCACTTGGCACTTCGCACGTGCGCATCGTCGCTTGGAGCGTGGGAGCCTAAAGTTTTGACGAGGTAAAACAGATCAACGGTTGTGATTAAACGATCCGATCAAAGGGTTTAAAATCCGAAACGGCTTGATCTAAACCGTTAGATGAACTCGTAGCGTTTCGTGTAGGGGATGTCCATTCGCTTACGATGGGACGCCTAATCTGAACCGTTAGATCGTAGCTGTTCCAAACAGGCACGATCCAACGGTTGCTGAGTCACTCCATGAAGAGTTGTGACTGTTGAAGAACAGTCACAGAAATGGCTATAAAAAGAGTTCCAGACCTCTGTTTTGGACACCGAAAATTGCTAGTTTCTCCTCTCTCCGTCCTCTATACTTTGGCATTATCAAGTTACAAATTCAGAGTGTTCTCGGGTTTGATCAAACAGTACATAGTTTGAATCAAGCAACTGTTCATACACTGCATTGTATCCTGAAGGCAGGTTCTACAAAACCCATTGTGTACTCGCGGTTCTGGTTCTGTCTCAACCGGATTGGGAGAAATTTTGCCTAAAAGAAAGCGTTCCAAGAACGTGCCTTGCAGAAATTAATTATTATATTTCGTTCTTTCCATAATAAAACTCCAACAGTTTTAGGCAAAAATTTTATATTCTTATTACTCCACTCAAATGGAAGGAACTGTGGCACAATCTATCCAAGTCATGACTCAAGACTTAATTCGACTCGACCGTTTTGATGGCGGAAATTTCACCCGTTGGCAAGAGAAAGTTATGTTCTTCCTCACATCACTAAAACTTGCATACATTCTAGATGATAACCTTGAACGAATTCCCGAGCCCACACCCGAAGACACCGAAGGAATAAAGCAAAAACGTGTGAAGAGGAAAGAAGACGAATTTATGTGTCGAGGACACATCCTCAATGCTTTGTCTCAAACTGTTTATAGCGCTCATAGAATGATTCCGACGGCAAAGGAATTATGGAAGGCTTTGGAGATAAAGTATCAAAACGAGGAAGCGAGCAATCGTAAGTTTCTAATTTCAAACTATATGAATTTTAGAATGAATAATGATAAATCTGTCGTTGCACAAGCCCATGAACTCCAACAAATTGTTGGTGACCTTAAAGCCGCTGGTATTAATCTTCAAGATGAATTTCAAGTAGGGGTGATTGTTTCAAAACTTCCATCCTCTTGGAATGGCTTGAAGAAGAAAATTAATCATGATGAAAAGACTTATACTGTGGAATCCCTTCTTCGTCACCTTCGTATTGAAGATGATACTCGTATTCGAGAAAAGAAGGATGAACAAAGTGAGGGTCATTCAAAAGCTAATATGGTTGAGGATCAAAAATCCAAGATTACCAAAGACTCAAAATTTAAAGCAAAGAATGATTCCAAATTCAAGAACCAAGGTGCAAATAAGAAAAAGAAGGGAAAATGTTTCTTCTGTGACAAACCGGGCCATTATTCTCGAGAATGTCGTCTTAAAAAGAAGGCATTTAAAGAAAAACAAGGGTCGAAGGAAACCAACAATGTTGAAGATCTTATTGCTACTGTTTGCGAAGCAAATTCAATTGATAATGAAAGTGGATGGTGGCTGGATACCGGCGCAACGGTCCACATATGCAAAGACCGCTCTTCATTCAAAACATATCAAGAAATTGATGGAAAAGAAGTGAAGATGGCAAATAATCTTCGCGCCAATGTAGTTGGAAAAGGCACAGTGGAATTGAAGCTAACTTCTGGAAAGACACTTACTCTAATTGATGTACTTCATGTACCTGATATGTGTAAAAATCTTGTGTCTGGGGACCTTCTCAATAAGAGAGGTTTCAAACTAGTGTATGAGTCTGATAAGTTTGTATTGTCTAAGAATGGCCAATTTATTGGCAAAGGGTACTCTTGTAACGGCATGATTAAAATTAATGTAATCAATGATATTAGTTCTGCTTATATGGTTGAGTCTATTTCTTTATGGCATAGTAGATTAGGTCATGTGAATTATAGAAGTATAAAAAATATGACTAATCTCGGCTTAATCTCGGATTGTAAATTTGATAACCTTTTTAAATGTGAAATTTGTGCTCAATCGAAGATAACTAGAAAGTCGTTCAAATCTGTTGAGAGGAAATCCGAAATGCTTGATCTTATTCATAGTGATGTATGTGATATGAAGAGTAATATGACTCGTGGTGGAAATAAATATTTCTTAACTTTCATTGATGATTACTCTAAGTATGCATATACATATTTACTTAAAAGTAAAGATGAAGTTTTTGAGAAATTCCTAATTTTTAAAGCAGAAGTTGAAACTCAACAAAATCGAAAAATTAAAGTCCTACGATCCGATAGGGGTGGTGAATATTACCCGAGTGAGTTTATACAATTTTGTAATACTCATGGGATAATCCATCAAGTTACGGCGCCATATACGCCACAACAAAATGGAACGGCGGAAAGGAAAAATAGGACTTTAGTTGAAATGATAAATTCAATGTTAATCAGTTCTGGTTTACCTTTGTCGATGTGGGGAGAAGCGGTTTTATCCGCATGTTATATTTTAAATAGAGTTCCATTGAAAAACAAGGATATTACACCATATGAATTATGGTTTAATCGTAAGCCTAATCTTAGACGTCTTAAAGTTTGGGGATGTCTTGCTTATGTAAGAAAACCCGAACCTAAAAGACCTAAACTAGGAAATAGGACTTACAAATGTGTTTTTATTGGATACTCTAGTAACAGTACGACTTATAGATTTTTAAACCTTGAAACTCAAGAAATCATTGAGTCGGTAGATGTGCAATTTTTTGAACATCTAACAAAGTTTAGTACTTTGAATCAAGGTTTAGAAAATAATAATTCGACTGTTGACTCCTCAAATTTAGAAGAAAATTCACAACCTATATCTTCTTCAGAAACAACGAATGACGTTGAACCACGAAGGAGTAAAAGACAAAGAACTGAAAAAACATTTGGGCCTGACTTTGTTATTTATTTAGTTGAAGGGGATTTAAATGAGACTAAGAACAAAACTAAATTTGTTCTTAATGTAGAAGATGAACCGACCACATTTCATGAAGCGGTAACATCTAGGGATGCTGTCTTTTGGAAAGAAGCAATAAATGATGAAATGAACTCAATTTTGTCAAATCAAACTTGGGTTATTTCCGATCTTCCCCCTGGGTCTAAACCTATTGGGTGCAAATGGATATTTAAAAGAAAATTAAATCCGGATGGTTCTATAAATAAATTTAAGGCAAGACTAGTTGCTAAAGGCTATAAGCAAAAATATGGAATTGATTACTTTGATACATATGCTCCTGTTGCTCGAATCACTTCCATTAGGATATTAATATCTCTTGCTTCTATTCACAATTTAGTTATTCATCAAATGGATGTTAAAACTGCATTTTTAAATGGTGATTTAGAAGAAGAGATTTATATGGAACAACCCGAAGGGTTTGTATTGCCTGGCCAAGAAAAGAAAGTGTGTAAATTGGTTAAATCTCTTTATGGCCTTAAACAAGCTCCTATGCAATGGCATGAGAAGTTTAATAATATTGTTATATCCCATGGATATAAAGTTAATGATGCCGACAAATGTATATATAGTAAATTTGAAAATGGTGTTGGTGTTATTATATGCTTATATGTGGATGACATGTTAATATTTGGGTCTAATCTCAAATATGTTGAAGAAACCAAAAGGTTTCTTTCATCAAAATTTGATATGAAAGATCTTGGAGAAGCTGATGTAATTTTAGGAATCAAAATTGTGAGAAAGGATAATTCTTTAGCGTTATCTCAATCTCATTATATAGAAAAAGTTCTTAAAAGATATAATCATTTTGAACTTAAGCCAGCTGCTACACCTGTGGATCCTAGCATCAAATTAATGAAAAATACTGGGCGTGCTATGGACCAACTTAAATATGCTAGTATTATTGGGAGTCTAATGTATGCCATGCATTGCACTAGACCAGACATTGCTTATGCAGTGAGTATATTGTGTAGATTTACAAGTAATCCAGGACAAGAGCACTGGAATGCAATTTCTAGGGTGCTTAGATATCTGAAGAGGACTTTGGATTATGGCTTACATTATGTAGGATATCCATATGTTTTAGAAGGATATAGTGATTCAAGTTGGAATAATCTTGAATCAAAATCAAAGTCAACTACTGGTTGGATTTTTACGCTAGGAGGAGCAGCTATCTCTTGGGGATCCAAGAAACAAACATGTGTATCAGATTCAACAATGCAATCTGAATTTATAGCCCTAGCAGATGCATGTAAAGAAGCAGAATGGCTTAGAAATGTGTTGTATGATATTCCTTTATGGAAAAAGCCATCACCTTCTATTATGATAAGTTGTGATAACCAAGCCACAATTTATAAAGTTTCGAACAAAACTTACAACGGAAAATCTAGACACATTAGTCTAAGACATCAAATTATAAGAAAATTACTCAAGGAAGGAGTAATTACAGTCGACTATATTAAAACGAACAAGAATTTAGCAGATCCTCTGACTAAAGGTCTTGTAAGAGAGATGATATATATCACCTCAAAAGGAATGGGTCTAAGGTCTATTAAATAACACAACTATATTTAATGGGAACCCAACTCATATCTTGAAAATATAGATAGAGTTCAATGTGGTACAAACAAGTTAAATTATAGTTATGGAACACTAGGAATTTATACAAAAAGTTCCATTCCTATACGCCTAGTGTTGGTTTTCTGCATGTTAGAGGATGAAGGTTACTTCTTAATAAATCATATAAGTGTGACTCGCAGAATCACTAAAGTTGATTTACCTATTCGAGTGTCGAAAGTGTGGCCGCTTTCTATGAAATCAAGACCGATCCTAAAGCGCTCGTGAAATCAGGATTAGCACAAGGCCATAAAAGTGCATGCTAGAAGAACACTTATAAACTCAGAAATCGGTATGTGTGATAGTTCCGGCTAGTCTCAAAAGGTCCTTGGTTCAAGATACGTTCACCACAGCACCTTGATGAAGCTTTGAATTATTTTCACTATATGGAAGTTCAAGTCCGAAAGACACTTCTCATTTATGTACTAGATTTTAGCGATAATGCCAAAAGTTATTTATTGTCTTTTTTGCTTTGCTCTCTTGTGTATATTGAAATTGGTGGGAGAATGTTGGATTAATTCCAATATTTATTGAGTTTAATTTTTAGTTGTTAATATTTTATTATATTATTTGTGTTTTATTTTAAACATAGTTTGGGTTTTAATTTAGAAAGTAGAAACATGAGCAAATGGGTGTGAAAGATATGGGGAATGCTCAAAATCCCATATTGTCCCACATTGGAAGAATACTACAAAAGGTAGTGGTATATCAACTAAAGGACAACTAAGATTCTTAGTTGACAAGTCAAATAAGAGGCTATGATCCTACGCATCGCGGTGGTGCTTAAGAACCACCAATCGCGACACGCGTAAGCGCGTAAGCGCGACACGCGGCGCGCGAAAGGGCGATTGGGCGACTTAGGGCGCATTGCGCGCTTTGACGCGCACTTGGCACTTCGCACGTGCGCATCGTCGCTTGGAGCGTGGGAGCCTAAAGTTTTGACGAGGTAAAACAGATCAACGGTTGTGATTAAACGATCCGATCAAAGGGTTTAAAATCCGAAACGGCTTGATCTAAACCGTTAGATGAACTCGTAGCGTTTCGTGTAGGGGATGTCCATTCGCTTACGATGGGACGCCTAATCTGAACCGTTAGATCGTAGCTGTTCCAAACAGGCACGATCCAACGGTTGCTGAGTCACTCCATGAAGAGTTGTGACTGTTGAAGAACAGTCACAGAAATGGCTATAAAAAGAGCTCCAGACCTCTGTTTTGGACACCGAAAATTGCTAGTTTCTCCTCTCTCCGTCCTCTATACTTTGGCATTATCAAGTTACAAATTCAGAGTGTTCTCGGGTTTGATCAAACAGTACATAGTTTGAATCAAGCAACTGTTCATACACTGCATTGTATCCTGAAGGCAGGTTCTACAAAACCCATTGTGTACTCGCGGTTCTGGTTCTGTCTCAACCGGATTGGGAGAAATTTTGCCTAAAAGAAAGCGTTCCAAGAACGTGCCTTGCAGAAATTAATTATTATATTTCGTTCTTTCCATAATAAAACTCCAACAGTTTTAGGCAAAAATTTTATATTCTTATTACTCCACTCAAATGGAAGGAACTGTGGCACAATCTATCCAAGTCATGACTCAAGACTTAATTCGACTCGACCGTTTTGATGGCGGAAATTTCACCCGTTGGCAAGAGAAAGTTATGTTCTTCCTCACATCACTAAAACTTGCATACATTCTAGATGATAACCTTGAACAAATTCCCGAGCCCACACCCGAAGACACCGAAGGAATAAAGCAAAAACGTGTGAAGAGGAAAGAAGACGAATTTATGTGTCGAGGACACATCCTCAATGCTTTGTCTCAAACTGTTTATAGCGCTCATAGAATGATTCCGACGGCAAAGGAATTATGGAAGGCTTTGGAGATAAAGTATCAAAACGAGGAAGCGAGCAATCGTAAGTTTCTAATTTCAAACTATATGAATTTTAGAATGAATAATGATAAATCTGTCGTTGCACAAGCCCATGAACTCCAACAAATTGTTGGTGACCTTAAAGCCGCTGGTATTAATCTTCAAGATGAATTTCAAGTAGGGGTGATTGTTTCAAAACTTCCATCCTCTTGGAATGGCTTTAAGAAGAAAATTAATCATGATGAAAAGACTTATACTGTGGAATCCCTTCTTCGTCACCTTCGTATTGAAGATGATACTCGTATTCGAGAAAAGAAGGATGAACAAAGTGAGGGTCATTCAAAAGCTAATATGGTTGAGGATCAAAAATCCAAGATTACCAAAGACTCAAAATTTAAAGCAAAGAATGATTCCAAATTCAAGAACCAAGGTGCAAATAAGAAAAAGAAGGGAAAATGTTTCTTCTGTGACAAACCGGGCCATTATTCTCGAGAATGTCGTCTTAAAAAGAAGGCATTTAAAGAAAAACAAGGGTCGAAGGAAACCAACAATGTTGAAGATCTTATTGCTACTGTTTGCGAAGCAAATTCAATTGATAATGAAAGTGGATGGTGGCTGGATACCGGCGCAACGGTCCACATATGCAAAGACCGCTCTTCATTCAAAACATATCAAGAAATTGATGGAAAAGAAGTGAAGATGGCAAATAATCTTCGCGCCAATGTAGTTGGAAAAGGCACAGTGGAATTGAAGCTAACTTCTGGAAAGACACTTACTCTAATTGATGTACTTCATGTACCTGATATGTGTAAAAATCTTGTGTCTGGGGACCTTCTCAATAAGAGAGGTTTCAAACTAGTGTATGAGTCTGATAAGTTTGTATTGTCTAAGAATGGCCAATTTATTGGCAAAGGGTACTCTTGTAACGGCATGATTAAAATTAATGTAATCAATGATATTAGTTCTGCTTATATGGTTGAGTCTATTTCTTTATGGCATAGTAGATTAGGTCATGTGAATTATAGAAGTATAAAAAATATGACTAATCTCGGCTTAATCTCGGATTGTAAATTTGATAACCTTTTTAAATGTGAAATTTGTGCTCAATCGAAGATAACTAGAAAGTCGTTCAAATCTGTTGAGAGGAAATCCGAAATGCTTGATCTTATTCATAGTGATGTATGTGATATGAAGAGTAATATGACTCGTGGTGGAAATAAATATTTCTTAACTTTCATTGATGATTACTCTAAGTATGCATATACATATTTACTTAAAAGTAAAGATGAAGTTTTTGAGAAATTCCTAATTTTTAAAGCAGAAGTTGAAACTCAACAAAATCGAAAAATTAAAGTCCTACGATCCGATAGGGGTGGTGAATATTACCCGAGTGAGTTTATACAATTTTGTAATACTCATGGGATAATCCATCAAGTTACGGCGCCATATACGCCACAACAAAATGGAACGGCGGAAAGGAAAAATAGGACTTTAGTTGAAATGATAAATTCAATGTTAATCAGTTCTGGTTTACCTTTGTCGATGTGGGGAGAAGCGGTTTTATCCGCATGTTATATTTTAAATAGAGTTCCATTGAAAAACAAGGATATTACACCATATGAATTATGGTTTAATCGTAAGCCTAATCTTAGACGTCTTAAAGTTTGGGGATGTCTTGCTTATGTAAGAAAACCCGAACCTAAAAGACCTAAACTAGGAAATAGGACTTACAAATGTGTTTTTATTGGATACTCTAGTAACAGTACGACTTATAGATTTTTAAACCTTGAAACTCAAGAAATCATTGAGTCGGTAGATGTGCAATTTTTTGAACATCTAACAAAGTTTAGTACTTTGAATCAAGGTTTAGAAAATAATAATTCGACTGTTGACTCCTCAAATTTAGAAGAAAATTCACAACCTATATCTTCTTCAGAAACAACGAATGACGTTGAACCACGAAGGAGTAAAAGACAAAGAACTGAAAAAACATTTGGGCCTGACTTTGTTATTTATTTAGTTGAAGGGGATTTAAATGAGACTAAGAACAAAACTAAATTTGTTCTTAATGTAGAAGATGAACCGACCACATTTCATGAAGCGGTAACATCTAGGGATGCTGTCTTTTGGAAAGAAGCAATAAATGATGAAATGAACTCAATTTTGTCAAATCAAACTTGGGTTATTTCCGATCTTCCCCCTGGGTCTAAACCTATTGGGTGCAAATGGATATTTAAAAGAAAATTAAATCCGGATGGTTCTATAAATAAATTTAAGGCAAGACTAGTTGCTAAAGGCTATAAGCAAAAATATGGAATTGATTACTTTGATACATATGCTCCTGTTGCTCGAATCACTTCCATTAGGATATTAATATCTCTTGCTTCTATTCACAATTTAGTTATTCATCAAATGGATGTTAAAACTGCATTTTTAAATGGTGATTTAGAAGAAGAGATTTATATGGAACAACCCGAAGGGTTTGTATTGCCTGGCCAAGAAAAGAAAGTGTGTAAATTGGTTAAATCTCTTTATGGCCTTAAACAAGCTCCTATGCAATGGCATGAGAAGTTTAATAATATTGTTATATCCCATGGATATAAAGTTAATGATGCCGACAAATGTATATATAGTAAATTTGAAAATGGTGTTGGTGTTATTATATGCTTATATGTGGATGACATGTTAATATTTGGGTCTAATCTCAAATATGTTGAAGAAACCAAAAGGTTTCTTTCATCAAAATTTGATATGAAAGATCTTGGAGAAGCTGATGTAATTTTAGGAATCAAAATTGTGAGAAAGGATAATTCTTTAGCGTTATCTCAATCTCATTATATAGAAAAAGTTCTTAAAAGATATAATCATTTTGAACTTAAGCCAGCTGCTACACCTGTGGATCCTAGCATCAAATTAATGAAAAATACTGGGCGTGCTATGGACCAACTTAAATATGCTAGTATTATTGGGAGTCTAATGTATGCCATGCATTGCACTAGACCAGACATTGCTTATGCAGTGAGTATATTGTGTAGATTTACAAGTAATCCAGGACAAGAGCACTGGAATGCAATTTCTAGGGTGCTTAGATATCTGAAGAGGACTTTGGATTATGGCTTACATTATGTAGGATATCCATATGTTTTAGAAGGATATAGTGATTCAAGTTGGAATAATCTTGAATCAAAATCAAAGTCAACTACTGGTTGGATTTTTACGCTAGGAGGAGCATCTATCTCTTGGGGATCCAAGAAACAAACATGTGTATCAGATTCAACAATGCAATCTGAATTTATAGCCCTAGCAGATGCATGTAAAGAAGCAGAATGGCTTAGAAATGTGTTGTATGATATTCCTTTATGGAAAAAGCCATCACCTTCTATTATGATAAGTTGTGATAACCAAGCCACAATTTATAAAGTTTCGAACAAAACTTACAACGGAAAATCTAGACACATTAGTCTAAGACATCAAATTATAAGAAAATTACTCAAGGAAGGAGTAATTACAGTCGACTATATTAAAACGAACAAGAATTTAGCAGATCCTCTGACTAAAGGTCTTGTAAGAGAGATGATATATATCACCTCAAAAGGAATGGGTCTAAGGTCTATTAAATAACACAACTATATTTAATGGGAACCCAACTCATATCTTGAAAATATAGATAGAGTTCAATGTGGTACAAACAAGTTAAATTATAGTTATGGAACACTAGGAATTTATACAAAAAGTTCCATTCCTATACGCCTAGTGTTGGTTTTCTGCATGTTAGAGGATGAAGGTTACTTCTTAATAAATCATATAAGTGTGACTCGCAGAATCACTAAAGTTGATTTACCTATTCGAGTGTCGAAAGTGTGGCCGCTTTCTATGAAATCAAGACCGATCCTAAAGCGCTCGTGAAATCAGGATTAGCACAAGGCCATAAAAGTGCATGCTAGAAGAACACTTATAAACTCAGAAATCGGTATGTGTGATAGTTCCGGCTAGTCTCAAAAGGTCCTTGGTTCAAGATACGTTCACCACAGCACCTTGATGAAGCTTTGAATTATTTTCACTATATGGAAGTTCAAGTCCGAAAGACACTTCTCATTTATGTACTAGATTTTAGCGATAATGCCAAAAGTTATTTATTGTCTTTTTTGCTTTGCTCTCTTGTGTATATTGAAATTGGTGGGAGAATGTTGGATTAATTCCAATATTTATTGAGTTTAATTTTTAGTTGTTAATATTTTATTATATTATTTGTGTTTTATTTTAAACATAGTTTGGGTTTTAATTTAGAAAGTAGAAACATGAGCAAATGGGTGTGAAAGATATGGGGAATGCTCAAAATCCCATATTGTCCCACATTGGAAGAATACTACAAAAGGTAGTGGTATATCAACTAAAGGACAACTAAGATTCTTAGTTGACAAGTCAAATAAGAGGCTATGATCCTACGCATCGCGGTGGTGCTTAAGCACCACCAATCGCGACACGCGTAAGCGCGTAAGCGCGACACGCGGCGCGCGAAAGGGCGATTGGGCGACTTAGGGCGCATTGCGCGCTTTGACGCGCACTTGGCACTTCGCACGTGCGCATCGTCGCTTGGAGCGTGGGAGCCTAAAGTTTTGACGAGGTAAAACAGATCAACGGTTGTGATTAAACGATCCGATCAAAGGGTTTAAAATCCGAAACGGCTTGATCTAAACCGTTAGATGAACTCGTAGCGTTTCGTGTAGGGGATGTCCATTCGCTTACGATGGGACGCCTAATCTGAACCGTTAGATCGTAGCTGTTCCAAACAGGCACGATCCAACGGTTGCTGAGTCACTCCATGAAGAGTTGTGACTGTTGAAGAACAGTCACAGAAATGGCTATAAAAAGAGCTCCAGACCTCTGTTTTGGACACCGAAAATTGCTAGTTTCTCCTCTCTCCGTCCTCTATACTTTGGCATTATCAAGTTACAAATTCAGAGTGTTCTCGGGTTTGATCAAACAGTACATAGTTTGAATCAAGCAACTGTTCATACACTGCATTGTATCCTGAAGGCAGGTTCTACAAAACCCATTGTGTACTCGCGGTTCTGGTTCTGTCTCAACCGGATTGGGAGAAATTTTGCCTAAAAGAAAGCGTTCCAAGAACGTGCCTTGCAGAAATTAATTATTATATTTCGTTCTTTCCATAATAAAACTCCAACAGTTTTAGGCAAAAATTTTATATTCTTATTACTCCACTCAAATGGAAGGAACTGTGGCACAATCTATCCAAGTCATGACTCAAGACTTAATTCGACTCGACCGTTTTGATGGCGGAAATTTCACCCGTTGGCAAGAGAAAGTTATGTTCTTCCTCACATCACTAAAACTTGCATACATTCTAGATGATAACCTTGAACAAATTCCCGAGCCCACACCCGAAGACACCGAAGGAATAAAGCAAAAACGTGTGAAGAGGAAAGAAGACGAATTTATGTGTCGAGGACACATCCTCAATGCTTTGTCTCAAACTGTTTATAGCGCTCATAGAATGATTCCGACGGCAAAGGAATTATGGAAGGCTTTGGAGATAAAGTATCAAAACGAGGAAGCGAGCAATCGTAAGTTTCTAATTTCAAACTATATGAATTTTAGAATGAATAATGATAAATCTGTCGTTGCACAAGCCCATGAACTCCAACAAATTGTTGGTGACCTTAAAGCCGCTGGTATTAATCTTCAAGATGAATTTCAAGTAGGGGTGATTGTTTCAAAACTTCCATCCTCTTGGAATGGCTTTAAGAAGAAAATTAATCATGATGAAAAGACTTATACTGTGGAATCCCTTCTTCGTCACCTTCGTATTGAAGATGATACTCGTATTCGAGAAAAGAAGGATGAACAAAGTGAGGGTCATTCAAAAGCTAATATGGTTGAGGATCAAAAATCCAAGATTACCAAAGACTCAAAATTTAAAGCAAAGAATGATTCCAAATTCAAGAACCAAGGTGCAAATAAGAAAAAGAAGGGAAAATGTTTCTTCTGTGACAAACCGGGCCATTATTCTCGAGAATGTCGTCTTAAAAAGAAGGCATTTAAAGAAAAACAAGGGTCGAAGGAAACCAACAATGTTGAAGATCTTATTGCTACTGTTTGCGAAGCAAATTCAATTGATAATGAAAGTGGATGGTGGCTGGATACCGGCGCAACGGTCCACATATGCAAAGACCGCTCTTCATTCAAAACATATCAAGAAATTGATGGAAAAGAAGTGAAGATGGCAAATAATCTTCGCGCCAATGTAGTTGGAAAAGGCACAGTGGAATTGAAGCTAACTTCTGGAAAGACACTTACTCTAATTGATGTACTTCATGTACCTGATATGTGTAAAAATCTTGTGTCTGGGGACCTTCTCAATAAGAGAGGTTTCAAACTAGTGTATGAGTCTGATAAGTTTGTATTGTCTAAGAATGGCCAATTTATTGGCAAAGGGTACTCTTGTAACGGCATGATTAAAATTAATGTAATCAATGATATTAGTTCTGCTTATATGGTTGAGTCTATTTCTTTATGGCATAGTAGATTAGGTCATGTGAATTATAGAAGTATAAAAAATATGACTAATCTCGGCTTAATCTCGGATTGTAAATTTGATAACCTTTTTAAATGTGAAATTTGTGCTCAATCGAAGATAACTAGAAAGTCGTTCAAATCTGTTGAGAGGAAATCCGAAATGCTTGATCTTATTCATAGTGATGTATGTGATATGAAGAGTAATATGACTCGTGGTGGAAATAAATATTTCTTAACTTTCATTGATGATTACTCTAAGTATGCATATACATATTTACTTAAAAGTAAAGATGAAGTTTTTGAGAAATTCCTAATTTTTAAAGCAGAAGTTGAAACTCAACAAAATCGAAAAATTAAAGTCCTACGATCCGATAGGGGTGGTGAATATTACCCGAGTGAGTTTATACAATTTTGTAATACTCATGGGATAATCCATCAAGTTACGGCGCCATATACGCCACAACAAAATGGAACGGCGGAAAGGAAAAATAGGACTTTAGTTGAAATGATAAATTCAATGTTAATCAGTTCTGGTTTACCTTTGTCGATGTGGGGAGAAGCGGTTTTATCCGCATGTTATATTTTAAATAGAGTTCCATTGAAAAACAAGGATATTACACCATATGAATTATGGTTTAATCGTAAGCCTAATCTTAGACGTCTTAAAGTTTGGGGATGTCTTGCTTATGTAAGAAAACCCGAACCTAAAAGACCTAAACTAGGAAATAGGACTTACAAATGTGTTTTTATTGGATACTCTAGTAACAGTACGACTTATAGATTTTTAAACCTTGAAACTCAAGAAATCATTGAGTCGGTAGATGTGCAATTTTTTGAACATCTAACAAAGTTTAGTACTTTGAATCAAGGTTTAGAAAATAATAATTCGACTGTTGACTCCTCAAATTTAGAAGAAAATTCACAACCTATATCTTCTTCAGAAACAACGAATGACGTTGAACCACGAAGGAGTAAAAGACAAAGAACTGAAAAAACATTTGGGCCTGACTTTGTTATTTATTTAGTTGAAGGGGATTTAAATGAGACTAAGAACAAAACTAAATTTGTTCTTAATGTAGAAGATGAACCGACCACATTTCATGAAGCGGTAACATCTAGGGATGCTGTCTTTTGGAAAGAAGCAATAAATGATGAAATGAACTCAATTTTGTCAAATCAAACTTGGGTTATTTCCGATCTTCCCCCTGGGTCTAAACCTATTGGGTGCAAATGGATATTTAAAAGAAAATTAAATCCGGATGGTTCTATAAATAAATTTAAGGCAAGACTAGTTGCTAAAGGCTATAAGCAAAAATATGGAATTGATTACTTTGATACATATGCTCCTGTTGCTCGAATCACTTCCATTAGGATATTAATATCTCTTGCTTCTATTCACAATTTAGTTATTCATCAAATGGATGTTAAAACTGCATTTTTAAATGGTGATTTAGAAGAAGAGATTTATATGGAACAACCCGAAGGGTTTGTATTGCCTGGCCAAGAAAAGAAAGTGTGTAAATTGGTTAAATCTCTTTATGGCCTTAAACAAGCTCCTATGCAATGGCATGAGAAGTTTAATAATATTGTTATATCCCATGGATATAAAGTTAATGATGCCGACAAATGTATATATAGTAAATTTGAAAATGGTGTTGGTGTTATTATATGCTTATATGTGGATGACATGTTAATATTTGGGTCTAATCTCAAATATGTTGAAGAAACCAAAAGGTTTCTTTCATCAAAATTTGATATGAAAGATCTTGGAGAAGCTGATGTAATTTTAGGAATCAAAATTGTGAGAAAGGATAATTCTTTAGCGTTATCTCAATCTCATTATATAGAAAAAGTTCTTAAAAGATATAATCATTTTGAACTTAAGCCAGCTGCTACACCTGTGGATCCTAGCATCAAATTAATGAAAAATACTGGGCGTGCTATGGACCAACTTAAATATGCTAGTATTATTGGGAGTCTAATGTATGCCATGCATTGCACTAGACCAGACATTGCTTATGCAGTGAGTATATTGTGTAGATTTACAAGTAATCCAGGACAAGAGCACTGGAATGCAATTTCTAGGGTGCTTAGATATCTGAAGAGGACTTTGGATTATGGCTTACATTATGTAGGATATCCATATGTTTTAGAAGGATATAGTGATTCAAGTTGGAATAATCTTGAATCAAAATCAAAGTCAACTACTGGTTGGATTTTTACGCTAGGAGGAGCAGCTATCTCTTGGGGATCCAAGAAACAAACATGTGTATCAGATTCAACAATGCAATCTGAATTTATAGCCCTAGCAGATGCATGTAAAGAAGCAGAATGGCTTAGAAATGTGTTGTATGATATTCCTTTATGGAAAAAGCCATCACCTTCTATTATGATAAGTTGTGATAACCAAGCCACAATTTATAAAGTTTCGAACAAAACTTACAACGGAAAATCTAGACACATTAGTCTAAGACATCAAATTATAAGAAAATTACTCAAGGAAGGAGTAATTACAGTCGACTATATTAAAACGAACAAGAATTTAGCAGATCCTCTGACTAAAGGTCTTGTAAGAGAGATGATATATATCACCTCAAAAGGAATGGGTCTAAGGTCTATTAAATAACACAACTATATTTAATGGGAACCCAACTCATATCTTGAAAATATAGATAGAGTTCAATGTGGTACAAACAAGTTAAATTATAGTTATGGAACACTAGGAATTTATACAAAAAGTTCCATTCCTATACGCCTAGTGTTGGTTTTCTGCATGTTAGAGGATGAAGGTTACTTCTTAATAAATCATATAAGTGTGACTCGCAGAATCACTAAAGTTGATTTACCTATTCGAGTGTCGAAAGTGTGGCCGCTTTCTATGAAATCAAGACCGATCCTAAAGCGCTCGTGAAATCAGGATTAGCACAAGGCCATAAAAGTGCATGCTAGAAGAACACTTATAAACTCAGAAATCGGTATGTGTGATAGTTCCGGCTAGTCTCAAAAGGTCCTTGGTTCAAGATACGTTCACCACAGCACCTTGATGAAGCTTTGAATTATTTTCACTATATGGAAGTTCAAGTCCGAAAGACACTTCTCATTTATGTACTAGATTTTAGCGATAATGCCAAAAGTTATTTATTGTCTTTTTTGCTTTGCTCTCTTGTGTATATTGAAATTGGTGGGAGAATGTTGGATTAATTCCAATATTTATTGAGTTTAATTTTTAGTTGTTAATATTTTATTATATTATTTGTGTTTTATTTTAAACATAGTTTGGGTTTTAATTTAGAAAGTAGAAACATGAGCAAATGGGTGTGAAAGATATGGGGAATGCTCAAAATCCCATATTGTCCCACATTGGAAGAATACTACAAAAGGTAGTGGTATATCAACTAAAGGACAACTAAGATTCTTAGTTGACAAGTCAAATAAGAGGCTATGATCCTACGCATCGCGGTGGTGCTTAAGCACCACCAATCGCGACACGCGTAAGCGCGTAAGCGCGACACGCGGCGCGCGAAAGGGCGATTGGGCGACTTAGGGCGCATTGCGCGCTTTGACGCGCACTTGGCACTTCGCACGTGCGCATCGTCGCTTGGAGCGTGGGAGCCTAAAGTTTTGACGAGGTAAAACAGATCAACGGTTGTGATTAAACGATCCGATCAAAGGGTTTAAAATCCGAAACGGCTTGATCTAAACCGTTAGATGAACTCGTAGCGTTTCGTGTAGGGGATGTCCATTCGCTTACGATGGGACGCCTAATCTGAACCGTTAGATCGTAGCTGTTCCAAACAGGCACGATCCAACGGTTGCTGAGTCACTCCATGAAGAGTTGTGACTGTTGAAGAACAGTCACAGAAATGGCTATAAAAAGAGCTCCAGACCTCTGTTTTGGACACCGAAAATTGCTAGTTTCTCCTCTCTCCGTCCTCTATACTTTGGCATTATCAAGTTACAAATTCAGAGTGTTCTCGGGTTTGATCAAACAGTACATAGTTTGAATCAAGCAACTGTTCATACACTGCATTGTATCCTGAAGGCAGGTTCTACAAAACCCATTGTGTACTCGCGGTTCTGGTTCTGTCTCAACCGGATTGGGAGAAATTTTGCCTAAAAGAAAGCGTTCCAAGAACGTGCCTTGCAGAAATTAATTATTATATTTCGTTCTTTCCATAATAAAACTCCAACAGTTTTAGGCAAAAATTTTATATTCTTATTACTCCACTCAAATGGAAGGAACTGTGGCACAATCTATCCAAGTCATGACTCAAGACTTAATTCGACTCGACCGTTTTGATGGCGGAAATTTCACCCGTTGGCAAGAGAAAGTTATGTTCTTCCTCACATCACTAAAACTTGCATACATTCTAGATGATAACCTTGAACAAATTCCCGAGCCCACACCCGAAGACACCGAAGGAATAAAGCAAAAACGTGTGAAGAGGAAAGAAGACGAATTTATGTGTCGAGGACACATCCTCAATGCTTTGTCTCAAACTGTTTATAGCGCTCATAGAATGATTCCGACGGCAAAGGAATTATGGAAGGCTTTGGAGATAAAGTATCAAAACGAGGAAGCGAGCAATCGTAAGTTTCTAATTTCAAACTATAGGAATTTTAGAATGAATAATGATAAATCTGTCGTTGCACAAGCCCATGAACTCCAACAAATTGTTGGTGACCTTAAAGCCGCTGGTATTAATCTTCAAGATGAATTTCAAGTAGGGGTGATTGTTTCAAAACTTCCATCCTCTTGGAATGGCTTTAAGAAGAAAATTAATCATGATGAAAAGACTTATACTGTGGAATCCCTTCTTCGTCACCTTCGTATTGAAGATGATACTCGTATTCGAGAAAAGAAGGATGAACAAAGTGAGGGTCATTCAAAAGCTAATATGGTTGAGGATCAAAAATCCAAGATTACCAAAGACTCAAAATTTAAAGCAAAGAATGATTCCAAATTCAAGAACCAAGGTGCAAATAAGAAAAAGAAGGGAAAATGTTTCTTCTGTGACAAACCGGGCCATTATTCTCGAGAATGTCGTCTTAAAAAGAAGGCATTTAAAGAAAAACAAGGGTCGAAGGAAACCAACAATGTTGAAGATCTTATTGCTACTGTTTGCGAAGCAAATTCAATTGATAATGAAAGTGGATGGTGGTTGGATACCGGCGCAACGGTCCACATATGCAAAGACCGCTCTTCATTCAAAACATATCAAGAAATTGATGGAAAAGAAGTGAAGATGGCAAATAATCTTCGCGCCAATGTAGTTGGAAAAGGCACAGTGGAATTGAAGCTAACTTCTGGAAAGACACTTACTCTAATTGATGTACTTCATGTACCTGATATGTGTAAAAATCTTGTGTCTGGGGACCTTCTCAATAAGAGAGGTTTCAAACTAGTGTATGAGTCTGATAAGTTTGTATTGTCTAAGAATGGCCAATTTATTGGCAAAGGGTACTCTTGTAACGGCATGATTAAAATTAATGTAATCAATGATATTAGTTCTGCTTATATGGTTGAGTCTATTTCTTTATGGCATAGTAGATTAGGTCATGTGAATTATAGAAGTATAAAAAATATGACTAATCTCGGCTTAATCTCGGATTGTAAATTTGATAACCTTTTTAAATGTGAAATTTGTGCTCAATCGAAGATAACTAGAAAGTCGTTCAAATCTGTTGAGAGGAAATCCGAAATGCTTGATCTTATTCATAGTGATGTATGTGATATGAAGAGTAATATGACTCGTGGTGGAAATAAATATTTCTTAACTTTCATTGATGATTACTCTAAGTATGCATATACATATTTACTTAAAAGTAAAGATGAAGTTTTTGAGAAATTCTTAATTTTTAAAGCAGAAGTTGAAACTCAACAAAATCGAAAAATTAAAGTCCTACGATCCGATAGGGGTGGTGAATATTACCCGAGTGAGTTTATACAATTTTGTAATACTCATGGGATAATCCATCAAGTTACGGCGCCATATACGCCACAACAAAATGGAACGGCGGAAAGGAAAAATAGGACTTTAGTTGAAATGATAAATTCAATGTTAATCAGTTCTGGTTTACCTTTGTCGATGTGGGGAGAAGCGGTTTTATCCGCATGTTATATTTTAAATAGAGTTCCATTGAAAAACAAGGATATTACACCATATGAATTATGGTTTAATCGTAAGCCTAATCTTAGACGTCTTAAAGTTTGGGGATGTCTTGCTTATGTAAGAAAACCCGAACCTAAAAGACCTAAACTAGGAAATAGGACTTACAAATGTGTTTTTATTGGATACTCTAGTAACAGTACGACTTATAGATTTTTAAACCTTGAAACTCAAGAAATCATTGAGTCGGTAGATGTGCAATTTTTTGAACATCTAACAAAGTTTAGTACTTTGAATCAAGGTTTAGAAAATAATAATTCGACTGTTGACTCCTCAAATTTAGAAGAAAATTCACAACCTATATCTTCTTCAGAAACAACGAATGACGTTGAACCACGAAGGAGTAAAAGACAAAGAACTGAAAAAACATTTGGGCCTGACTTTGTTATTTATTTAGTTGAAGGGGATTTAAATGAGACTAAGAACAAAACTAAATTTGTTCTTAATGTAGAAGATGAACCGACCACATTTCATGAAGCGGTAACATCTAGGGATGCTGTCTTTTGGAAAGAAGCAATAAATGATGAAATGAACTCAATTTTGTCAAATCAAACTTGGGTTATTTCCGATCTTCCCCCTGGGTCTAAACCTATTGGGTGCAAATGGATATTTAAAAGAAAATTAAATCCGGATGGTTCTATAAATAAATTTAAGGCAAGACTAGTTGCTAAAGGCTATAAGCAAAAATATGGAATTGATTACTTTGATACATATGCTCCTGTTGCTCGAATCACTTCCATTAGGATATTAATATCTCTTGCTTCTATTCACAATTTAGTTATTCATCAAATGGATGTTAAAACTGCATTTTTAAATGGTGATTTAGAAGAAGAGATTTATATGGAACAACCCGAAGGGTTTGTATTGCCTGGCCAAGAAAAGAAAGTGTGTAAATTGGTTAAATCTCTTTATGGCCTTAAACAAGCTCCTATGCAATGGCATGAGAAGTTTAATAATATTGTTATATCCCATGGATATAAAGTTAATGATGCCGACAAATGTATATATAGTAAATTTGAAAATGGTGTTGGTGTTATTATATGCTTATATGTGGATGACATGTTAATATTTGGGTCTAATCTCAAATATGTTGAAGAAACCAAAAGGTTTCTTTCATCAAAATTTGATATGAAAGATCTTGGAGAAGCTGATGTAATTTTAGGAATCAAAATTGTGAGAAAGGATAATTCTTTAGCGTTATCTCAATCTCATTATATAGAAAAAGTTCTTAAAAGATATAATCATTTTGAACTTAAGCCAGCTGCTACACATGTGGATCCTAGCATCAAATTAATGAAAAATACTGGGCGTGCTATGGACCAACTTAAATATGCTAGTATTATTGGGAGTCTAATGTATGCCATGCATTGCACTAGACCAGACATTGCTTATGCAGTGAGTATATTGTGTAGATTTACAAGTAATCCAGGACAAGAGCACTGGAATGCAATTTCTAGGGTGCTTAGATATCTGAAGAGGACTTTGGATTATGGCTTACATTATGTAGGATATCCATATGTTTTAGAAGGATATAGTGATTCAAGTTGGAATAATCTTGAATTAAAATCAAAGTCAACTACTGGTTGGATTTTTACGCTAGGAGGAGCAGCTATCTCTTGGGGATCCAAGAAACAAACATGTGTATCAGATTCAACAATGCAATCTGAATTTATAGCCCTAGCAGATGCATGTAAAGAAGCAGAATGGCTTAGAAATGTGTTGTATGATATTCCTTTATGGAAAAAGCCATCACCTTCTATTATGATAAGTTGTGATAACCAAGCCACAATTTATAAAGTTTCGAACAAAACTTACAACGGAAAATCTAGACACATTAGTCTAAGACATCAAATTATAAGAAAATTACTCAAGGAAGGAGTAATTACAGTCGACTATATTAAAACGAACAAGAATTTAGCAGATCCTCTGACTAAAGGTCTTGTAAGAGAGATGATATATATCACCTCAAAAGGAATGGGTCTAAGGTCTATTAAATAACACAACTATATTTAATGGGAACCCAACTCATATCTTGAAAATATAGATAGAGTTCAATGTGGTACAAACAAGTTAAATTATAGTTATGGAACACTAGGAATTTATACAAAAAGTTCCATTCCTATACGCCTAGTGTTGGTTTTCTGCATGTTAGAGGATGAAGGTTACTTCTTAATAAATCATATAAGTGTGACTCGCAGAATCACTAAAGTTGATTTACCTATTCGAGTGTCGAAAGTGTGGCCGCTTTCTATGAAATCAAGACCGATCCTAAAGCGCTCGTGAAATCAGGATTAGCACAAGGCCATAAAAGTGCATGCTAGAAGAACACTTATAAACTCAGAAATCGGTATGTGTGATAGTTCCGGCTAGTCTCAAAAGGTCCTTGGTTCAAGATACGTTCACCACAGAACCTTGATGAAGCTTTGAATTATTTTCACTATATGGAAGTTCAAGTCCGAAAGACACTTCTCATTTATGTACTAAATTTTAGCGATAATGCCAAAAGTTATTTATTGTCTTTTTTGCTTTGCTCTCTTGTGTATATTGAAATTGGTGGGAGAATGTTGGATTAATTCCAATATTTATTGAGTTTAATTTTTAGTTGTTAATATTTTATTATATTATTTGTGTTTTATTTTAAACATAGTTTGGGTTTTAATTTAGAAAGTAGAAACATGAGCAAATGGGTGTGAAAGATATGGGGAATGCTCAAAATCCCATATTGTCCCACATTGGAAGAATACTACAAAAGGTAGTGGTATATCAACTAAAGGACAACTAAGATTCTTAGTTGACAAGTCAAATAAGAGGCTATGATCCTACGTATCGCGGTGGTGCTTAAGCACCACCAATCGCGACACGCGTAAGCGCGTAAGCGCGACACGCGGCGCGCGAAAGGGCGATTGGGCGACTTAGGGCGCATTGCGCGCTTTGACGCGCACTTGGCACTTCGCACGTGCGCATCATCGCTTGGAGCGTGGGAGCCTAAAGTTTTGACGAGGTAAAACAGATCAACGGTTGTGATTAAACGATCCGATCAAAGGGTTTAAAATCCGAAACGGCTTGATCTAAACCGTTAGATGAACTCGTAGCGTTTCGTGTAGGGGATGTCCATTCGCTTACGATGGGACGCCTAATCTGAACCGTTAGATCGTAGCTGTTCCAAACAGGCACGATCCAACGGTTGCTGAGTCACTCCATGAAGAGTTGTGACTGTTGAAGAACAGTCACAGAAATGGCTATAAAAAGAGCTCCAGACCTCTGTTTTGGACACCGAAAATTGCTAGTTTCTCCTCTCTCCGTCCTCTATACTTTGGCATTATCAAGTTACAAATTCAGAGTGTTCTCGGGTTTGATCAAACAGTACATAGTTTGAATCAAGCAACTGTTCATACACTGCATTGTATCCTGAAGGCAGGTTCTACAAAACCCATTGTGTACTCGCGGTTCTGGTTCTGTCTCAACCGGATTGGGAGAAATTTTGCCTAAAAGAAAGCGTTCCAAGAACGTGCCTTGCAGAAATTAATTATTATATTTCGTTCTTTCCATAATAAAACTCCAACAGTTTTAGGCAAAAATTTTATATTCTTATTACTCCACTCAAATGGAAGGAACTGTGGCACAATCTATCCAAGTCATGACTCAAGACTTAATTCGACTCGACCGTTTTGATGGCGGAAATTTCACCCGTTGGCAAGAGAAAGTTATGTTCTTCCTCACATCACTAAAACTTGCATACATTCTAGATGATAACCTTGAACAAATTCCCGAGCCCACACCCGAAGACACCGAAGGAATAAAGCAAAAACGTGTGAAGAGGAAAGAAGACGAATTTATGTGTCGAGGACACATCCTCAATGCTTTGTCTCAAACTGTTTATAGCGCTCATAGAATGATTCCGACGGCAAAGGAATTATGGAAGGCTTTGGAGATAAAGTATCAAAACGAGGAAGCGAGCAATCGTAAGTTTCTAATTTCAAACTATATGAATTTTAGAATGAATAATGATAAATCTGTCGTTGCACAAGCCCATGAACTCCAACAAATTGTTGGTGACCTTAAAGCCGCTGGTATTAATCTTCAAGATGAATTTCAAGTAGGGGTGATTATTTCAAAACTTCCATCCTCTTGGAATGGCTTTAAGAAGAAAATTAATCATGATGAAAAGACTTATACTGTGGAATCCCTTCTTCGTCACCTTCGTATTGAAGATGATACTCGTATTCGAGAAAAGAAGGATGAACAAAGTGAGGGTCATTCAAAAGCTAATATGGTTGAGGATCAAAAATCCAAGATTACCAAAGACTCAAAATTTAAAGCAAAGAATGATTCCAAATTCAAGAACCAAGGTGCAAATAAGAAAAAGAAGGGAAAATGTTTCTTCTGTGACAAACCGGGCCATTATTCTCGAGAATGTCGTCTTAAAAAGAAGGCATTTAAAGAAAAACAAGGGTCGAAGGAAACCAACAATGTTGAAGATCTTATTGCTACTGTTTGCGAAGCAAATTCAATTGATAATGAAAGTGGATGGTGGCTGGATACCGGCGCAACGGTCCACATATGCAAAGACCGCTCTTCATTCAAAACATATCAAGAAATTGATGGAAAAGAAGTGAAGATGGCAAATAATCTTCGCGCCAATGTAGTTGGAAAAGGCACAGTGGAATTGAAGCTAACTTCTGGAAAGACACTTACTCTAATTGATGTACTTCATGTACCTGATATGTGTAAAAATCTTGTGTCTGGGGACCTTCTCAATAAGAGAGGTTTCAAACTAGTGTATGAGTCTGATAAGTTTGTATTGTCTAAGAATGGCCAATTTATTGGCAAAGGGTACTCTTGTAACGGCATGATTAAAATTAATGTAATCAATGATATTAGTTCTGCTTATATGGTTGAGTCTATTACTTTATGGCATAGTAGATTAGGTCATGTGAATTATAGAAGTATAAAAAATATGACTAATCTCGGCTTAATCTCGGATTGTAAATTTGATAACCTTTTTAAATGTGAAATTTGTGCTCAATCGAAGATAACTAGAAAGTCGTTCAAATCTGTTGAGAGGAAATCCGAAATGCTTGATCTTATTCATAGTGATGTATGTGATATGAAGAGTAATATGACTCGTGGTGGAAATAAATATTTCTTAACTTTCATTGATGATTACTCTAAGTATGCATATACATATTTACTTAAAAGTAAAGATGAAGTTTTTGAGAAATTCCTAATTTTTAAAGCAGAAGTTGAAACTCAACAAAATCGAAAAATTAAAGTCCTACGATCCGATAGGGGTGGTGAATATTACCCGAGTGAGTTTATACAATTTTGTAATACTCATGGGATAATCCATCAAGTTACGGCGCCATATACGCCACAACAAAATGGAACGGCGGAAAGGAAAAATAGGACTTTAGTTGAAATGATAAATTCAATGTTAATCAGTTCTGGTTTACCTTTGTCGATGTGGGGAGAAGCGGTTTTATCCGCATGTTATATTTTAAATAGAGTTCCATTGAAAAACAAGGATATTACACCATATGAATTATGGTTTAATCGTAAGCCTAATCTTAGACGTCTTAAAGTTTGGGGATGTCTTGCTTATGTAAGAAAACCCGAACCTAAAAGACCTAAACTAGGAAATAGGACTTACAAATGTGTTTTTATTGGATACTCTAGTAACAGTACGACTTATAGATTTTTAAACCTTGAAACTCAAGAAATCATTGAGTCGGTAGATGTGCAATTTTTTGAACATCTAACAAAGTTTAGTACTTTGAATCAAGGTTTAGAAAATAATAATTCGACTGTTGACTCCTCAAATTTAGAAGAAAATTCACAACCTATATCTTCTTCAGAAACAACGAATGACGTTGAACCACGAAGGAGTAAAAGACAAAGAACTGAAAAAACATTTGGGCCTGACTTTGTTATTTATTTAGTTGAAGGGGATTTAAATGAGACTAAGAACAAAACTAAATTTGTTCTTAATGTAGAAGATGAACCGACCACATTTCATGAAGCGGTAACATCTAGGGATGCTGTCTTTTGGAAAGAAGCAATAAATGATGAAATGAACTCAATTTTGTCAAATCAAACTTGGGTTATTTTCGATCTTCCCCCTGGGTCTAAACCTATTGGGTGCAAATGGATATTTAAAAGAAAATTAAATCCGGATGGTTCTATAAATAAATTTAAGGCAAGACTAGTTGCTAAAGGCTATAAGCAAAAATATGGAATTGATTACTTTGATACATATGCTCCTGTTGCTCGAATCACTTCCATTAGGATATTAATATCTCTTGCTTCTATTCACAATTTAGTTATTCATCAAATGGATGTTAAAACTGCATTTTTAAATGGTGATTTAGAAGAAGAGATTTATATGGAACAACCCGAAGGGTTTGTATTGCCTGGCCAAGAAAAGAAAGTGTGTAAATTGGTTAAATCTCTTTATGGCCTTAAACAAGCTCCTATGCAATGGCATGAGAAGTTTAATAATATTGTTATATCCCATGGATATAAAGTTAATGATGCCGACAAATGTATATATAGTAAATTTGAAAATGGTGTTGGTGTTATTATATGCTTATATGTGGATGACATGTTAATATTTGGGTCTAATCTCAAATATGTTGAAGAAACCAAAAGGTTTCTTTCATCAAAATTTGATATGAAAGATCTTGGAGAAGCTGATGTAATTTTAGGAATCAAAATTGTGAGAAAGGATAATTCTTTAGCGTTATCTCAATCTCATTATATAGAAAAAGTTCTTAAAAGATATAATCATTTTGAACTTAAGCCAGCTGCTACACCTGTGGATCCTAGCATCAAATTAATGAAAAATACTGGGCGTGCTATGGACCAACTTAAATATGCTAGTATTATTGGGAGTCTAATGTATGCCATGCATTGCACTAGACCAGACATTGCTTATGCAGTGAGTATATTGTGTAGATTTACAAGTAATCCAGGACAAGAGCACTGGAATGCAATTTCTAGGGTGCTTAGATATCTGAAGAGGACTTTGGATTATGGCTTACATTATGTAGGATATCCATATGTTTTAGAAGGATATAGTGATTCAAGTTGGAATAATCTTGAATCAAAATCAAAGTCAACTACTGGTTGGATTTTTACGCTAGGAGGAGCAGCTATCTCTTGGGGATCCAAGAAACAAACATGTGTATCAGATTCAACAATGCAATCTGAATTTATAGCCCTAGCAGATGCATGTAAAGAAGCAGAATGGCTTAGAAATGTGTTGTATGATATTCCTTTATGGAAAAAGCCATCACCTTCTATTATGATAAGTTGTGATAACCAAGCCACAATTTATAAAGTTTCGAACAAAACTTACAACGGAAAATCTAGACACATTAGTCTAAGACATCAAATTATAAGAAAATTACTCAAGGAAGGAGTAATTACAGTCGACTATATTAAAACGAACAAGAATTTAGCAGATCCTCTGACTAAAGGTCTTGTAAGAGAGATGATATATATCACCTCAAAAGGAATGGGTCTAAGGTCTATTAAATAACACAACTATATTTAATGGGAACCCAACTCATATCTTGAAAATATAGATAGAGTTCAATGTGGTACAAACAAGTTAAATTATAGTTATGGAACACTAGGAATTTATACAAAAAGTTCCATTCCTATACGCCTAGTGTTGGTTTTCTGCATGTTAGAGGATGAAGGTTACTTCTTAATAAATCATATAAGTGTGACTCGCAGAATCACTAAAGTTGATTTACCTATTCGAGTGTCGAAAGTGTGGCCGCTTTCTATGAAATCAAGACCGATCCTAAAGCGCTCGTGAAATCAGGATTAGCACAAGGCCATAAAAGTGCATGCTAGAAGAACACTTATAAACTCAGAAATCGATATGTGTGATAGTTCCGGCTAGTCTCAAAAGGTCCTTGGTTCAAGATACGTTCACCACAGCACCTTGATGAAGCTTTGAATTATTTTCACTATATGGAAGTTCAAGTCCGAAAGACACTTCTCATTTATGTACTAGATTTTAGCGATAATGCCAAAAGTTATTTATTGTCTTTTTTGCTTTGCTCTCTTGTGTATATTGAAATTGGTGGGAGAATGTTGGATTAATTCCAATATTTATTGAGTTTAATTTTTAGTTGTTAATATTTTATTATATTATTTGTGTTTTATTTTAAACATAGTTTGGGTTTTAATTTAGAAAGTAGAAACATGAGCAAATGGGTGTGAAAGATATGGGGAATGCTCAAAATCCCATATTGTCCCACATTGGAAGAATACTACAAAAGGTAGTGGTATATCAACTAAAGGACAACTAAGATTCTTAGTTGACAAGTCAAATAAGAGGCTATGATCCTACGCATCGCGGTGGTGCTTAAGCACCACCAATCGCGACACGCGTAAGCGCGACACGCGGCGCGCGAAAGGGCGATTGGGCGACTTAGGGCGCATTGCGCGCTTTGACGCGCACTTGGCACTTCGCACGTGCGCATCGTCGCTTGGAGCGTGGGAGCCTAAAGTTTTGACGAGGTAAAACAGATCAACGGTTGTGATTAAACGATCCGATCAAAGGGTTTAAAATCCGAAACGGCTTGATCTAAACCGTTAGATGAACTCGTAGCGTTTCGTGTAGGGGATGTCCATTCGCTTACGATGGGACGCCTAATCTGAACCGTTAGATCGTAGCTATTCCAAACAGGCACGATCCAACGGTTGCTGAGTCACTCCATGAAGAGTTGTGACTGTTGAAGAACAGTCACAGAAATGGCTATAAAAAGAGTTCCAGACCTCTGTTTTGGACACCGAAAATTGCTAGTTTCTCCTCTCTCCGTCCTCTATACTTTGGCATTATCAAGTTACAAATTCAGAGTGTTCTCGGGTTTGATCAAACAGTACATAGTTTGAATCAAGCAACTGTTCATACACTGCATTGTATCCTGAAGGCAGGTTCTACAAAACCCATTGTGTACTCGCGGTTCTGGTTCTGTCTCAACCGGATTGGGAGAAATTTTGCCTAAAAGAAAGCGTTCCAAGAACGTGCCTTGCAGAAATTAATTATTATATTTCGTTCTTTCCATAATAAAACTCCAACAGTTTTAGGCAAAAAATTTATATTCTTATTACTCCACTCAAATGGAAGGAACTGTGGCACAATCTATCCAAGTCATGACTCAAGACTTAATTCGACTCGACCGTTTTGATGGCGGAAATTTCACCCGTTGGCAAGAGAAAGTTATGTTCTTCCTCACATCACTAAAACTTGCATACATTCTAGATGATAACCTTGAACAAATTCCCGAGCCCACACCCGAAGACACCGAAGGAATAAAGCAAAAACGTGTGAAGAGGAAAGAAGACGAATTTATGTGTCGAGGACACATCCTCAATGCTTTGTCTCAAACTGTTTATAGCGCTCATAGAATGATTCCGACGGCAAAGGAATTATGGAAGGCTTTGGAGATAAAGTATCAAAACGAGGAAGCGAGCAATCGTAAGTTTCTAATTTCAAACTATATGAATTTTAGAATGAATAATGATAAATCTGTCGTTGCACAAGCCCATGAACTCCAACAAATTGTTGGTGACCTTAAAGCCGCTGGTATTAATCTTCAAGATGAATTTCAAGTAGGGGTGATTGTTTCAAAACTTCCATCCTCTTGGAATGGCTTGAAGAAGAAAATTAATCATGATGAAAAGACTTATACTGTGGAATCCCTTCTTCGTCACCTTCGTATTGAAGATGATACTCGTATTCGAGAAAAGAAGGATGAACAAAGTGAGGGTCATTCAAAAGCTAATATGGTTGAGGATCAAAAATCCAAGATTACCAAAGACTCAAAATTTAAAGCAAAGAATGATTCCAAATTCAAGAACCAAGGTGCAAATAAGAAAAAGAAGGGAAAATGTTTCTTCTGTGACAAACCGGGCCATTATTCTCGAGAATGTCGTCTTAAAAAGAAGGCATTTAAAGAAAAACAAGGGTCGAAGGAAACCAACAATGTTGAAGATCTTATTGCTACTGTTTGCGAAGCAAATTCAATTGATAATGAAAGTGGATGGTGGCTGGATACCGGCGCAACGGTCCACATATGCAAAGACCGCTCTTCATTCAAAACATATCAAGAAATTGATGGAAAAGAAGTGAAGATGGCAAATAATCTTCGCGCCAATGTAGTTGGAAAAGGCACAGTGGAATTGAAGCTAACTTCTGGAAAGACACTTACTCTAATTGATGTACTTCATGTACCTGATATGTGTAAAAATCTTGTGTCTGGGGACCTTCTCAATAAGAGAGGTTTCAAACTAGTGTATGAGTCTGATAAGTTTGTATTGTCTAAGAATGGCCAATTTATTGGCAAAGGGTACTCTTGTAACGGCATGATTAAAATTAATGTAATCAATGATATTAGTTCTGCTTATATGGTTGAGTCTATTTCTTTATGGCATAGTAGATTAGGTCATGTGAATTATAGAAGTATAAAAAATATGACTAATCTCGGCTTAATCTCGGATTGTAAATTTGATAACCTTTTTAATGTGAAATTTGTGCTCAATCGAAGATAACTAGAAAGTCGTTCAAATCTGTTGAGAGGAAATCCGAAATGCTTGATCTTATTCATAGTGATGTATGTGATATGAAGAGTAATATGACTCGTGGTGGAAATAAATATTTCTTAACTTTCATTGATGATTACTCTAAGTATGCATATACATATTTACTTAAAAGTAAAGATGAAGTTTTTGAGAAATTCTTAATTTTTAAAGCAGAAGTTGAAACTCAACAAAATCGAAAAATTAAAGTCCTACGATCCGATAGGGGTGGTGAATATTACCCGAGTGAGTTTATACAATTTTGTAATACTCATGGGATAATCCATCAAGTTACGGCGCCATATACGCCACAACAAAATGGAACGGCGGAAAGGAAAAATAGGACTTTAGTTGAAATGATAAATTCAATGTTAATCAGTTCTGGTTTACCTTTGTCGATGTGGGGAGAAGCGGTTTTATCCGCATGTTATATTTTAAATAGAGTTCCATTGAAAAACAAGGATATTACACCATATGAATTATGGTTTAATCGTAAGCCTAATCTTAGACGTCTTAAAGTTTGGGGATGTCTTGCTTATGTAAGAAAACCCGAACCTAAAAGACCTAAACTAGGAAATAGGACTTACAAATGTGTTTTTATTGGATACTCTAGTAACAGTACGACTTATAGATTTTTAAACCTTGAAACTCAAGAAATCATTGAGTCGGTAGATGTGCAATTTTTTGAACATCTAACAAAGTTTAGTACTTTGAATCAAGGTTTAGAAAATAATAATTCGACTGTTGACTCCTCAAATTTAGAAGAAAATTCACAACCTATATCTTCTTCAGAAACAACGAATGACGTTGAACCACGAAGGAGTAAAAGACAAAGAACTGAAAAAACATTTGGGCCTGACTTTGTTATTTATTTAGTTGAAGGGGATTTAAATGAGACTAAGAACAAAACTAAATTTGTTCTTAATGTAGAAGATGAACCGACCACATTTCATGAAGCGGTAACATCTAGGGATGCTGTCTTTTGGAAAGAAGCAATAAATGATGAAATGAACTCAATTTTGTCAAATCAAACTTGGGTTATTTCCGATCTTCCCCCTGGGTCTAAACCTATTGGGTGCAAATGGATATTTAAAAGAAAATTAAATCCGGATGGTTCTATAAATAAATTTAAGGCAAGACTAGTTGCTAAAGGCTATAAGCAAAAATATGGAATTGATTACTTTGATACATATGCTCCTGTTGCTCGAATCACTTCCATTAGGATATTAATATCTCTTGCTTCTATTCACAATTTAGTTATTCATCAAATGGATGTTAAAACTGCATTTTTAAATGGTGATTTAGAAGAAGAGATTTATATGGAACAACCCGAAGGGTTTGTATTGCCTGGCCAAGAAAAGAAAGTGTGTAAATTGGTTAAATCTCTTTATGGCCTTAAACAAGCTCCTATGCAATGGCATGAGAAGTTTAATAATATTGTTATATCCCATGGATATAAAGTTAATGATGCCGACAAATGTATATATAGTAAATTTGAAAATGGTGTTGGTGTTATTATATGCTTATATGTGGATGACATGTTAATATTTGGGTCTAATCTCAAATATGTTGAAGAAACCAAAAGGTTTCTTTCATCAAAATTTGATATGAAAGATCTTGGAGAAGCTGATGTAATTTTAGGAATCAAAATTGTGAGAAAGGATAATTCTTTAGCGTTATCTCAATCTCATTATATAGAAAAAGTTCTTAAAAGATATAATCATTTTGAACTTAAGCCAGCTGCTACACCTGTGGATCCTAGCATCAAATTAATGAAAAATACTGGGCGTGCTATGGACCAACTTAAATATGCTAGTATTATTGGGAGTCTAATGTATGCCATGCATTGCACTAGACCAGACATTGCTTATGCAGTGAGTATATTGTGTAGATTTACAAGTAATCCAGGACAAGAGCACTGGAATGCAATTTCTAGGGTGCTTAGATATCTGAAGAGGACTTTGGATTATGGCTTACATTATGTAGGATATCCATATGTTTTAGAAGGATATAGTGATTCAAGTTGGAATAATCTTGAATCAAAATCAAAGTCAACTACTGGTTGGATTTTTACGCTAGGAGGAGCATCTATCTCTTGGGGATCCAAGAAACAAACATGTGTATCAGATTCAACAATGCAATCTGAATTTATAGCCCTAGCAGATGCATGTAAAGAAGCAGAATGGCTTAGAAATGTGTTGTATGATATTCCTTTATGGAAAAAGCCATCACCTTCTATTATGATAAGTTGTGATAACCAAGCCACAATTTATAAAGTTTCGAACAAAACTTACAACGGAAAATCTAGACACATTAGTCTAAGACATCAAATTATAAGAAAATTACTCAAGGAAGGAGTAATTACAGTCGACTATATTAAAACGAACAAGAATTTAGCAGATCCTCTGACTAAAGGTCTTGTAAGAGAGATGATATATATCACCTCAAAAGGAATGGGTCTAAGGTCTATTAAATAACACAACTATATTTAATGGGAACCCAACTCATATCTTGAAAATATAGATAGAGTTCAATGTGGTACAAACAAGTTAAATTATAGTTATGGAACACTAGGAATTTATACAAAAAGTTCCATTCCTATACGCCTAGTGTTGGTTTTCTGCATGTTAGAGGATGAAGGTTACTTCTTAATAAATCATATAAGTGTGACTCGCAGAATCACTAAAGTTGATTTACCTATTCGAGTGTCGAAAGTGTGGCCGCTTTCTATGAAATCAAGACCGATCCTAAAGCGCTCGTGAAATCAGGATTAGCACAAGGCCATAAAAGTGCATGCTAGAAGAACACTTATAAACTCAGAAATCGGTATGTGTGATAGTTCCGGCTAGTCTCAAAAGGTCCTTGGTTCAAGATACGTTCACCACAGCACCTTGATGAAGCTTTGAATTATTTTCACTATATGGAAGTTCAAGTCCGAAAGACACTTCTCATTTATGTACTAGATTTTAGCGATAATGCCAAAAGTTATTTATTGTCTTTTTTGCTTTGCTCTCTTGTGTATATTGAAATTGGTGGGAGAATGTTGGATTAATTCCAATATTTATTGAGTTTAATTTTTAGTTGTTAATATTTTATTATATTATTTGTGTTTTATTTTAAACATAGTTTGGGTTTTAATTTAGAAAGTAGAAACATGAGCAAATGGGTGTGAAAGATATGGGGAATGCTCAAAATCCCATATTGTCCCACATTGGAAGAATACTACAAAAGGTAGTGGTATATCAACTAAAGGACAACTAAGATTCTTAGTTGACAAGTCAAATAAGAGGCTATGATCCTACGCATCGCGGTGGTGCTTAAGCACCACCAATCGCGACACGCGTAAGCGCGTAAGCGCGACACGCGGCGCGCGAAAGGGCGATTGGGCGACTTAGGGCGCATTGCGCGCTTTGACGCGCACTTGGCACTTCGCACGTGCGCATCGTCGCTTGGAGCGTGGGAGCCTAAAGTTTTGACGAGGTAAAACAGATCAACGGTTGTGATTAAACGATCCGATCAAAGGGTTTAAAATCCGAAACGGCTTGATCTAAACCGTTAGATGAACTCGTAGCGTTTCGTGTAGGGGATGTCCATTCGCTTACGATGGGACGCCTAATCTGAACCGTTAGATCGTAGCTGTTCCAAACAGGCACGATCCAACGGTTGCTGAGTCACTCCATGAAGAGTTGTGACTGTTGAAGAACAGTCACAGAAATGGCTATAAAAAGAGCTCCAGACCTCTGTTTTGGACACCGAAAATTGCTAGTTTCTCCTCTCTCCGTCCTCTATACTTTGGCATTATCAAGTTACAAATTCAGAGTGTTCTCGGGTTTGATCAAACAGTACATAGTTTGAATCAAGCAACTGTTCATACACTGCATTGTATCCTGAAGGCAGGTTCTACAAAACCCATTGTGTACTCGCGGTTCTGGTTCTGTCTCAACCGGATTGGGAGAAATTTTGCCTAAAAGAAAGCGTTCCAAGAACGTGCCTTGCAGAAATTAATTATTATATTTCGTTCTTTCCATAATAAAACTCCAACAGTTTTAGGCAAAAATTTTATATTCTTATTACTCCACTCAAATGGAAGGAACTGTGGCACAATCTATCCAAGTCATGACTCAAGACTTAATTCGACTCGACCGTTTTGATGGCGGAAATTTCACCCGTTGGCAAGAGAAAGTTATGTTCTTCCTCACATCACTAAAACTTGCATACATTCTAGATGATAACCTTGAACGAATTCCCGAGCCCACACCCGAAGACACCGAAGGAATAAAGCAAAAACGTGTGAAGAGGAAAGAAGACGAATTTATGTGTCGAGGACACATCCTCAATGCTTTGTCTCAAACTGTTTATAGCGCTCATAGAATGATTCCGACGGCAAAGGAATTATGGAAGGCTTTGGAGATAAAGTATCAAAACGAGGAAGCGAGCAATCGTAAGTTTCTAATTTCAAACTATATGAATTTTAGAATGAATAATGATAAATCTGTCGTTGCACAAGCCCATGAACTCCAACAAATTGTTGGTGACCTTAAAGCCGCTGGTATTAATCTTCAAGATGAATTTCAAGTAGGGGTGATTGTTTCAAAACTTCCATCCTCTTGGAATGGCTTTAAGAAGAAAATTAATCATGATGAAAAGACTTATACTGTGGAATCCCTTCTTCGTCACCTTCGTATTGAAGATGATACTCGTATTCGAGAAAAGAAGGATGAACAAAGTGAGGGTCATTCAAAAGCTAATATGGTTGAGGATCAAAAATCCAAGATTACCAAAGACTCAAAATTTAAAGCAAAGAATGATTCCAAATTCAAGAACCAAGGTGCAAATAAGAAAAAGAAGGGAAAATGTTTCTTCTGTGACAAACCGGGCCATTATTCTCGAGAATGTCGTCTTAAAAAGAAGGCATTTAAAGAAAAACAAGGGTCGAAGGAAACCAACAATGTTGAAGATCTTATTGCTACTGTTTGCGAAGCAAATTCAATTGATAATGAAAGTGGATGGTGGCTGGATACCGGCGCAACGGTCCACATATGCAAAGACCGCTCTTCATTCAAAACATATCAAGAAATTGATGGAAAAGAAGTGAAGATGGCAAATAATCTTCGCGCCAATGTAGTTGGAAAAGGCACAGTGGAATTGAAGCTAACTTCTGGAAAGACACTTACTCTAATTGATGTACTTCATGTACCTGATATGTGTAAAAATCTTGTGTCTGGGGACCTTCTCAATAAGAGAGGTTTCAAACTAGTGTATGAGTCTGATAAGTTTGTATTGTCTAAGAATGGCCAATTTATTGGCAAAGGGTACTCTTGTAACGGCATGATTAAAATTAATGTAATCAATGATATTAGTTCTGCTTATATGGTTGAGTCTATTTCTTTATGGCATAGTAGATTAGGTCATGTGAATTATAGAAGTATAAAAAATATGACTAATCTCGGCTTAATCTCGGATTGTAAATTTGATAACCTTTTTAAATGTGAAATTTGTGCTCAATCGAAGATAACTAGAAAGTCGTTCAAATCTGTTGAGAGGAAATCCGAAATGCTTGATCTTATTCATAGTGATGTATGTGATATGAAGAGTAATATGACTCGTGGTGGAAATAAATATTTCTTAACTTTCATTGATGATTACTCTAAGTATGCATATACATATTTACTTAAAAGTAAAGATGAAGTTTTTGAGAAATTCCTAATTTTTAAAGCAGAAGTTGAAACTCAACAAAATCGAAAAATTAAAGTCCTACGATCCGATAGGGGTGGTGAATATTACCCGAGTGAGTTTATACAATTTTGTAATACTCATGGGATAATCCATCAAGTTACGGCGCCATATACGCCACAACAAAATGAAACGGCGGAAAGGAAAAATAGGACTTTAGTTGAAATGATAAATTCAATGTTAATCAGTTCTGGTTTACCTTTGTCGATGTGGGGAGAAGCGGTTTTATCCGCATGTTATATTTTAAATAGAGTTCCATTGAAAAACAAGGATATTACACCATATGAATTATGGTTTAATCGTAAGCCTAATCTTAGACGTCTTAAAGTTTGGGGATGTCTTGCTTATGTAAGAAAACCCGAACCTAAAAGACCTAAACTAGGAAATAGGACTTACAAATGTGTTTTTATTGGATACTTTAGTAACAGTACGACTTATAGATTTTTAAACCTTGAAACTCAAGAAATCATTGAGTCGGTAGATGTGCAATTTTTTGAACATCTAACAAAGTTTAGTACTTTGAATCAAGGTTTAGAAAATAATAATTCGACTGTTGACTCCTCAAATTTAGAAGAAAATTCACAACCTATATCTTCTTCAGAAACAACGAATGACGTTGAACCACGAAGGAGTAAAAGACAAAGAACTGAAAAAACATTTGGGCCTGACTTTGTTATTTATTTAGTTGAAGGGGATTTAAATGAGACTAAGAACAAAACTAAATTTGTTCTTAATGTAGAAGATGAACCGACCACATTTCATGAAGCGGTAACATCTAGGGATGCTGTCTTTTGGAAAGAAGCAATAAATGATGAAATGAACTCAATTTTGTCAAATCAAACTTGGGTTATTTCCGATCTTCCCCCTGGGTCTAAACCTATTGGGTGCAAATGGATATTTAAAAGAAAATTAAATCCGGATGGTTCTATAAATAAATTTAAGGCAAGACTAGTTGCTAAAGGCTATAAGCAAAAATATGGAATTGATTACTTTGATACATATGCTCCTGTTGCTCGAATCACTTCCATTAGGATATTAATATCTCTTGCTTCTATTCACAATTTAGTTATTCATCAAATGGATGTTAAAACTGCATTTTTAAATGGTGATTTAGAAGAAGAGATTTATATGGAACAACCCGAAGGGTTTGTATTGCCTGGCCAAGAAAAGAAAGTGTGTAAATTGGTTAAATCTCTTTATGGCCTTAAACAAGCTCCTATGCAATGGCATGAGAAGTTTAATAATATTGTTATATCCCATGGATATAAAGTTAATGATGCCGACAAATGTATATATAGTAAATTTGAAAATGGTGTTGGTGTTATTATATGCTTATATGTGGATGACATGTTAATATTTGGGTCTAATCTCAAATATGTTGAAGAAACCAAAAGGTTTCTTTCATCAAAATTTGATATGAAAGATCTTGGAGAAGCTGATGTAATTTTAGGAATCAAAATTGTGAGAAAGGATAATTCTTTAGCGTTATCTCAATCTCATTATATAGAAAAAGTTCTTAAAAGATATAATCATTTTGAACTTAAGCCAGCTGCTACACCTGTGGATCCTAGCATCAAATTAATGAAAAATACTGGGCGTGCTATGGACCAACTTAAATATGCTAGTATTATTGGGAGTCTAATGTATGCCATGCATTGCACTAGACCAGACATTGCTTATGCAGTGAGTATATTGTGTAGATTTACAAGTAATCCAGGACAAGAGCACTGGAATGCAATTTCTAGGGTGCTTAGATATCTGAAGAGGACTTTGGATTATGGCTTACATTATGTAGGATATCCATATGTTTTAGAAGGATATAGTGATTCAAGTTGGAATAATCTTGAATCAAAATCAAAGTCAACTACTGGTTGGATTTTTACGCTAGGAGGAGCAGCTATCTCTTGGGGATCCAAGAAACAAACATGTGTATCAGATTCAACAATGCAATCTGAATTTATAGCCCTAGCAGATGCATGTAAAGAAGCAGAATGGCTTAGAAATGTGTTGTATGATATTCCTTTATGGA
>CASBWL010000309.1:27500-30000 GCA_949130495.1 Sambucus nigra
GGACATCGCATCTCCCCACGAGGGTAATCACACAGTCGGATAACCATCCCATCTTCGTGATTCCGAAGCTTCACGAAGATCGAATGCAAATCCCACTGTGTGATTTCCCCCGTATTCCTGGGAACGCCTAGGCGCTCGTTCCCCGACCCTTCCCGAAGGAAGGGGAGGTTGGCTAGGAACATCACCCCCCTCTATATAACATCTTAACAAAAATTCCAAAGTGGTAGCAGTAGACATGAACTGCGATAAGTTCGAAAAATTTCCTTGCACTGGGAAAGGTCACCCAACGTCAGGCATCGCGTGAGGTTGTATGCCTGTTTTCCAAGCATTACCTCGACGACATTGTCTTGGTTCACTGGTATCGGTGGGCATCACGTGAGGTTCGGTTATTTTTCGGCATCACCCGACCGAAATTGCCTGGTTTATGCACGACCTGACCGACTTTGCCTATATATTTTGGGAGTCACCTGGACGTGCATGGGAATAGATCGACCAATTTCTTGGGTCGCTTAGGCATCACCTTTAATGTATTTCATTGTTGCTAGGCATCGCGTGAGGTTGTATCCTTATCGTGTCGGGACTTTTGTGGGTGCCAACCTGCATCTTGGGTTGGGCATCCCAGGTTGGCGCCACTATTTCTTTCGACATTGGGTTGCCTTGCCATGATACCCAATCGGGTTCCAACTTGCATGGGCATTCAGGCAACATTTGGGCACATTTTCGACGTGCGCTCAAAACGGTCGACCGACGTGCCGTGTCGGTCGGCCGACAGCATGTTTCGCTTTTGGCGACCCCTTGTATCGGGCATATCTAGGGACGTTGCCTTGTTTCTAGGCATCATTCAAATGACTTTCAGGCAACATCTGTGCACAGTTCCGTTCTGCACTGAAAACGGTCAGCCGGTGTGCCACGCCGGTCGGTCGACTTTTGGTGACCCATTCTCTATCGGACATTTCTAGGAACATTTGGCCATTGGGTACCTTGCCTAGGTGTTCCATGTTTGCTCGAATGACTTTCATCAGGCAACATTTGGGCACCGTTTTCATTATGCGCTGGAAACGGTCGACCGACGTGCCGTGTCGGTCGGCCGACGATCGGGCGACTTTCGGTGACCCCTAGTATCGGGCATATCTAGGGACCTCAGTTACTTGCGGACGTTGCCTTGTATGTAGTCATCATTGGAATGACTTTCAGGCAACATTTGGACAACGTTTTCGTTCTGCCCTGGAAACGGTCGACCGACGTTTTTTGTCGGTCGGGCGAGCTCTTGGCGACCCTTTTTTCGGGACTTTTTTGGGTCATCGGGGCTTAGTGGACTTGTTTTGGGGTGTTTTTATGCATCGGTCATGCGTCGGTAGCGGTCATCGGTCATGCTAAAAAATTCGAACCTCTGCTGCTCTGGACTCACCCCCCCTCATATAACATCTTAACGAAATTTTCAAAGTGGTAGCAGTAGACATCAACTGCAATAAGATGAGTACTCGGGTATTCCCTTTGCCAAAGTTTGAGGGCGTCCATGGGAAGTCATAATATGTTGTTGGGAAGGTCTGGGAAGCTTGCCTAGGCATTTGGAAAAACTTTGAAAAAAAATGTCGGTCGACCGATTTTTTCGTCGGTCGACCGACGCGCGAGGTTCCTTACCGGGTGCTGCCGGGCTGTGATCGAGGTTTCCCGTGCGCGCGAGGTTCCTTACCGGGTTCTCTCGGTATCGTGATCGAGTTTTTCGTCGGTTGACCGACGCGCGAGGTTCCTTACCTGGTTTTCCAGGTAGCGTGACCGAGTTTTCTCGGTAGCCCGAGGTTCCTCTCCGGGTTTTCCCGGTAGCGTGACCGAGTTTTCTCGGTAGCCTGAGGTTCCTCTCCGGGTTTTCCCGGTAGCGTGACCGAGTTTTCTCGGTAGCGTGAGGTTCCTTCCCGGTACTGTTTTTCGTCGGTCGACCGACATTGTCCTGCTATTTTTGGTCGGCCGACCGACTTTGCCCATTTTGGGCCGACATTGCCTTGGTTCTATGCATCACCCTAAATACTTGTTGGGTGGTTTGGGTATTACCTTGGCAACATGGGTCGAGTTTTCTCGTGCACGCGAGGTTCCTTCCTCGGATGGATTTCCTTGTTGGGCGCCGGTCGACCGACTGTATCGTCGGCTGAACGACATTGCCTTGCATCGGGCGACCGACTTTGCCCATTTTTGGGCATCACCCAAATGACTTTACCTTATTTCTAGGCATCATCCGACCGACATTGCTTGTTTCTAGGCATAACTCGACCGACCTTGCCTTGTTTCTGGGCATCGTCCGACCGAAAAATTCCTTGTTTCTAGGCATCACCCGAGAGCACGAGGTTCACTCGCAGGAGCGCGCCTAGTTGTCTCGTGCGGGTGACGTTCCTTACTTGAATGTATTTCCTTGTTGGGCGTCGGTCGACCGACATTGCCTTGCATCGGCGGACCGACTTTGCCCATTTTTGGGTATCACCTTGTTGCTAGGCATCGCCTTGTTGGG
>CASBWL010000309.1:60000-62500 GCA_949130495.1 Sambucus nigra
CCCATCTTCGTGATTCCGAAGCTTCACGAAGATCGAATGCAAATCCCACTGTGTGATTTCCCCCGTATTCCTGGGAACGCCTAGGCGCTCGTTCCCCGACCCTTCCCGAAGGAAGGGGAGGTTGGCTAGGAACATCACCCCCCTCTATATAACATCTTAACAAAAATTCCAAAGTGGTAGCAGTAGACATGAACTGCGATAAGTTCGAAAAATTTCCTTGCACTGGGAAAGGTCACCCAACGTCAGGCATCGCGTGAGGTTGTATGCCTGTTTTCCAAGCATTACCTCGACGACATTGTCTTGGTTCACTGGTATCGGTGGGCATCACGTGAGGTTCGGTTATTTTTCGGCATCACCCGACCGAAATTGCCTGGTTTATGCACGACCTGACCGACTTTGCCTATATATTTTGGGAGTCACCTGGACGTGCATGGGAATAGATCGACCAATTTCTTGGGTCGCTTAGGCATCACCTTTAATGTATTTCATTGTTGCTAGGCATCGCGTGAGGTTGTATCCTTATCGTGTCGGGACTTTTGTGGGTGCCAACCTGCATCTTGGGTTGGGCATCCCAGGTTGGCGCCACTATTTCTTTCGACATTGGGTTGCCTTGCCATGATACCCAATCGGGTTCCAACTTGCATGGGCATTCAGGCAACATTTGGGCACATTTTCGACGTGCGCTCAAAACGGTCGACCGACGTGCCGTGTCGGTCGGCCGACAGCATGTTTCGCTTTTGGCGACCCCTTGTATCGGGCATATCTAGGGACGTTGCCTTGTTTCTAGGCATCATTCAAATGACTTTCAGGCAACATCTGTGCACAGTTCCGTTCTGCACTGAAAACGGTCAGCCGGTGTGCCACGCCGGTCGGTCGACTTTTGGTGACCCATTCTCTATCGGACATTTCTAGGAACATTTGGCCATTGGGTACCTTGCCTAGGTGTTCCATGTTTGCTCGAATGACTTTCATCAGGCAACATTTGGGCACCGTTTTCATTATGCGCTGGAAACGGTCGACCGACGTGCCGTGTCGGTCGGCCGACGATCGGGCGACTTTCGGTGACCCCTAGTATCGGGCATATCTAGGGACCTCAGTTACTTGCGGACGTTGCCTTGTATGTAGTCATCATTGGAATGACTTTCAGGCAACATTTGGACAACGTTTTCGTTCTGCCCTGGAAACGGTCGACCGACGTTTTTTGTCGGTCGGCCGACGGTCGGGCAGCTCTTGGCGACCCTTTTTTCGGGACTTTTTTGGGTCATCGGGGCTTAGTGGACTTGTTTTGGGGTGTTTTTATGCATCGGTCATGCGTCGGTAGCGGTCATCGGTCATGCTAAAAAATTCGAACCTCTGCTGCTCTGGACTCACCCCCCCTCATATAACATCTTAACGAAATTTTCAAAGTGGTAGCAGTAGACATCAACTGCAATAAGATGAGTACTCGGGTATTCCCTTTGCCAAAGTTTGAGGGCGTCCATGGGAAGTCATAATATGTTGTTGGGAAGGTCTGGGAAGCTTGCCTAGGCATTTGGAAAAACTTTGAAAAAAAATGTCGGTCGACCGATTTTTTCGTCGGTCGACCGACGCGCGAGGTTCCTTACCGGGTGCTGCCGGGCTGTGATCGAGGTTTCCCGTGCGCGCGAGGTTCCTTACCGGGTTCTCTCGGTATCGTGATCGAGTTTTTCGTCGGTTGACCGACGCGCGAGGTTCCTTACCTGGTTTTCCAGGTAGCGTGACCGAGTTTTCTCGGTAGCCCGAGGTTCCTCTCCGGGTTTTCCCGGTAGCGTGACCGAGTTTTCTCGGTAGCCTGAGGTTCCTCTCCGGGTTTTCCCGGTAGCGTGACCGAGTTTTCTCGGTAGCGTGAGGTTCCTTCCCGGTACTGTTTTTCGTCGGTCGACCGACATTGTCCTGCTATTTTTGGTCGGCCGACCGACTTTGCCCATTTTGGGCCGACATTGCCTTGGTTCTATGCATCACCCTAAATACTTGTTGGGTGGTTTGGGTATTACCTTGGCAACATGGGTCGAGTTTTCTCGTGCACGCGAGGTTCCTTCCTCGGATGGATTTCCTTGTTGGGCGCCGGTCGACCGACTGTATCGTCGGCTGAACGACATTGCCTTGCATCGGGCGACCGACTTTGCCCATTTTTGGGCATCACCCAAATGACTTTACCTTATTTCTAGGCATCATCCGACCGACATTGCTTGTTTCTAGGCATAACTCGACCGACCTTGCCTTGTTTCTGGGCATCGTCCGACCGAAAAATTCCTTGTTTCTAGGCATCACCCGAGAGCACGAGGTTCACTCGCAGGAGCGCGCCTAGTTGTCTCGTGCGGGTGACGTTCCTTACTTGAATGTATTTCCTTGTTGGGCGTCGGTCGACCGACATTGCCTTGCATCGGCGGACCGACTTTGCCCATTTTTGGGTATCACCTTGTTGCTAGGCATCGCCTTGTTGGGTATCACTTTGCCCATTTCGAGGCATCACCTTGCCGAC
>CASBWL010000309.1:92500-95000 GCA_949130495.1 Sambucus nigra
AATGCAAATCCCACTGTGTGATTTCCCCCGTATTCCTGGGAACGCCTAGGCGCTCGTTCCCCGACCCTTCCCGAAGGAAGGGGAGGTTGGCTAGGAACATCACCCCCCTCTATATAACATCTTAACAAAAATTCCAAAGTGGTAGCAGTAGACATGAACTGCGATAAGTTCGAAAAATTTCCTTGCACTGGGAAAGGTCACCCAACGTCAGGCATCGCGTGAGGTTGTATGCCTGTTTTCCAAGCATTACCTCGACGACATTGTCTTGGTTCACTGGTATCGGTGGGCATCACGTGAGGTTCGGTTATTTTTCGGCATCACCCGACCGAAATTGCCTGGTTTATGCACGACCTGACCGACTTTGCCTATATATTTTGGGAGTCACCTGGACGTGCATGGGAATAGATCGACCAATTTCTTGGGTCGCTTAGGCATCACCTTTAATGTATTTCATTGTTGCTAGGCATCGCGTGAGGTTGTATCCTTATCGTGTCGGGACTTTTGTGGGTGCCAACCTGCATCTTGGGTTGGGCATCCCAGGTTGGCGCCACTATTTCTTTCGACATTGGGTTGCCTTGCCATGATACCCAATCGGGTTCCAACTTGCATGGGCATTCAGGCAACATTTGGGCACATTTTCGACGTGCGCTCAAAACGGTCGACCGACGTGCCGTGTCGGTCGGCCGACAGCATGTTTCGCTTTTGGCGACCCCTTGTATCGGGCATATCTAGGGACGTTGCCTTGTTTCTAGGCATCATTCAAATGACTTTCAGGCAACATCTGTGCACAGTTCCGTTCTGCACTGAAAACGGTCAGCCGGTGTGCCACGCCGGTCGGTCGACTTTTGGTGACCCATTCTCTATCGGACATTTCTAGGAACATTTGGCCATTGGGTACCTTGCCTAGGTGTTCCATGTTTGCTCGAATGACTTTCATCAGGCAACATTTGGGCACCGTTTTCATTATGCGCTGGAAACGGTCGACCGACGTGCCGTGTCGGTCGGCCGACGATCGGGCGACTTTCGGTGACCCCTAGTATCGGGCATATCTAGGGACCTCAGTTACTTGCGGACGTTGCCTTGTATGTAGTCATCATTGGAATGACTTTCAGGCAACATTTGGACAACGTTTTCGTTCTGCCCTGGAAACGGTCGACCGACGTTTTTTGTCGGTCGGCCGACGGTCGGGCAGCTCTTGGCGACCCTTTTTTCGGGACTTTTTTGGGTCATCGGGGCTTAGTGGACTTGTTTTGGGGTGTTTTTATGCATCGGTCATGCGTCGGTAGCGGTCATCGGTCATGCTAAAAAATTCGAACCTCTGCTGCTCTGGACTCACCCCCCCTCATATAACATCTTAACGAAATTTTCAAAGTGGTAGCAGTAGACATCAACTGCAATAAGATGAGTACTCGGGTATTCCCTTTGCCAAAGTTTGAGGGCGTCCATGGGAAGTCATAATATGTTGTTGGGAAGGTCTGGGAAGCTTGCCTAGGCATTTGGAAAAACTTTGAAAAAAAATGTCGGTCGACCGATTTTTTCGTCGGTCGACCGACGCGCGAGGTTCCTTACCGGGTGCTGCCGGGCTGTGATCGAGGTTTCCCGTGCGCGCGAGGTTCCTTACCGGGTTCTCTCGGTATCGTGATCGAGTTTTTCGTCGGTTGACCGACGCGCGAGGTTCCTTACCTGGTTTTCCAGGTAGCGTGACCGAGTTTTCTCGGTAGCCCGAGGTTCCTCTCCGGGTTTTCCCGGTAGCGTGACCGAGTTTTCTCGGTAGCCTGAGGTTCCTCTCCGGGTTTTCCCGGTAGCGTGACCGAGTTTTCTCGGTAGCGTGAGGTTCCTTCCCGGTACTGTTTTTCGTCGGTCGACCGACATTGTCCTGCTATTTTTGGTCGGCCGACCGACTTTGCCCATTTTGGGCCGACATTGCCTTGGTTCTATGCATCACCCTAAATACTTGTTGGGTGGTTTGGGTATTACCTTGGCAACATGGGTCGAGTTTTCTCGTGCACGCGAGGTTCCTTCCTCGGATGGATTTCCTTGTTGGGCGCCGGTCGACCGACTGTATCGTCGGCTGAACGACATTGCCTTGCATCGGGCGACCGACTTTGCCCATTTTTGGGCATCACCCAAATGACTTTACCTTATTTCTAGGCATCATCCGACCGACATTGCTTGTTTCTAGGCATAACTCGACCGACCTTGCCTTGTTTCTGGGCATCGTCCGACCGAAAAATTCCTTGTTTCTAGGCATCACCCGAGAGCACGAGGTTCACTCGCAGGAGCGCGCCTAGTTGTCTCGTGCGGGTGACGTTCCTTACTTGAATGTATTTCCTTGTTGGGCGTCGGTCGACCGACATTGCCTTGCATCGGCGGACCGACTTTGCCCATTTTTGGGTATCACCTTGTTGCTAGGCATCGCCTTGTTGGGTATCACTTTGCCCATTTCGAGGCATCACCTTGCCGACATTGTCTTGTTTCCAGGCATCACCAGACCGACAGT
>CASBWL010000309.1:125000-127500 GCA_949130495.1 Sambucus nigra
TCGAAAAATTTCCTTGCACTGGGAAAGGTCACCCAACGTCAGGCATCGCGTGAGGTTGTATGCCTGTTTTCCAAGCATTACCTCGACGACATTGTCTTGGTTCACTGGTATCGGTGGGCATCACGTGAGGTTCGGTTATTTTTCGGCATCACCCGACCGAAATTGCCTGGTTTATGCACGACCTGACCGACTTTGCCTATATATTTTGGGAGTCACCTGGACGTGCATGGGAATAGATCGACCAATTTCTTGGGTCGCTTAGGCATCACCTTTAATGTATTTCATTGTTGCTAGGCATCGCGTGAGGTTGTATCCTTATCGTGTCGGGACTTTTGTGGGTGCCAACCTGCATCTTGGGTTGGGCATCCCAGGTTGGCGCCACTATTTCTTTCGACATTGGGTTGCCTTGCCATGATACCCAATCGGGTTCCAACTTGCATGGGCATTCAGGCAACATTTGGGCACATTTTCGACGTGCGCTCAAAACGGTCGACCGACGTGCCGTGTCGGTCGGCCGACAGCATGTTTCGCTTTTGGCGACCCCTTGTATCGGGCATATCTAGGGACGTTGCCTTGTTTCTAGGCATCATTCAAATGACTTTCAGGCAACATCTGTGCACAGTTCCGTTCTGCACTGAAAACGGTCAGCCGGTGTGCCACGCCGGTCGGTCGACTTTTGGTGACCCATTCTCTATCGGACATTTCTAGGAACATTTGGCCATTGGGTACCTTGCCTAGGTGTTCCATGTTTGCTCGAATGACTTTCATCAGGCAACATTTGGGCACCGTTTTCATTATGCGCTGGAAACGGTCGACCGACGTGCCGTGTCGGTCGGCCGACGATCGGGCGACTTTCGGTGACCCCTAGTATCGGGCATATCTAGGAACCTCAGTTACTTGCGGACGTTGCCTTGTATGTAGTCATCATTGGAATGACTTTCAGGCAACATTTGGACAACGTTTTCGTTCTGCCCTGGAAACGGTCGACCGACGTTTTTTGTCGGTCGGCCGACGGTCGGGCAGCTCTTGGCGACCCTTTTTTCGGGACTTTTTTGGGTCATCGGGGCTTAGTGGACTTGTTTTGGGGTGTTTTTATGCATCGGTCATGCGTCGGTAGCGGTCATCGGTCATGCTAAAAAATTCGAACCTCTGCTGCTCTGGACTCACCCCCCCTCATATAACATCTTAACGAAATTTTCAAAGTGGTAGCAGTAGACATCAACTGCAATAAGATGAGTACTCGGGTATTCCCTTTGCCAAAGTTTGAGGGCGTCCATGGGAAGTCATAATATGTTGTTGGGAAGGTCTGGGAAGCTTGCCTAGGCATTTGGAAAAACTTTGAAAAAAAATGTCGGTCGACCGATTTTTTCGTCGGTCGACCGACGCGCGAGGTTCCTTACCGGGTGCTGCCGGGCTGTGATCGAGGTTTCCCGTGCGCGCGAGGTTCCTTACCGGGTTCTCTCGGTATCGTGATCGAGTTTTTCGTCGGTTGACCGACGCGCGAGGTTCCTTACCTGGTTTTCCAGGTAGCGTGACCGAGTTTTCTCGGTAGCCCGAGGTTCCTCTCCGGGTTTTCCCGGTAGCGTGACCGAGTTTTCTCGGTAGCCTGAGGTTCCTCTCCGGGTTTTCCCGGTAGCGTGACCGAGTTTTCTCGGTAGCGTGAGGTTCCTTCCCGGTACTGTTTTTCGTCGGTCGACCGACATTGTCCTGCTATTTTTGGTCGGCCGACCGACTTTGCCCATTTTGGGCCGACATTGCCTTGGTTCTATGCATCACCCTAAATACTTGTTGGGTGGTTTGGGTATTACCTTGGCAACATGGGTCGAGTTTTCTCGTGCACGCGAGGTTCCTTCCTCGGATGGATTTCCTTGTTGGGCGCCGGTCGACCGACTGTATCGTCGGCTGAACGACATTGCCTTGCATCGGGCGACCGACTTTGCCCATTTTTGGGCATCACCCAAATGACTTTACCTTATTTCTAGGCATCATCCGACCGACATTGCTTGTTTCTAGGCATAACTCGACCGACCTTGCCTTGTTTCTGGGCATCGTCCGACCGAAAAATTCCTTGTTTCTAGGCATCACCCGAGAGCACGAGGTTCACTCGCAGGAGCGCGCCTAGTTGTCTCGTGCGGGTGACGTTCCTTACTTGAATGTATTTCCTTGTTGGGCGTCGGTCGACCGACATTGCCTTGCATCGGCGGACCGACTTTGCCCATTTTTGGGTATCACCTTGTTGCTAGGCATCGCCTTGTTGGGTATCACTTTGCCCATTTCGAGGCATCACCTTGCCGACATTGTCTTGTTTCCAGGCATCACCAGACCGACAGTTGCCTTGTTCCCGGGCATCACCCTGTCGACATTGCCTTGCTGCTAGGTCGACCGATTTTTTCGTCGGTTGACCGACGCGCGAGGTTCCTTACCGGGTGCTGTCGGGCAGTGATCGAGGTTTCTCGTCCGCGCGAGGTTACTTACCTGGTTTTCCCGATAGTGTGACCGA
>CASBWL010000309.1:157500-160000 GCA_949130495.1 Sambucus nigra
GTCAGGCATCGCGTGAGGTTGTATGCCTGTTTTCCAAGCATTACCTCGACGACATTGTCTTGGTTCACTGGTATCGGTGGGCATCACGTGAGGTTCGGTTATTTTTCGGCATCACCCGACCGAAATTGCCTGGTTTATGCACGACCTGACCGACTTTGCCTATATATTTTGGGAGTCACCTGGACGTGCATGGGAATAGATCGACCAATTTCTTGGGTCGCTTAGGCATCACCTTTAATGTATTTCATTGTTGCTAGGCATCGCGTGAGGTTGTATCCTTATCGTGTCGGGACTTTTGTGGGTGCCAACCTGCATCTTGGGTTGGGCATCCCAGGTTGGCGCCACTATTTCTTTCGACATTGGGTTGCCTTGCCATGATACCCAATCGGGTTCCAACTTGCATGGGCATTCAGGCAACATTTGGGCACATTTTCGACGTGCGCTCAAAACGGTCGACCGACGTGCCGTGTCGGTCGGCCGACAGCATGTTTCGCTTTTGGCGACCCCTTGTATCGGGCATATCTAGGGACGTTGCCTTGTTTCTAGGCATCATTCAAATGACTTTCAGGCAACATCTGTGCACAGTTCCGTTCTGCACTGAAAACGGTCAGCCGGTGTGCCACGCCGGTCGGTCGACTTTTGGTGACCCATTCTCTATCGGACATTTCTAGGAACATTTGGCCATTGGGTACCTTGCCTAGGTGTTCCATGTTTGCTCGAATGACTTTCATCAGGCAACATTTGGGCACCGTTTTCATTATGCGCTGGAAACGGTCGACCGACGTGCCGTGTCGGTCGGCCGACGATCGGGCGACTTTCGGTGACCCCTAGTATCGGGCATATCTAGGGACCTCAGTTACTTGCGGACGTTGCCTTGTATGTAGTCATCATTGGAATGACTTTCAGGCAACATTTGGACAACGTTTTCGTTCTGCCCTGGAAACGGTCGACCGACGTTTTTTGTCGGTCGGCCGACGGTCGGGCAGCTCTTGGCGACCCTTTTTTCGGGACTTTTTTGGGTCATCGGGGCTTAGTGGACTTGTTTTGGGGTGTTTTTATGCATCGGTCATGCGTCGGTAGTGGTCATCGGTCATGCTAAAAAATTCGAACCTCTGCTGCTCTGGACTCACCCCCCCTCATATAACATCTTAACGAAATTTTCAAAGTGGTAGCAGTAGACATCAACTGCAATAAGATGAGTACTCGGGTATTCCCTTTGCCAAAGTTTGAGGGCGTCCATGGGAAGTCATAATATGTTGTTGGGAAGGTCTGGGAAGCTTGCCTAGGCATTTGGAAAAACTTTGAAAAAAAATGTCGGTCGACCGATTTTTTCGTCGGTCGACCGACGCGCGAGGTTCCTTACCGGGTGCTGCCGGGCTGTGATCGAGGTTTCCCGTGCGCGCGAGGTTCCTTACCGGGTTCTCTCGGTATCGTGATCGAGTTTTTCGTCGGTTGACCGACGCGCGAGGTTCCTTACCTGGTTTTCCAGGTAGCGTGACCGAGTTTTCTCGGTAGCCCGAGGTTCCTCTCCGGGTTTTCCCGGTAGCGTGACCGAGTTTTCTCGGTAGCCTGAGGTTCCTCTCCGGGTTTTCCCGGTAGCGTGACCGAGTTTTCTCGGTAGCGTGAGGTTCCTTCCCGGTACTGTTTTTCGTCGGTCGACCGACATTGTCCTGCTATTTTTGGTCGGCCGACCGACTTTGCCCATTTTGGGCCGACATTGCCTTGGTTCTATGCATCACCCTAAATACTTGTTGGGTGGTTTGGGTATTACCTTGGCAACATGGGTCGAGTTTTCTCGTGCACGCGAGGTTCCTTCCTCGGATGGATTTCCTTGTTGGGCGCCGGTCGACCGACTGTATCGTCGGCTGAACGACATTGCCTTGCATCGGGCGACCGACTTTGCCCATTTTTGGGCATCACCCAAATGACTTTACCTTATTTCTAGGCATCATCCGACCGACATTGCTTGTTTCTAGGCATAACTCGACCGACCTTGCCTTGTTTCTGGGCATCGTCCGACCGAAAAATTCCTTGTTTCTAGGCATCACCCGAGAGCACGAGGTTCACTCGCAGGAGCGCGCCTAGTTGTCTCGTGCGGGTGACGTTCCTTACTTGAATGTATTTCCTTGTTGGGCGTCGGTCGACCGACATTGCCTTGCATCGGCGGACCGACTTTGCCCATTTTTGGGTATCACCTTGTTGCTAGGCATCGCCTTGTTGGGTATCACTTTGCCCATTTCGAGGCATCACCTTGCCGACATTGTCTTGTTTCCAGGCATCACCAGACCGACAGTTGCCTTGTTCCCGGGCATCACCCTGTCGACATTGCCTTGCTGCTAGGTCGACCGATTTTTTCGTCGGTTGACCGACGCGCGAGGTTCCTTACCGGGTGCTGTCGGGCAGTGATCGAGGTTTCTCGTCCGCGCGAGGTTACTTACCTGGTTTTCCCGATAGTGTGACCGAGTTTTCTCGTGCGCATTAGGTTCTCTCCCGGTAGCAT
>CASBWL010000310.1:0-69815 GCA_949130495.1 Sambucus nigra
TGGTTTGAGAGTACGACGGTAATTTGCTTATTTCCACACTTAGGCTTGAAAACATGGCGTTAGAGGGTGAGAACTCGAAACAGCCCCCGAACGGCCCGTGGGTGGCACCAACACCTCCCACGGGACCAACGTAACTCGTAGGAACTGACCCCGCAGCCGCGGGTGTCCCGGTTTGAGAGTACGACGGTAATTTGCTTATTTCACACTTAGGCTTAAAAACATGGCGTTAGAGGGTGAGAACTCGAAACAGCCCCCGAACGACCCCGTGGGTGGCACCAACACCACCCACGGACCACGTAACTCGTAGGAACTGACCCCGCAGCCGCGGGTGTCCCGGTTTTAAAGTTCGACAGTAATTTGCTTATTTCCACACTTAGGCTTAAAAACATGGCGTTAGAGGGTGAGAACTCGAAACAGCCCCCGAACGGCCCCGTGGGTGGCACCAACACCTCCCACGGGACCAACGTAACTCGTAGAACTGACCCCGCAGCCGCGGGTCTCCCGGTTTGAGAGTACGACGGTAATTTGCTTATTTTCACACTTAGCTTAAAAACATGGCGTTAGAGGGTGAGAACTCGAAACAGCCCCCGAACGACCCCGTGGGTGGCACCAACACCACCCACGGGACCAACGTAACTCGTAGGAACTGATCCCGCAGCCGCGGGTGTCCGGTTTGAGAGTACGACGGTAATTTGCTTATTTCCACACTTAGACATAAAACATGGCGTTAGAGGGTGAGAATTCGAAACAGCCCCCGAACGACCCCGTGGGTCACACCAACACCTCCCACGGGACCAACGTAACTCGTAGGAACTGACCCCGCAGCCGCGGGTGTCCCGGTTTGAGAGTACGGCGGTAATTTGCTTATTTCCACACTTAGGCTTAAAAACATGGCGTTAGAGGGTGAGAACTCGAGACCGCTCCGAACGGCCCCTTGGGTGGCACCAACACCTCCCACGGGACCAACGTAACTCGTAGAACTGACCCCGCAGTCGCGGGTCTCCCGGTTTGAGAGTACGGCGGTAATTTGCTTATTTCCACACTTAGGCTTAAAAACATCACTTTAGGGGGTGAGACTCGAAACAGCCCCCGAACGGCCCCGTGGGTGGCACCAACACCTCCCACGGGACCAACGTAACTCGTAGGAACTGACCCCGCAGCCGCGGGTGTCCCGGTTTGAGAGTACGACGGTAATTTGCTTATTTCCACAATTAGGCTTGAAAACATGGCGTTAGAGGGTGAGAACTCGAAACAGCCGCCGAACGGCCCCGTGGGTGGCACCAACACCTCCCACGGGACCAACGTAACTCGTAGGAACTGACCCCGCAGCCGCGGGTGTCCCGGTTTGAGAGTACGACGGTAATTTGCTTATTTCCACACTTAGGCTTGAAAATATGGCGTTAGAGGGTGAAAACTCGAAACAGCCCCCGAACGGCCCAGTGGGTGGCACCAACACCTCCCACGGGACCAACGTAACTCGTAGGAACTGACCCCGCAGCCGCGGGTGTCCCGGTTTGAGAGTACGATGGTAATTTGCTTATTTCCACACTAATGCTTGAAAACATGGCGTTAGATGGTGAGAACTCGAAACAGCCCCCGAACGGCCCCGTGGGTGGCACCAACACCTCCCACGGGACCAACGTAACTCGTAGGAACTGACCCCGCAGCCGCGGTGTCCCTGTTTGAGAGTACGACGGTAATTTGCTTATTTCCACACTTAGGCTTGAAAACATGGCGTTAGAGGGTGAGAACTCGAAACAGCCCCCGAACGGCCCCGTGGGTGGCACCAACACCTCCCACGGGACCAACGTAACTCGTAGGAACTGACCCCGCAGCCGCGGGTGTCCCGGTTTGAGAGTACGACGGTAATTTGCTAATTTCCACACTTAGGCTTAAAAACATGGCGTTAGAGGGTGAGAACTCGAAACAGCCCCCGAACGACCCCGTGGGTGGCACCAACACCACCCATGGGACCAACGTAACTCGTAGGAACTGACCCCGCAGCCGCGGGTGTCCCGGTTTGAGAGTTCGACGGTAATTTGCTTATTTCCACACTTAGGCTTAAAAACATGGCGTTAGAGGGTGAGAACTCGAAACAGCCCCCGAACGGCCCCGTGGGTGGCACCAACACCACCCACGGGACCAACGTAACTCGTAGGAACAGACCCCGCAGCCGCGGGTGTCCCGGTTTGAGAGTACGACGGTAATTTGCTTATTTCCACAATTAGGCTTGAAAACATGACGTTAGAGGGTGAGAACTCGAAACAGCCCCCGAACGGCCCCGTGGGTGGCACCAACACCTCCCACGGGACCAACGTAACTCGTAGGAACTGACCCCGCAGCCGCGGGTGTCCCGGTTTGAGAGTACGATGGTAATTTGCTTATTTCCACACTTAGGCTTGAAAACATGGCGTTAGAGGTGAAAACTCGAAACAGCCCCCGAACGGCCCAGTGGGTGGCACCAACACCTCCCACGGGACCAACGTAACTCGTAGGAACTGACCCCGCAGCCGCGGGTGTCCCGGTTTGAGAGTACGACGGTAATTTGCTTATTTCCACACTAATGCTTGAAAACATGGCGTTAGAGGGTGAGAACTCGAAACAGCCCCCGAACGGCCCCGTGGGTGGCACCAACACCTCCCACGGGACCAACGTAACTCGTAGGAACTGACCCCGCAGCCGCGGGTCTCCCGGTTTGAGAGTACGACGGTAATTTGCTTATTTCCACACTTAGGCTTAAAAACATGGCGTTAGAGGGTGAGAACTCGAAACATCCCCCGAACGGCCCCGTGGGTGGCACCAACACCTCCCACGGGACAAACGTAACTCGTAGGAACTGACCCCGCAGCCGCAGGTGTCCCAGTTTGAGAGTACGACGGTAATTTGCTTATTTCTACACTTAGGCTTCAAAAACATGGCGTTAGAGGGTGAGAACTCGAAACAGCCCCCGAACGGCCCCGTGGGTGGCACCAACACCTCCCACGGGACCAACGTAACTCGTAGGAACTGACCCCGCAGCCGCAGGTGTCCCGATTTGAGAGTACGACGGTAATTTGCTTATTTCCACACTTAGGCTTAAAAACATGGCGTTAGAGGGTGAGAACTCGAAACAGCCCCCGAACGGCCCCGTGGGTGGCACCAACACCTCCCACGGGACCAACGTAACTCGTAGGAACTGACCCCGCAGCCGCGGGTGCCCTGGTTTGAGAGTACGACGGTAATTTGATTATTTCCACACTTAGGCTTAATAACATGGCGTTAGAGGGTGAGAACTCGAAACAGCCCCCGAACGGCCCCTTGGGTGGCACCAACACCTCCCACGGGACCAACGTAACTCGTAGGAACTGACCCCGCAGCCGCGGGTGTCCCGGTTTGAGAGTACGACGGTAATTTGCTTATTTCCACACTTAGGCTTGAAAACATGGCGTTAGATGGTGAGAACTCGAAACAGCCCCCGAACGGCCCCGTGGGTGGCACCAACACCTCCCACGGGACCAACGTGACTCGTAGGAACTGACCCCGCAGCCGCGGGTGTCCCGGTTTGAGAGTACGACGGTAATTTGCTTATTTCCACACTTAGGCTTGAAAATATGGCGTTAGAGGGTGAAAACTCGAAACAGCCCCCGAACGGCCCAGTGGGTGGCACCAACACCTCCCACGGGACCAACGTAACTCGTAGGAACTGAACCCGCAGCCGCAGGTGTCCCGGTTTGAGAGTACGACGGTAATTTGCTTATTTCCACACTTAGGCTTAAAAACATGGCGTTAGAGGGTGAGAACTCGAAACAGCCCCCGAACGGCCCCGTGGGTGGCACCAACACCTCCCACGGGACCAACGTAACTCGTAGGAACTGACCCCGCAGCCGCGGGTGTCCCGGTTTGAGAGTAAGACGGTAATTTGCCCCCGAACGGCCCCGTGGGTGGCACCAACACCTCCCACGGGACCAACGTGACTCGTAGGAACTGACCCCGCAGCCGCGGGTGTCCCGGTTTGAGAGTACGACGGTAATTTGCTTATTTCCACACTTAGGCTTGAAAATATGGCGTTAGAGGGTGAGAACTCGAAACAGCCCCCGAACGACCCCGTGGGTGGCACCAACACCACCCACGGGACCAACGTAACTCGTAGGAACTGACCCCGCAGCCGCGGGTGTCCCGGTTTGAAAGTTCGACAGTAATTTGCTTATTTCCACACTTAGGCTTAAAAACATGGCGTTAGAGGGTGAGAACTCGAAACAGCCCCCGAACGGCCCCGTGGGTGGCACCAACACCTCCCACGGGACCAACGTAACTCGTAGGAACTGACCCAGCAGCCGCGGGTCTCCCGATTTGAGAGTACGACGGTAATTTGCTTATTTTCACACTTAGGCTTAAAAACATGGCGTTAGAGGGTGAGAACTCGAAACAGCCCCCGAACGACCCCGTGGGTGGCACCAACACCACCCACGGGACCAACGTAACTCGTAGGAACTGATCCCGCAGCCGCGGGTGTCCCGGTTTGAGAGTACGACGGTAATTTGCTTATTTTCACACTTAGGCTTAAAAACATGGCGTTAGAGGGTGAGAACTCGAAACAGCCCCCGAACGACCCCGTGGGTGGCACCAACACCACCCACGGGACCAACGTAACTCGTAGGAACTGATCCCGCAGCCGCGGGTGTCCCGGTTTGAGAGTACGACGGTAATTTGCTTATTTCCACTCTTAGACATAAAAACATGGCGTTAGAGGGTGAGAATTCGAAACAGCCCCCGAACGACCCCGTGGGTGACACCAACACCTCCCACGGGACCAAAGTAACTCGTAGGAACTGACCCTGCAGCCGCGGGTGTCCCGGTTTGAGAGTACGGCGGTAATTTGCTTATTTCCACACTTTGGCTTAAAAACATGGCGTTAGAGGGTGAGAACTCGAAACAGCCCCCGAACGGCCCCTTGGGTGGCACCAACACCTCCCACGGGACCAACGTAACTCGTAGGAACTGACCCCGCAGCCGCGGGTGTCCCGGTTTGAGAGTACGACGGTAATTTGCTTATTTCCACACTTAGGCTTAAAAACATGGCGTTAGAGGGTGAGAACTCGAAACAGCCCCCGAACGACCCCGTGGGTGACACCAACACCTCCCACGGGACCAACGTAACTCGTAGGAACTGACCCCGCAGCCGCGGGTGTCCTGGTTTGAGAGTACGACGGTAATTTGCTTATTTCCACACTTAGGCTTGAAAACATGGCGTTAGAGGGTGAGAACTCGAAACAGCCCCCGAACGGCCCGTGGGTGGCACCAACACCTCCCACGGGACCAACGTAACTCGTAGGAACTGACCCCGCAGCCGCGGGTGTCCCGGTTTGAGAGTACGACGGTAATTTGCTTATTTCCACACTTAGGCTTAAAAACATGGCGTTAGAGGGTGAGAACTCGAAACAGCCCCCGAACGACCCCGTGGGTGGCACCAACACCACCCACGGGACCAACGTAACTCGTAGGAACTGACCCCGCAGCCGCGGGTGTCCCGGTTTTAAAGTTCGACAGTAATTTGCTTATTTCCACACTTAGGCTTAAAAACATGGCGTTAGAGGGTGAGAACTCGAAACAGCCCCCGAACGGCCCCGTGGGTGGCACCAACACCTCCCACGGGACCAACGTAACTCGTAGGAACTGACCCCGCAGCCGCGGGTGCCCTGGTTTGAGAGTACGACGGTAATTTGATTATTTCCACACTTAGGCTTAATAGCATGGCGTTAGAGGGTGAGAACTCGAAACAGCCCCCGAACGGCCCCTTGGGTGGCACCAACACCTCCCACGGGACCAACGTAACTCGTAGGAACTGACCCCGCAGCCGCGGGTGTCCCGGTTTGAGAGTACGACGGTAATTTGCTTATTTCCACACTTAGGCTTGAAAACATGGCGTTAGATGGTGAGAACTCGAAACAGCCCCCGAACGGCCCCGTGGGTGGCACCAACACCTCCCACGGGACCAACGTGACTCGTAGGAACTGACCCCGCAGCCGCGGGTGTCCCGGTTTGAGAGTACGACGGTAATTTGCTTATTTCCACACTTAGGCTTGAAAATATGGCGTTAGAGGGTGAAAACTCGAAACAGCCCCCGAACGGCCCAGTGGGTGGCACCAACACCTCCAACGGGACCAACGTAACTCGTAGGAACTGAACCCGCAGCCGCAGGTGTCCCGGTTTGAGAGTACGACGGTAATTTGCTTATTTCCACACTTAGGCTTAAAAACATGGCGTTAGAGGGTGAGAACTCGAAACAGCCCCCGAACGGCCCCGTGGGTGGCACCAACACCTCCCACGGGACCAACGTAACTCGTAGGAACTGACCCCGCAGCCGCGGGTGTCCCGGTTTGAGAGTAAGACGGTAATTTGCCCCCGAACGGCCCCGTGGGTGGCACCAACACCTCCCACGGGACCAACGTAACTCGTAGGAACTGACCCCGCAGCCGCGGGTGTCCCGGTTTGACAGTACGACGGTAATTTGCTTATTTCCACACTTAGGCTTAAAAACATGGCGTTAGAGGGTGAGAACTCGAAACAGCCCCCGAACGACCCCGTGGGTGGCACCAACACCACCCACGGGACCAACGTAACTCGTAGGAACTGACCCCGCAGCCGCGGGTGTCCCGGTTTGAAAGTTCGACAGTAATTTGCTTATTTCCACACTTAGGCTTAAAAACATGGCGTTAGAGGGTGAGAACTCGAAACAGCCCCCGAACGGCCCCGTGGGTGGCACCAACACCTCCCACGGGACCAACGTAACACGTAGGAACTGACCCCGCAGCCGCGGGTCTCCCGGTTTGAGAGTACGACGGTAATTTGCTTATTTTCACACTTAGGCTTAAAAACATGGCGTTAGAGGGTGAGAACTCGAAACAGCCCCCGAACGACCCCGTGGGTGGCACCAACACCACCCACGGGACCAACGTAACTCGTAGGAACTGATCCCGCAGCCGCGGGTGTCCCGGTTTGAGAGTACGACGGTAATTTGCTTATTTTCACACTTAGGCTTAAAAACATGGCGTTAGAGGGTGAGAACTCGAAACAGCCCCCGAACGACCCCGTGGGTGGCACCAACACCACCCACGGGACCAACGTAACTCGTAGGAACTGATCCCGCAGCCGCGGGTGTCCCGGTTTGAGAGTACGACGGTAATTTGCTTATTTGCACTCTTAGACATAAAAACATGGCGTTAGAGGGTGAGAATTCGAAACAGCCCCCGAACGACCCCGTGGGTGACACCAACACCTCCCACGGGACCAAAGTAACTCGTAGGAACTGACCCTGCAGCCGCGGGTGTCCCGGTTTGAGAGTACGGCGGTAATTTGCTTATTTCCACACTTTGGCTTAAAAACATGGCGTTAGAGGGTGAGAACTCGAGACCGCCCCCGAACGGCCCCTTGGGTGGCACCAACACCTCCCACGGGACCAACGTAACTCGTAGGAACTGAGCCCGCAGCCGCGGGTGTCCCGGTTTGAGAGTACGACGGTAATTTGCTTATTTCCACACTTAGGCTTAAAAACATGGCGTTAGAGGGTGAGAACTCGAAACAGCCCCCGAACGACCCCGTGGGTGACACCAACACCTCCCACGGGACCAACGTAACTCGTAGGAACTGACCCCGCAGCCGCGGGTGTCCTGGTTTGAGAGTACGACGGTAATTTGCTTATTTCCACACTTAGGCTTGAAAACATGGCGTTAGAGGGTGAGAACTCGAAACAGCCCCCGAACGGCCCGTGGGTGGCACCAACACCTCCCACGGGACCAACGTAACTCGTAGGAACTGACCCCGCAGCCGCGGGTGTCCCGGTTTGAGAGTACGACGGTAATTTGCTTATTTCCACACTTAGGCTTAAAAACATGGCGTTAGAGGGTGAGAACTCGAAACAGCCCCCGAACGACCCCGTGGGTGGCACCAACACCACCCACGGGACCAACGTAACTCGTAGGAACTGACCCCGCAGCCGCGGGTGTCCCGGTTTTAAAGTTCGACAGTAATTTGCTTATTTCCACACTTAGGCTTAAAAACATGGCGTTAGAGGGTGAGAACTCGAAACAGCCCCCGAACGGCCCCGTGGGTGGCACCAACACCTCCCACGGGACCAACGTAACTCGTAGGAACTGACCCCGCAGCCGCGGGTCTCCCGGTTTGAGAGTACGACGGTAATTTGCTTATTTTCACACTTAGGCTTAAAAACATGGCGTTAGAGGGTGAGAACTCGAAACAGCCCCCGAACGACCCCGTGGGTGGCACCAACACCACCCACGGGACCAACGTAACTCGTAGGAACTGATCCCGCAGCCGCGGGTGTCCCGGTTTGAGAGTACGACGGTAATTTGCTTATTTGCACTCTTAGACATAAAAACATGGCGTTAGAGGGTGAGAATTCGAAACAGCCCCCGAACGACCCCGTGGGTGACACCAACACCTCCCACGGGACCAAAGTAACTCGTAGGAACTGACCCTGCAGCCGCGGGTGTCCCGGTTTGAGAGTACGGCGGTAATTTGCTTATTTCCACACTTTGGCTTAAAAACATGGCGTTAGAGGGTGAGAACTCGAGACCGCCCCCGAACGGCCCCTTGGGTGGCACCAACACCTCCCACGGGACCAACGTAACTCGTAGGAACTGACCCCGCAGCCGCGGGTGTCCCGGTTTGAGAGTACGATGGTAATTTGCTTATTTCCACACTTAGGCTTGAAAACATGGCGTTAGAGGTGAAAACTCGAAACAGCCCCCGAACGGCCCAGTGGGTGGCACCAACACCTCCCACGGGACCAACGTAACTCGTAGGAACTGACCCCGCAGCCGCGGGTGTCCCGGTTTGAGAGTACGACGGTAATTTGCTTATTTCCACACTTAGGCTTGAAAACATGGCGTTAGAGGGTGAGAACTCGAAACAGCCCCCGAACGGCCCCGTGGGTGGCACCAACACCTCCCACGGGACCAACGTAACTCGTAGGAACTGACCCCGCAGCCGCGGGTCTCCCGGTTTGAGAGTACGACGGTAATTTGCTTATTTCCACACTTAGGCTTAAAAACATGGCGTTAGAGGGTGAGAACTCGAAACATCCCCCGAAAGGCCCCGTGGGTGGCACCAACACCTCCCACGGGACAAACGTAACTCGTAGGAACTGACCCCGCAGCCGCGGGTGTCCCAGTTTGAGAGTATGACGGTAATTTGCTTATTTCTACACTTAGGCTTCAAAAACATGGCGTTAGAGGGTGAGAACTCGAAACATCCCCCGAACGGCCCCGTGGGTGGCACCAACACCTCCCACGGGACAAACGTAACTCGTAGGAACTGACCCCGCAGCCGCGGGTGTCCCAGTTTGAGAGTATGACGGTAATTTGCTTATTTCTACACTTAGGCTTCAAAAACATGGCGTTAGAGGGTGAGAACTCGAAACAGCCCCCGAACGGCCCCGTGGGTGGCACCAACACCTCCCACGGGACCAACGTAACTCGTAGGAACTGACCCCGCAGCCGCAGGTGTCCCGGTTTGAGAGTACGACGGTAATTTGCTTATTTGCACTCTTAGACATAAAAACATGGCGTTAGAGGGTGAGAACTCGAAACAGCCCCCGAACGGCCCCTTGGGTGGCACCAACACCTCCCACGGGACCAACGTAACTCGTAGGAACTGACCCCGCAGCCGCGGGTGTCCCGGTTTGAGAGTACGACGGTAATTTGCTTATTTCCACACTTAGGCTTGAAAACATGGCGTTAGATGGTGAGAACTCGAAACAGCCCCCGAACGGCCCCGTGGGTGGCACCAACACCTCCCACGGGACCAACGTGACTCGTAGGAACTGACCCCGCAGCCGCGGGTGTCCCGGTTTGAGAGTACGACGGTAATTTGCTTATTTCCACACTTAGGCTTGAAAATATGGCGTTAGAGGGTGAAAACTCGAAACAGCCCCCGAACGGCCCAGTGGGTGGCACCAACACCTCCCACGGGACCAACGTAACTCGTAGGAACTGAACCCGCAGCCGCAGGTGTCCCGGTTTGAGAGTACGACGGTAATTTGCTTATTTCCACACTTAGGCTTAAAAACATGGCGTTAGAGGGTGAGAACTCGAAACAGCCCCCGAACGGCCCCGTGGGTGGCACCAACACCTCCCACGGGACCAACGTAACTCGTATGAACTGACCCCGCAGCCGCGGGTGTCCCGGTTTGAGAGTAAGACGGTAATTTTCCCCCGAACGGCCCCGTGGGTGGCACCAACACCTCCCACGGGACCAACGTAACTCGTAGGAACTGACCCCGGAGCCGCGGGTGTCCCGGTTTGACAGTACGACGGTAATTTGCTTATTTCCACACTTAGGCTTAAAAACATGGCGTTAGAGGGTGAGAACTCGAAACAGCCCCCGAACGACCCCGTGGGTGGCACCAACACCACCCACGGGACCAACGTAACTCGTAGGAACTGACCCCGCAGCCGCGGGTGTCCCGGTTTGAAAGTTCGACAGTAATTTGCTTATTTCCACACTTAGGCTTAAAAACATGGCGTTAGAGGGTGAGAACTCGAAACAGCCCCCGAACGGCCCCGTGGGTGGCACCAACACCTCCCACGGGACCAACGTAACTCGTAGGAACTGACCCCGCAGCCGCGGGTCTCCCGGTTTGAGAGTACGACGATAATTTGCTTATTTCCACACATAGGCTTAAAAACATGACGTTAGAGGGTGAAAACTCGAAACATCCCCCGAACGGCCCCGTGGGTGGCACCAACACCTCCCACGGGACCAACGTAACTCGTAGAAACTGACCCCGCAGCCGCGGGTCTCCCGGTTTGAGAGTACGACGGTAATTTGCTTATTTTCACACTTAGGCTGAAAAACATGGCGTTAGAGGGTGAGAACTCGAAACAGCCCCCGAACGACCCCGTGGGTGGCACCAACACCACCCACGGGACCAACGTAACTCGTAGGAACTGATCCCGCAGCCGCGGGTGTCCCGGTTTGAGAGTACGACGGTAATTTGCTTATTTCCACTCTTAGACATAAAAACATGGCGTTAGAGGGTGAGAATTCGAAACAGCCCCCGAACGACCCCGTGGGTGACACCAACACCTCCCACGGGACCAAAGTAACTCGTAGGAACTGACCCTGCAGCCGCGGGTGTCCCGGTTTGAGAGTACGGCGGTAATTTGCTTATTTCCACACTTTGGCTTAAAAACATGGCGTTAGAGGGTGAGAACTCGAGACCGCCCCCGAACGGCCCCTTGGGTGGCACCAACACCTCCCACGGGACCAACGTAACTCGTAGGAACTGACCCCGCAGCCGCGGGTGTCCCGGTTTGAGAGTACGACGGTAATTTGCTTATTTCCACACTTAGGCTTAAAAACATGGCGTTAGAGGGTGAGAACTCGAAACAGCCCCCGAACGACCCCGTGGGTGACAACAACACCTCCCACGGGACCAACGTAACTCGTAGGAACTGACCCCGCAGCCGCGGGTGTCCTGGTTTGAGAGTACGACGGTAATTTGCTTATTTCCACACTTAGGCTTGAAAACATGGCGTTAGAGGGTGAGAACTCGAAACAGCCCCCGAACGGCCCGTGGGTGGCACCAACACCTCCCACGGGACCAACGTAACTCGTAGGAACTGACCCCGCAGCCGCGGGTGTCCCGGTTTGAGAGTACGACGGTAATTTGCTTATTTCCACACTTAGGCTTAAAAACATGGCGTTAGAGGGTGAGAACTCGAAACAGCCCCCGAACGACCCCGTGGGTGGCACCAACACCACCCACGGGACCAACGTAACTCGTAGGAACTGACCCCGCAGCCGCGGGTGTCCCGGTTTTAAAGTTCGACAGTAATTTGCTTATTTCCACACTTAGGCTTAAAAACATGGCGTTAGAGGGTGAGAACTCGAAACAGCCCCCGAACGGCCCCGTGGGTGGCACCAACACCTCCCACGGGACCAACGTAACTCGTAGGAACTGACCCCGCAGCCGCGGGTCTCCCGGTTTGAGAGTACGACGGTAATTTGCTTATTTTCACACTTAGGCTTAAAAACATGGCGTTAGAGGGTGAGAACTCGAAACAGCCCCCGAACGACCCCGTGGGTGGCACCAACACCACCCACGGGACCAACGTAACTCGTAGGAACTGATCCCGCAGCCGCGGGTGTCCCGGTTTGAGAGTACGACGGTAATTTGCTTATTTCCACACTTAGACATAAAAACATGGCGTTAGAGGGTGAGAATTCGAAACAGCCCCCGAACGACCCCGTGGGTCACACCAACACCTCCCACGGGACCAACGTAACTCGTAGGAACTGACCCCGCAGCCGCGGGTGTCCCGGTTTGAGAGTACGGCGGTAATTTGCTTATTTCCACACTTAGGCTTAAAAACATGGCGTTAGAGGGTGAGAACTCGAGACCGCTCCCGAACGGCCCCTTGGGTGGCACCAACACCTCCCACGGGACCAACGTAACTCGTAGGAACTGACCCCGCAGTCGCGGGTCTCCCGGTTTGAGAGTACGGCGGTAATTTGCTTATTTCCACACTTAGGCTTAAAAACATCACTTTAGGGGGTGAGAACTCGAAACAGCCCCCGAACGGCCCCGTGGGTGGCACCAACACCTCCCACGGGACCAACGTAACTCGTAGGAACTGACCCCGCAGCCGCGGGTGTCCCGGTTTGAGAGTACGACGGTAATTTGCTTATTTCCACAATTAGGCTTGAAAACATGGCGTTAGAGGGTGAGAACTCGAAACAGCCGCCGAACGGCCCCGTGGGTGGCACCAACACCTCCCACGGGACCAACGTAACTCGTAGGAACTGACCCCGCAGCCGCGGGTGTCCCGGTTTGAGAGTACGACGGTAATTTGCTTATTTCCACACTTAGGCTTGAAAATATGGCGTTAGAGGGTGAAAACTCGAAACAGCCCCCGAACGGCCCAGTGGGTGGCACCAACACCTCCCACGGGACCAACGTAACTCGTAGGAACTGACCCCGCAGCCGCGGGTGTCCCGGTTTGAGAGTACGATGGTAATTTGCTTATTTCCACACTAATGCTTGAAAACATGGCGTTAGATGGTGAGAACTCGAAACAGCCCCCGAACGGCCCCGTGGGTGGCACCAACACCTCCCACGGGACCAACGTAACTCGTAGGAACTGACCCCGCAGCCGCGGGTGTCCCTGTTTGAGAGTACGACGGTAATTTGCTTATTTCCACACTTAGGCTTGAAAACATGGCGTTAGAGGGTGAGAACTCGAAACAGCCCCCGAACGGCCCCGTGGGTGGCACCAACACCTCCCACGGGACCAACGTAACTCGTAGGAACTGACCCCGCAGCCGCGGGTGTCCCGGTTTGAGAGTACGACGGTAATTTGCTAATTTCCACACTTAGGCTTAAAAACATGGCGTTAGAGGGTGAGAACTCGAAACAGCCCCCGAACGACCCCGTGGGTGGCACCAACACCACCCATGGGACCAACGTAACTCGTAGGAACTGACCCCGCAGCCGCGGGTGTCCCGGTTTGAGAGTTCGACGGTAATTTGCTTATTTCCACACTTAGGCTTAAAAACATGGCGTTAGAGGGTGAGAACTCGAAACAGCCCCCGAACGGCCCCGTGGGTGGCACCAACACCACCCACGGGACCAACGTAACTCGTAGGAACAGACCCCGCAGCCGCGGGTGTCCCGGTTTGAGAGTACGACGGTAATTTGCTTATTTCCACAATTAGGCTTGAAAACATGACGTTAGAGGGTGAGAACTCGAAACAGCCCCCGAACGGCCCCGTGGGTGGCACCAACACCTCCCACGGGACCAACGTAACTCGTAGGAACTGACCCCGCAGCCGCGGGTGTCCCGGTTTGAGAGTACGATGGTAATTTGCTTATTTCCACACTTAGGCTTGAAAACATGGCGTTAGAGGTGAAAACTCGAAACAGCCCCCGAACGGCCCAGTGGGTGGCACCAACACCTCCCACGGGACCAACGTAACTCGTAGGAACTGACCCCGCAGCCGCGGGTGTCCCGGTTTGAGAGTACGACGGTAATTTGCTTATTTCCACACTAATGCTTGAAAACATGGCGTTAGAGGGTGAGAACTCGAAACAGCCCCCGAACGGCCCCGTGGGTGGCACCAACACCTCCCACGGGACCAACGTAACTCGTAGGAACTGACCCCGCAGCCGCGGGTCTCCCGGTTTGAGAGTACGACGGTAATTTGCTTATTTCCACACTTAGGCTTAAAAACATGGCGTTAGAGGGTGAGAACTCGAAACATCCCCCGAACGGCCCCGTGGGTGGCACCAACACCTCCCACGGGACAAACGTAACTCGTAGGAACTGACCCCGCAGCCGCAGGTGTCCCAGTTTGAGAGTACGACGGTAATTTGCTTATTTCTACACTTAGGCTTCAAAAACATGGCGTTAGAGGGTGAGAACTCGAAACAGCCCCCGAACGGCCCCGTGGGTGGCACCAACACCTCCCACGGGACCAACGTAACTCGTAGGAACTGACCCCGCAGCCGCAGGTGTCCCGATTTGAGAGTACGACGGTAATTTGCTTATTTCCACACTTAGGCTTAAAAACATGGCGTTAGAGGGTGAGAACTCGAAACAGCCCCCGAACGGCCCCGTGGGTGGCACCAACACCTCCCACGGGACCAACGTAACTCGTAGGAACTGACCCCGCAGCCGCGGGTGCCCTGGTTTGAGAGTACGACGGTAATTTGATTATTTCCACACTTAGGCTTAATAACATGGCGTTAGAGGGTGAGAACTCGAAACAGCCCCCGAACGGCCCCTTGGGTGGCACCAACACCTCCCACGGGACCAACGTAACTCGTAGGAACTGACCCCGCAGCCGCGGGTGTCCCGGTTTGAGAGTACGACGGTAATTTGCTTATTTCCACACTTAGGCTTGAAAACATGGCGTTAGATGGTGAGAACTCGAAACAGCCCCCGAACGGCCCCGTGGGTGGCACCAACACCTCCCACGGGACCAACGTGACTCGTAGGAACTGACCCCGCAGCCGCGGGTGTCCCGGTTTGAGAGTACGACGGTAATTTGCTTATTTCCACACTTAGGCTTGAAAATATGGCGTTAGAGGGTGAAAACTCGAAACAGCCCCCGAACGGCCCAGTGGGTGGCACCAACACCTCCCACGGGACCAACGTAACTCGTAGGAACTGAACCCGCAGCCGCAGGTGTCCCGGTTTGAGAGTACGACGGTAATTTGCTTATTTCCACACTTAGGCTTAAAAACATGGCGTTAGAGGGTGAGAACTCGAAACAGCCCCCGAACGGCCCCGTGGGTGGCACCAACACCTCCCACGGGACCAACGTAACTCGTAGGAACTGACCCCGCAGCCGCGGGTGTCCCGGTTTGAGAGTAAGACGGTAATTTGCCCCCGAACGGCCCCGTGGGTGGCACCAACACCTCCCACGGGACCAACGTGACTCGTAGGAACTGACCCCGCAGCCGCGGGTGTCCCGGTTTGAGAGTACGACGGTAATTTGCTTATTTCCACACTTAGGCTTGAAAATATGGCGTTAGAGGGTGAGAACTCGAAACAGCCCCCGAACGACCCCGTGGGTGGCACCAACACCACCCACGGGACCAACGTAACTCGTAGGAACTGACCCCGCAGCCGCGGGTGTCCCGGTTTGAAAGTTCGACAGTAATTTGCTTATTTCCACACTTAGGCTTAAAAACATGGCGTTAGAGGGTGAGAACTCGAAACAGCCCCCGAACGGCCCCGTGGGTGGCACCAACACCTCCCACGGGACCAACGTAACTCGTAGGAACTGACCCAGCAGCCGCGGGTCTCCCGGTTTGAGAGTACGACGGTAATTTGCTTATTTTCACACTTAGGCTTAAAAACATGGCGTTAGAGGGTGAGAACTCGAAACAGCCCCCGAACGACCCCGTGGGTGGCACCAACACCACCCACGGGACCAACGTAACTCGTAGGAACTGATCCCGCAGCCGCGGGTGTCCCGGTTTGAGAGTACGACGGTAATTTGCTTATTTTCACACTTAGGCTTAAAAACATGGCGTTAGAGGGTGAGAACTCGAAACAGCCCCCGAACGACCCCGTGGGTGGCACCAACACCACCCACGGGACCAACGTAACTCGTAGGAACTGATCCCGCAGCCGCGGGTGTCCCGGTTTGAGAGTACGACGGTAATTTGCTTATTTCCACTCTTAGACATAAAAACATGGCGTTAGAGGGTGAGAATTCGAAACAGCCCCCGAACGACCCCGTGGGTGACACCAACACCTCCCACGGGACCAAAGTAACTCGTAGGAACTGACCCTGCAGCCGCGGGTGTCCCGGTTTGAGAGTACGGCGGTAATTTGCTTATTTCCACACTTTGGCTTAAAAACATGGCGTTAGAGGGTGAGAACTCGAAACAGCCCCCGAACGGCCCCTTGGGTGGCACCAACACCTCCCACGGGACCAACGTAACTCGTAGGAACTGACCCCGCAGCCGCGGGTGTCCCGGTTTGAGAGTACGACGGTAATTTGCTTATTTCCACACTTAGGCTTAAAAACATGGCGTTAGAGGGTGAGAACTCGAAACAGCCCCCGAACGACCCCGTGGGTGACACCAACACCTCCCACGGGACCAACGTAACTCGTAGGAACTGACCCCGCAGCCGCGGGTGTCCTGGTTTGAGAGTACGACGGTAATTTGCTTATTTCCACACTTAGGCTTGAAAACATGGCGTTAGAGGGTGAGAACTCGAAACAGCCCCCGAACGGCCCGTGGGTGGCACCAACACCTCCCACGGGACCAACGTAACTCGTAGGAACTGACCCCGCAGCCGCGGGTGTCCCGGTTTGAGAGTACGACGGTAATTTGCTTATTTCCACACTTAGGCTTAAAAACATGGCGTTAGAGGGTGAGAACTCGAAACAGCCCCCGAACGACCCCGTGGGTGGCACCAACACCACCCACGGGACCAACGTAACTCGTAGGAACTGACCCCGCAGCCGCGGGTGTCCCGGTTTTAAAGTTCGACAGTAATTTGCTTATTTCCACACTTAGGCTTAAAAACATGGCGTTAGAGGGTGAGAACTCGAAACAGCCCCCGAACGGCCCCGTGGGTGGCACCAACACCTCCCACGGGACCAACGTAACTCGTAGGAACTGACCCCGCAGCCGCGGGTGCCCTGGTTTGAGAGTACGACGGTAATTTGATTATTTCCACACTTAGGCTTAATAGCATGGCGTTAGAGGGTGAGAACTCGAAACAGCCCCCGAACGGCCCCTTGGGTGGCACCAACACCTCCCACGGGACCAACGTAACTCGTAGGAACTGACCCCGCAGCCGCGGGTGTCCCGGTTTGAGAGTACGACGGTAATTTGCTTATTTCCACACTTAGGCTTGAAAACATGGCGTTAGATGGTGAGAACTCGAAACAGCCCCCGAACGGCCCCGTGGGTGGCACCAACACCTCCCACGGGACCAACGTGACTCGTAGGAACTGACCCCGCAGCCGCGGGTGTCCCGGTTTGAGAGTACGACGGTAATTTGCTTATTTCCACACTTAGGCTTGAAAATATGGCGTTAGAGGGTGAAAACTCGAAACAGCCCCCGAACGGCCCAGTGGGTGGCACCAACACCTCCAACGGGACCAACGTAACTCGTAGGAACTGAACCCGCAGCCGCAGGTGTCCCGGTTTGAGAGTACGACGGTAATTTGCTTATTTCCACACTTAGGCTTAAAAACATGGCGTTAGAGGGTGAGAACTCGAAACAGCCCCCGAACGGCCCCGTGGGTGGCACCAACACCTCCCACGGGACCAACGTAACTCGTAGGAACTGACCCCGCAGCCGCGGGTGTCCCGGTTTGAGAGTAAGACGGTAATTTGCCCCCGAACGGCCCCGTGGGTGGCACCAACACCTCCCACGGGACCAACGTAACTCGTAGGAACTGACCCCGCAGCCGCGGGTGTCCCGGTTTGACAGTACGACGGTAATTTGCTTATTTCCACACTTAGGCTTAAAAACATGGCGTTAGAGGGTGAGAACTCGAAACAGCCCCCGAACGACCCCGTGGGTGGCACCAACACCACCCACGGGACCAACGTAACTCGTAGGAACTGACCCCGCAGCCGCGGGTGTCCCGGTTTGAAAGTTCGACAGTAATTTGCTTATTTCCACACTTAGGCTTAAAAACATGGCGTTAGAGGGTGAGAACTCGAAACAGCCCCCGAACGGCCCCGTGGGTGGCACCAACACCTCCCACGGGACCAACGTAACACGTAGGAACTGACCCCGCAGCCGCGGGTCTCCCGGTTTGAGAGTACGACGGTAATTTGCTTATTTTCACACTTAGGCTTAAAAACATGGCGTTAGAGGGTGAGAACTCGAAACAGCCCCCGAACGACCCCGTGGGTGGCACCAACACCACCCACGGGACCAACGTAACTCGTAGGAACTGATCCCGCAGCCGCGGGTGTCCCGGTTTGAGAGTACGACGGTAATTTGCTTATTTTCACACTTAGGCTTAAAAACATGGCGTTAGAGGGTGAGAACTCGAAACAGCCCCCGAACGACCCCGTGGGTGGCACCAACACCACCCACGGGACCAACGTAACTCGTAGGAACTGATCCCGCAGCCGCGGGTGTCCCGGTTTGAGAGTACGACGGTAATTTGCTTATTTCCACTCTTAGACATAAAAACATGGCGTTAGAGGGTGAGAATTCGAAACAGCCCCCGAACGACCCCGTGGGTGACACCAACACCTCCCACGGGACCAAAGTAACTCGTAGGAACTGACCCTGCAGCCGCGGGTGTCCCGGTTTGAGAGTACGGCGGTAATTTGCTTATTTCCACACTTTGGCTTAAAAACATGGCGTTAGAGGGTGAGAACTCGAGACCGCCCCCGAACGGCCCCTTGGGTGGCACCAACACCTCCCACGGGACCAACGTAACTCGTAGGAACTGACCCCGCAGCCGCGGGTGTCCCGGTTTGAGAGTACGACGGTAATTTGCTTATTTCCACACTTAGGCTTAAAAACATGGCGTTAGAGGGTGAGAACTCGAAACAGCCCCCGAACGACCCCGTGGGTGACACCAACACCTCCCACGGGACCAACGTAACTCGTAGGAACTGACCCCGCAGCCGCGGGTGTCCTGGTTTGAGAGTACGACGGTAATTTGCTTATTTCCACACTTAGGCTTGAAAACATGGCGTTAGAGGGTGAGAACTCGAAACAGCCCCCGAACGGCCCGTGGGTGGCACCAACACCTCCCACGGGACCAACGTAACTCGTAGGAACTGACCCCGCAGCCGCGGGTGTCCCGGTTTGAGAGTACGACGGTAATTTGCTTATTTCCACACTTAGGCTTAAAAACATGGCGTTAGAGGGTGAGAACTCGAAACAGCCCCCGAACGACCCCGTGGGTGGCACCAACACCACCCACGGGACCAACGTAACTCGTAGGAACTGACCCCGCAGCCGCGGGTGTCCCGGTTTTAAAGTTCGACAGTAATTTGCTTATTTCCACACTTAGGCTTAAAAACATGGCGTTAGAGGGTGAGAACTCGAAACAGCCCCCGAACGGCCCCGTGGGTGGCACCAACACCTCCCACGGGACCAACGTAACTCGTAGGAACTGACCCCGCAGCCGCGGGTCTCCCGGTTTGAGAGTACGACGGTAATTTGCTTATTTTCACACTTAGGCTTAAAAACATGGCGTTAGAGGGTGAGAACTCGAAACAGCCCCCGAACGACCCCGTGGGTGGCACCAACACCACCCACGGGACCAACGTAACTCGTAGGAACTGATCCCGCAGCCGCGGGTGTCCCGGTTTGAGAGTACGACGGTAATTTGCTTATTTCCACACTTAGACATAAAAACATGGCGTTAGAGGGTGAGAATTCGAAACAGCCCCGAACGACCCCTTGGGTCACACCAACACCTCCCACGGGACCAACGTAACTCGTAGAAACTGACCCCGCAGCCGCGGGTGTCCCGGTTTGAGAGTACGGCGGTAATTTGCTTATTTCCACACTTAGGCTTAAAAACATGGCGTTAGAGGGTGAGAACTCGAGACCGCCCCCGAACGGCCCCTTGGGTGGCACCAACACCTCCCACGGGACCAACGTAACTCGTAGGAACTGACCCCGCAGCCGCGGGTGTCCCGGTTTGAGAGTACGACGGTAATTTGCTTATTTCCACACTTAGGCTTGAAAACATGGCGTTAGAGGGTGAGAACTCGAAACAGCCCCCGAACGGCCCCGTGGGTGTCACCAACACCTCCCACGGGACCAACGTAACTCGTAGGAACTGACCCCGCAGTCGCGGGTGTCCCGGTTTGAGAGTACGACGGTAATTTGCTTATTTTCACACTTAGGCTTAAAAACATGGGGTTAGAGGGTAAGAACTCGAAACAGCCCCCGAACGGCCCCGTGGGTGGCACCAACACCACCCACGGGACCAACGTAACTCGTAGGAACTGACCCCGCAGCCGCGGGTGTCCCGGTTTGAGAGTACGACGGTAATTTGCTTATTTTCACACTTAGGCTTAAAAACATGGCGTTAGAGGGTGAGAACTCGAAACAGCCCCCGAACGACACCCTGGGTGGCACCAACACCTCCCACGGGACCAACGTAACTCGTAGGTACTGACCCCGCAGCCGCGGGTCTCCCGGTTTGAGAGTACGGCGGTAATTTGCTTATTTCCACACTTAGGCTTAAAAACATCACTTTAGGGGGTGAGAACTCGAAACAGCCCCCGAACGGCCCCGTGGGTGGCACCAACACCTCCCACGGGACCAACGTAACTCATAGGAACTGACCCCGCAGCCGCGGGTGTCCCGGTTTGAGAGTACGACGGTAATTTGCTTATTTCCACAATTAGGCTTGAAAACTTGGCGTTAGAGGGTGAGAACTCGAAACAGCCCCCGAACGGCCCCGTGGGTGGCACCAACACCTCCCACGGGACCAACGTAACTCGTAGGAACTGACCCCGCAGCCGCGGGTGTCCCGGTTTGAGAGTACGACGGTAATTTGCTTATTTCCACACTTAGGCTTGAAAATATGGCGTTAGAGGGTGAAAACTCGAAACAGCCCCCGAACGGCCCAGTGGGTGGCACCAACACCTCCCACGGGATCAACGTAACTCGTAGTAACTGACCCCGCGGCCGCGGGTGTCCCGGTTTGAGAGTACGACGGTAATTTGCTTATTTCCACACTAATGCTTGAAAACATGGCGTTAGATGGTGAGAACTCGAAACAGCCCCCGAACGGCCCCGTGGGTGGCACCAACACCTCCCACGGGACCAACGTAACTCGTAGGAACTGACCCCGCAGCCGCGGGTGTCCCTGTTTGAGAGTACGACGGTAATTTGCTTATTTCCACACTTAGGCTTGAAAACATGGCGTTAGAGGGTGAGAACTCGAAACAGCCCCCGAACGGCCCCGTGGGTGGCACCAACACCTCCCACGGGACCAACGTAACTCGTAGGAACTGACCCCGCAGCCGCGGGTGTCCCGGTTTGAGAGTACGACGGTAATTTGCTAATTTCCACACTTAGGCTTAAAAACATGGCGTTAGAGGGTGAGAACTCGAAACAGCCCCCGAACGACCCCGTGGGTGGCACCAACACCACCCACGGGACCAACGTAACTCGTAGGAACTGACCCCGCAGCCGCGGGTGTCCCGGTTTGAGAGTTCGACGGTAATTTGCTTATTTCCACACTTAGGCTTAAAAACATGGTGTTAGAGGGTGAGAACTCGAAACAGCCCCCGAACGACCCCGTGGGTGGCACCAACACCACCCACGGGACCAACGTAACTCGTAGGAACAGACCCCGCAGCCGCGGGTGTCCCGGTTTGAGAGTACGACGGTAATTTGCTTATTTCCACAATTAGGCTTGAAAACATGGCGTTAGAGGGTGAGAACTCGAAACAGCCCCCGAACGGCCCCGTGGGTGGCACCAACACCTCCCACGGGACCAACGTAACTCGTAGGAACTAACCCCGCAGCCGCGGGTGTCCCGGTTTGAGAGTACGATGGTAATTTGCTTATTTCCACACTTAGGCTTGAAAACATGGCGTTAGAGGTGAAAACTCGAAACAGCCCCCGAACGGCCCAGTGGGTGGCAACAACACCTCCCACGGGACCAACGTAACTCGTAGGAACTGACCCCGCAGCCGCGGGTGTCCCGGTTTGAGAGTACGACGGTAATTTGCTTATTTCCACACTAATGCTTGAAAACATGGCGTTAGAGGGTGAGAACTCGAAACAGCCCCCGAACGGCCCCGTGGGTGGCACCAACACCTCCCACGGGACCAACGTAACTCGTAGGAACTGACCCCGCAGCCGCGGGTCTCCCGGTTTGAGAGTACGACGGTAATTTGCTTATTTCCACACTTAGGCTTAAAAACATGGCGTTAGAGGGTGAGAAATCGAAACATCCCCCGAACGGCCCCGTGGGTGGCCCCAACACCTCCCACGGGACAAACGTAACTCGTAGGAACTGACCCCGCAGCCGCGGGTGTCCCAGTTTGAGAGTACGACGGTAATTTGCTTATTTCTACACTTAGGCTTCAAAAACATGGCGTTAGAGGGTGAGAACTCGAAACAGCCCCCGAACGGCCCCGTGGGTGGCACCAACACCTCCCACGGGACCAACGTAACTCGTAGGTACTGACCCCGCAGCCGCGGGTCTCCCGGTTTGAGAGTACGGCGGTAATTTGCTTATTTCCACACTTAGGCTTAAAAACATCACTTTAGGGGGTGAGAACTCGAAACAGCCCCCGAACGGCCCCGTGGGTGGCACCAACACCTCCCACGGGACCAACGTAACTCGTAGGAACTGACCCCGCAGCCGCGGGTGTCCCGGTTTGAGAGTACGACGGTAATTTGCTTATTTCCACAATTAGGCTTGAAAACTTGGCGTTAGAGGGTGAGAACTCGAAACAGCCCCCGAACGGCCCCGTGGGTGGCACCAACACCTCCCACGGGACCAACGTAACTCGTAGGAACTGACCCCGCAGCCGCGGGTGTCCCGGTTTGAGAGTACGACGGTAATTTGCTTATTTCCACACTTAGGCTTGAAAATATGGCGTTAGAGGGTGAAAACTCGAAACAGCCCCCGAACGGCCCAGTGGGTGGCACCAACACCTCCCACGGGATCAACGTAACTCGTAGGAACTGACCCCGCGGCCGCGGGTGTCCCGGTTTGAGAGTACGACGGTAATTTGCTTATTTCCACACTAATGCTTGAAAACATGGCGTTAGATGGTGAGAACTCGAAACAGCCCCCGAACGGCCCCGTGGGTGGCACCAACACCTCCCACGGGACCAACGTAACTCGTAGGAACTGACCCCGCAGCCGCGGGTGTCCCTGTTTGAGAGTACGACGGTAATTTGCTTATTTCCACACTTAGGCTTGAAAACATGGCGTTAGAGGGTGAGAACTCGAAACAGCCCCCGAACGGCCCCGTGGGTGGCACCAACACCTCCCACGGGACCAACGTAACTCGTAGGAACTGACCCCGCAGCCGCGGGTGTCCCGGTTTGAGAGTACGACGGTAATTTGCTAATTTCCACACTTAGGCTTAAAAACATGGCGTTAGAGGGTGAGAACTCGAAACAGCCCCCGAACGACCCCGTGGGTGGCACCAACACCACCCACGGGACCAACGTAACTCGTAGGAACTGACCCCGCAGCCGCGGGTGTCCCGGTTTGAGAGTTCGACGGTAATTTGCTTATTTCCACACTTAGGCTTAAAAACATGGTGTTAGAGGGTGAGAACTCGAAACAGCCCCCGAACGACCCCGTGGGTGGCACCAACACCACCCACGGGACCAACGTAACTCGTAGGAACAGACCCCGCAGCCGCGGGTGTCCCGGTTTGAGAGTACGACGGTAATTTGCTTATTTCCACAATTAGGCTTGAAAACATGGCGTTAGAGGGTGAGAACTCGAAACAGCCCCCGAACGGCCCCGTGGGTGGCACCAACACCTCCCACGGGACCAACGTAACTCGTAGGAACTAACCCCGCAGCCGCGGGTGTCCCGGTTTGAGAGTACGATGGTAATTTGCTTATTTCCACACTTAGGCTTGAAAACATGGCGTTAGAAGTGAAAACTCGAAACAGCCCCCGAACGGCCCAGTGGGTGGCACCAACACCTCCCACGGGACCAACGTAACTCGTAGGAACTGACCCCGCAGCCGCGGGTGTCCCGGTTTGAGAGTACGACGGTAATTTGCTTATTTCCACACTAATGCTTGAAAACATGGCGTTAGAGGGTGAGAACTCGAAACAGCCCCCGAACGGCCCCGTGGGTGGCACCAACACCTCCCACGGGACCAACGTAACTCGTAGGAACTGACCCCGCAGCCGCGGGTCTCCCGGTTTGAGAGTACGACGGTAATTTGCTTATTTCCACACTTAGGCTTAAAAACATGGCGTTAGAGGGTGAGAAATCGAAACATCCCCCGAACGGCCCCGTGGGTGGCACCAACACCTCCCACGGGACAAACGTAACTCGTAGGAACTGACCCCGCAGCCGCGGGTGTCCCAGTTTGAGAGTACGACGGTAATTTGCTTATTTCTACACTTAGGCTTCAAAAACATGGCGTTAGAGGGTGAGAACTCGAAACAGCCCCCGAACGGCCCCGTGGGTGGCACCAACACCTCCCACGGGACCAACGTAACTCGTAGGTACTGACCCCGCAGCCGCGGGTCTCCCGGTTTGAGAGTACGGCGGTAATTTGCTTATTTCCACACTTAGGCTTAAAAACATCACTTTAGGGGGTGAGAACTCGAAACAGCCCCCGAACGGCCCCGTGGGTGGCACCAACACCTCCCACGGGACCAACGTAACTCGTAGGAACTGACCCCGCAGCCGCGGGTGCCCTGGTTTGAGAGTACGACGGTAATTTGATTATTTCCACACTTCGGTTTAAAAACATGGCGTTAGAGGGTGAGAACTCGAAACAGCCCCCGAACGGCCCCTTGGGTGGCACCAACACCTCCCACGGGACCAACGTAACTCGTAGGAGCTGACCCCGCAGCCGCGGGTGTCCCGGTTTGAGAGTACGACGGTAATTTGCTTATTTCCACACTTAGGCTTGAAAACATGGCGTTAGATGGTGAGAACTCGAAACAGCCCCCGAACGGCCCCGTGGGTGGCACCAACACCTCCCACGGGACCAACGTAACTCGTAGGAACTGACCCCGCAGCCGCGGGTGTCCCTGTTTGAGAGTACGACGGTAATTTGCTTATTTCCACACTTAGGCTTGAAAACATGGCGTTAGAGGGTGAGAACTCGAAATAGCCCCCGAACGGCCCCGTGGGTGGCACCAACACCTCCCACGGGACCAACGTAACTCGTAGGAACTGACCCCGCAGCCGCGGGTGTCCCGGTTTGAGAGTACGACGGTAATTTGCTAATTTCCACACTTAGGCTTAAAAACATGGCGTTAGAGGGTGAGAACTCGAAACAGCCCCCGAACGACCCCGTGGGTGGCACCAACACCACCCACGGGACCAACGTAACTCGTAGGAACTGACCCCGCAGCCGCGGGTGTCCCGGTTTGAGAGTTCGACGGTAATTTGCTTATTTCCACACTTAGGCTTAAAAACATGGTGTTAGAGGGTGAGAACTCGAAACAGCCCCCGAACGACCCCGTGGGTGGCACCAACACCACCCACGGGACCAACGTAACTCGTAGGAACAGACCCCGCAGCCGCGGGTGTCCCGGTTTGAGAGTACGACGGTAATTTGCTTATTTCCACAATTAGGCTTGAAAACATGGCGTTAGAGGGTGAGAACTCGAAACAGCCCCCGAACGGCCCCGTGGGTGGCACCAACACCTCGCACGGGACCAACGTAACTCGTAGGAACTGACCCCGCAGCCGCGGGTGTCCCGGTTTGAGAGTACGATGGTAATTTGCTTATTTCCACACTTAGGCTTGAAAACATGGCGTTAGAGGGTGAAAACTCGAAACAGCCCCCGAACGGCCCAGTGGGTGGCACCAACACCTCCCACGGGACCAACGTAACTCGTAGGAACTGACCCCGCAGCCGCGGGTGTCCCGGTTTGAGAGTACGACGGTAATTTGCTTATTTCCACACTAATGCTTGAAAACATGGCATTAGATGGTGAGAACTCGAAACAGCCCCCGAACGGCCCCGTGGGCGGCACCAGCACCTCCCACGGGACCAACGTAACTCGTAGGAACTGACCCCGCAGCCGCGGTTGTCCCTGGTTGAGAGTACGACGGTAATTTGCTTATTTCCACACTTAGGCTTGAAAACATGGCGTTAGAGGGTGAGAACTCGAAACAGCCCCCGAACGGCCCCGTGGGTGGCACCAACACCTCCCACGGGACCAACGTAACTCGTAGGAACTGACCCCGCAGCCGCGGGTGTCCCGGTTTGAGAGTACGACGGTAATTTATTTATTTCCACACTTAGGCTTAAAAACATAGCGTTAGAGGGTGAGAACTCGAAACAGCCCCCGAACGACCCCGTGGGTGGCACCAACACCACCCACGGGACCAACGTAACTCGTAGGAACTGACCCCGCAGCCGCGGGTGTCCCGGTTTGAGAGTTCGACGGTAATTTGCTTATTTCCACACTTAGGCTTAAAAACACGGCGTTAGAGGGTGAGAACTCGAAACAGCCCCCGAACGACCCCGTGGGTGGCACCAACACCACCCACGGGACCAACGTAACTCGTAGGAACTGACCCCGCAGCCGCGGGTGTCCCGGTTTGAGAGTTCGACGGTAATTTGCTTATTTCCACACTTAGGCTTAAAAACATGGTGTTAGAGGGTGAGAACTCGAAACAGCCCCCGAACGACCCCGTGGGTGGCACCAACACCACCCACGGGACCAACGTAACTCGTAGGAACTGACCCCGCAGCCGCGGGTGTCCCGGTTTGAGAATTCGACGGTAATTTGCTTATTTCCACACTTAGGCTTAAAAACATGGCGTTAGAGGGTGAGAACTCGAAACAGCCCCCGAACGGCCCCGTGGGTGGCACCAACACCTCCCACGGGACCAACGTAACTCGTAGGAACTGACCCCGCAGCCGCGGGTGTCCCGGTTTGAGAGTACGACGGTAATTTGCTTATTTCCACACTTAGGCTTGAAAACATGGCGTTAGAGGGTGAAAACTCGAAACAGACCCCGAACGGCCCAGTGGGTGGCACCAACACCTCCCACGGGACCAACGTAACTCGTAGGAACTGACCCCGCAGCCGCGGTTGTCCCTGTTTGAGAGTACGACGGTAATTTGCTTATTTCCACACTTAGGCTTGAAAACATGGCGTTAGATGGTGAGAACTCGAAACAGCCCCCGAACGGCCCCGTGGGTGGCACCAACACCTCCCACGGGACCAACGTAACTCGTAGGAACTGAACCCGCAGCCGCGGGTGTCCCGGTTTGAGAGTACGACGGTAATTTGCTAATTTCCACACTTAGGCTTAAAAACATGGCGTTAGAGGGTGAGAACTCGAAACAGCCCCCGAACGACCCCGTGGGTGGCACCAACACCACCCACGGGACCAACGTAACTCGTAGGAACTGACCCCGCAGCCGCGGGTGTCCCGGTTTGAGAGTTCGACGGTAATTTGCTTATTTCCACACTTAGGCTTAAAAACATGGTGTTAGAGGGTGAGAACTCGAAACAGCCCCGAACGACCCCGTGGGTGGCACCAACACCACCCACGGGACCAACGTAACTCGTAGGAACAGACCCCGCAGCCGCGGGTGTCCCGGTTTGAGAGTACGACGGTAATTTGCTTATTTCCACAATTAGGCTTGAAAACATGGCGTTAGAGGGTGAGAACTCGAAACAGCCCCCGAACGGCCCCGTGGGTGGCACCAACACCTCCCACGGGACCAACGTAACTCGTAGGAACTGACCCCGCAGCCGCGGGTGTCCCGGTTTGAGAGTACGATGGTAATTTGCTTATTTCCACACTTAGGCTTCAAAACATGGCGTTAGAGGGTGAAAACTCGAAACAGCCCCCGAACGGCCCAGTGGGTGGCACCAACACCTCCCACGGGACCAACGTAACTCGTAGGAACTGACCCCGCAGCCGCGGGTGTCCCGGTTTGAGAGTACGACGGTAATTTGCTTATTTCCACACTAATGCTTGAAAACATGGCGTTAGATGGTGAGAACTCGAAACAGCCCCCGAACGGCCCCGTGGGCGGCACCAACACCTCCCACGGAACCAAAGTAACTCGTAGGAACTGACCCCGCAGCCGCGGTTGTCCCTGTTTGAGAGTACGACGGTAATTTGCTTATTTCCACACTTAGGCTTGAAAACATGCCGTTAGAGGGTGAGAACTCGAAACAGCCCCCGAACGGCCCCGTGGGTGGCACCAACACCTCCCACGGGACCAACGTAACTCGTAGGAACTGATCCCGCAGCCGCGGGTGTCCCGGTTTGAGAGTACGACGGTAATTTGTTTATTTCCACACTTAGGCTTAAAAACATGGCGTTAGAGGGTGAGAACTCGAAACAGCCCCCGAACGACCCCGTGGGTGGCACCAACACCACCCACGGGACCAACGTAACTCGTAGGAACTGACCCCGCAGCCGCGGGTGTCCCGGTTTGAGAGTTTGACGGTAATTTGCTTATTTCCACACTTAGGCTTAAAAACATGGCGTTAGAGGGTGAGAACTCGAGACCGCCCCCGAACGGCCCCTTGGGTGGCACCAACACCACCCACGGGACCAACGTAACTCGTAGGAACTGACCCCGCAGCCGCGGGTGTCCCGGTTTGAGAGTACGACGGTAATTTTCTTATTTCCACACTTAGGCTTGAAAACATGGCGTTAGAGGGTGAGAACTCGAAACAGCCCCCGAACGACACCCTGGGTGGCACCAACACCTCCCACGGGACCAATGTAACTCGTAGGTACTGACCCCGCAGCCGCGGGTCTCCCGGTTTGAGAGTACGGCGGTAATTTGCTTATTTCCACACTTAGGCTTAAAAACATCACTTTAGGGGGTGAGAACTCGAAACAGCCCCCGAACGGCCCCGTGGGTGGCACCAACACCTCCCACGGGACCAACGTAACTCGTAGGAACTGGCCCCGCAGCCGCGGGTGTCCCGGTTTGAGAGTACGACGGTAATTTGCTTATTTCCACAATTAGGCTTGAAAACATGGCGTTAGAGGGTGAGAACTCGAAACAGCCCCCGAACGGCCCCGTGGGTGGCACCAACACCTCCCACGGGACCAACGTAACTCGTAGGAACTGACCCCGCAGCCGCGGGTGTCCCGGTTTGAGAGTACGACGGTAATTTGCTTATTTCCACACTTAGGCTTGAAAATATGGCGTTAGAGGGTGAAAACTCGAAACAGCCCCCGAACGGCCCAGTGGGTGGCACCAACACCTCCCACGGCACCAACGTAACTCGTAGGAACTGACCCCGCAGCCGCGGGTGTCCCGGTTTGAGAGTACGACGGTAATTTGCTTATTTCCACACTAATGCTTGAAAACATGGCGTTAGATGGTGAGAACTCGAAACAGCCCCCGAACGGCCCCGTGGGTGGCACCAACACCTCCCACGGGACCAACGTAACTCGTAGGAACTGACCCCGCATCCGCGGGTGTCCCTGTTTGAGAGTACGACGGTAATTTGCTTATTTCCACACTTAGGCTTGAAAACATGGCGTTAGAGGGTGAGAACTCGAAACAGCCCCCGAACGGCCCCGTGGGTGGCACCAACACCTCCCACGGGACCAACGTAACTCGTAGGAACTGACCCCGCAGCCGCGGGTGTCCCGGTTTGAGAGTACGACGGTAATTTGCTAATTTCCACACTTAGGCTTAAAAACATGGCGTTAGAGGGTGAGAACTCGAAACAGCCCCCGAACGACCCCGTGGGTGGCACCAACACCACCCACGGGACCAACGTAACTCGTAGGAACTGACCCCGCAGCCGCGGGTGTCCCGGTTTGAGAGTTCGACGGTAATTTGCTTATTTCCACACTTAGGCTTAAAAACATGGTGTTAGAGGGTGAGAACTCGAAACAGCCCCCGAACGACCCCGTGGGTGGCACCAACACCACCCACGGGACCAACGTAACTCGTAGGAACAGACCCCGCAGCCGCGGGTGTCCCGGTTTGAGAGTACGACGGTAATTTGCTTATTTCCACAATTAGGCTTGAAAACATGGCGTTAGAGGGTGAGAACTCTAAACAGCCCCCGAACGGCCCCGTGGGTGGCACCAACACCTCCCACGGGACCAACGTAACTCGTAGGAACTGACCCCGCAGCCGCGGGTGTCCCGGTTTGAGAGTACGATGGTAATTTGCTTATTTCCACACTTAGGCTTGAAAACATGGCGTTAGAGGTGAAAACTCGAAACAGCCCCCGAACGGCCCAGTGGGTGGCACCAACACCTCCCACGGGACCAACGTAACTCGTAGGAACTGACCCCGCAGCCGCGGGTGTCCCGGTTTGAGAGTACGACGGTAATTTGCTTATTTCCACACTAATGCTTGAAAACATGGCGTTAGAGGGTGAGAACTCGAAACAGCCCCCGAACGGCCCCGTGGGTGGCACCAACACCTCCCACGGGACCAACGTAACTCGTAGGAACTGACCCCGCAGCCGCGGGTCTCCCGGTTTGAGAGTACGACGGTAATTTGCTTATTTCCACACTTAGGCTTAAAAACATGGCGTTAGAGGGTGAGAACTCGAAACATCCCCCGAACGGCCTCGTGGGTGGCACCAACACCTCCCACGGGACAAACGTAACTCGTAGGAACTGACCCCGCAGCCGCGGGTGTCCCAGTTTGTGAGTACGACGGTAATTTGCTTATTTCTACACTTAGGCTTCAAAAACATGGCGTTAGAGGGTGAGAACTCGAAACAGCCCCCGAACGGCCCCGTGGGTGGCACCAACACCTCCCACGGGACCAACGTAACTCGTAGGAATTGACCCCGCAGCCGCAGGTGTCCCGATTTGAGAGTACGACGGTAATTTGCTTATTTCCACACTTAGGCTTAAAAACATGGCGTTAGAGGGTGAGAACTCGAAACAGCCCCCGAACGGCCCCGTGGGTGGCACCAACACCTCCCACGGGACCAACGTAACTCGTAGGAACTGACCCCGCAGCCGCGGGTGCCCTGGTTTGAGAGTACGACGGTAATTTGATTATTTCCACACTTAGGCTTAAAAACATGGCGTTAGAGGGTGAGAACTCGAAACAGCCCCCGAACGGCCCCTTGGGTGGCACCAACACCTCCCACGGGACCAACGTAACTCGTAGGAACTGACCCCGCAGCCGCGGGTGTCCCGGTTTGAGAGTACGACGGTAATTTGCTTATTTCCACACTTAGGCTTGAAAACATGGCGTTAGATGGTGAGAACTCGAAACAGCCCCCGAACGGCCCCGTGGGTGGCACCAACACCTCCCACGGGACCAACGTAACTCGTAGGAACTGACCCCGCAGCCGCGGGTGTCCCTGTTTGAGAGTACGACGGTAATTTGCTTATTTCCACACTTAGGCTTGAAAACATGGCGTTAGAGGGTGAGAACTCGAAACAGCCCCCGAACGGCCCCGTGGGTGGCACCAACACCTCCCACGGGACCAACGTAACTCGTAGGAACTGACCCCGCAGCCGCGGGTGTCCCGGTTTGAGAGTACGACGGTAATTTGCTAATTTCCACACTTAGGCTTAAAAACATGGCGTTAGAGGGTGAGAACTCGAAACAGCCCCCGAACGACCCCGTGGGTGGCACCAACACCACCCACGGGACCAACGTAACTCGTAGGAACTGACCCCGCAGCCGCGGGTGTCCCGGTTTGAGAGTTCGACGGTAATTTGCTTATTTCCACACTTAGGCTTAAAAACATGGTGTTAGAGGGTGAGAACTCGAAACAGCCCCCGAACGACCCCGTGGGTGGCACCAACACCACCCACGGGACCAACGTAACTCGTAGGAACAGACCCCGCAGCCGCGGGTGTCCCGGTTTGAGAGTACGACGGTAATTTGCTTATTTCCACAATTAGGCTTGAAAACATGGCGTTAGAGGGTAAGAACTCGAAACAGCCCCCGAACGGCCCCGTGGGTGGCACCAACACCTCCCACGGGACCAACGTAACTCGTAGGAACTGACCCCGCAGCCGCGGGTGTCCCGGTTTGAGAGTACGATGGTAATTTGCTTATTTCCACACTTAGGCTTGAAAACATGGCGTTAGTGGGTGAAAACTCGAAACAGCCCCCGAACGGCCCAGTGGGTGGCACCAACACCTCCCACGGGACCAACGTAACTCGTAGAAACTGACCCCGCAGCCGCGGGTGTCCCGGTTTGAGAGTACGACGGTAATTTGCTTATTTCCACACTAATGCTTGAAAACATGGCGTTAGATGGTGAGAACTCGAAACAGCCCCCGAACGGCCCCGTGGGCGGCACCAACACCTCCCACGGGACCAACGTAACTCGTAGGAACTGACCCCGCAGCCGCGGTTGTCCCTGTTTGAGAGTACGACGGTAATTTGCTTATTTCCACACTTAGGCTTGAAAACATGGCGTTAGAGGGTGAGAACTCGAAACAGCCTCCGAACGGCCCCGTGGGTGGCACCAACACCTCCCACGGGACCAACGTAACTCGTAGGAACTGACCCCGCAGCCGCGGGTGTCCCGGTTTGAGAGTACGACGGTAATTTGTTTATTTCCACACTTACGCCTAAAAACATAGCGTTAGAGGGTGAGAACTCGAAACAGCCCCCGAACGACCCCGTGGGTGGCACCAACACCACCCACGGGACCAACGTAACTCGTAGGAACTGACCCCGCAGCCGCGGGTGTCCCGGTTTGAGAGTTCGACGGTAATTTGCTTATTTCCACACTTAGGCTTAAAAACACGGCGTTAGAGGGTGAGAACTCGAAACAGCCCCCGAACGACCCCGTGGGTGGCACCAACACCACCCACGAGACCAACGTAACTCGTAGGAACTGACCCCGCAGCCGCGGGTGTCCCGGTTTGAGAGTACGACGGTAATTTGCTAATTTCCACACTTAGGCTTAAAAACATGGCGTTAGAGGGTGAGAACTCGAAACAGCCCCCGAACGACCCCGTGGGTGGCACCAACACCACCCACGGGACCAACGTAACTCGTAGGAACTGACCCCGCAGCCGCGGGTGTCCCGGTTTGAGAGTTCGACGGTAATTTGCTTATTTCCACACTTAGGCTTAAAAACATGGTGTTAGAGGGTGACAACTCGAAACAGCCCCCGAACGACCCCGTGGGTGGCACCAACACCACCCACGGGACCAACGTAACTCGTAGGAACTGACCCCGCAGCCGCGGGTGTCCTGGTTTGAGAATTCGACGGTAATTTGCTTATTTCCACACTTAGGCTTAAAAACATGGCGTTAGAGGGTGAGAACTCGAAACAGCCCCCGAACGGCCAGTGGGTGGCACCAACACCTCCCACGGGACCAACGTAACTCGTAGGAACTGACTCCGCAGCCGCGGGTGTCCCGGTTTGAGAGTACGACGGTAATTTGCTTATTTCCACACTTAGGCTTGAAAACATGGCGTTAGAGGGTGAAAACTCGAAACAGACCCCGAACGGCCCAGTGGGTGGCACCAACACCTCCCACGGGACCAACGTAACTCGTAGGAACTGACCCCGCAGCCGCGGGTGTCCCGGTTTGAGAGTACGACGGTAATTTGCTTATTTCCACACTAATGCTTGAAAACATGGCGTTAGATGGTGAGAACTCGAAACAGCCCCCGAACGGCCCCGTGGGTGGCACCAACACCTCCCACGGGACCAACGTAACTCGTAGGAACTGACCCCGCAGCCGCGGTTGTCCCTGTTTGAGAGTACGACGGTAATTTGCTTATTTCCACACTTAGGCTTGAAAACATGGCGTTAGAGGGTGAGAACTCGAAACAGCTCCCGAACGGCCCCTTGGGTGGCACCAACACCTCCCACGGGACCAACGTAACTCGTAGGAACTGACCCCGCAGCCGCGGGTGTCCCGGTTTGAGAGTACGACGGTAATTTGCTAATTTCCACACTTAGGCTTAAAAACATGGCGTTAGAGGGTGAGAACTCGAAACAGCCCCCGAACGACCCCGTGGGTGGCACCAACACCACCCACGGGACCAACGTAACTCGTAGGAACTGACCCCGCAGCCGCGGGTGTCCCGGTTTGAGAGTTCGACGGTAATTTGCTTATTTCCACACTTAGGCTTAAAAACATGGTGTTAGAGGGTGAGAACTCGAAACAGCCCCCGAACGACCCCGTGGGTGGCACCAACACCACCCACGGGACCAACGTAACTCGTAGGAACAGACCCCACAGCCGCGGGTGTCCCGGTTTGAGAGTACGACGGTAATTTGCTTATTTCCACAATTAGGCTTGAAAACATGGCGTTAGAGGGTGAGAACTCGAAACAGCCCCCGAACGGCCCCGTGGGTGGCACCAACACCTCCCACGGGACCAACGTAACTCGTAGGAACTGACCCCGCAGCCGCGGGTGTCCCGGTTTGAGAGTACGATGGTAATTTGCTTATTTCCACACTTAGGCTTGAAAACATGGCGTTAGAGGGTGAAAACTCGAAACAGCCCCCGAACGGCCCAGTGGGTGGCACCAACACCTCCCACGGGACCAACGTAACTCGTAGGAACTAACCCCGCAGCCGCGGGGGTCCCGGTTTGAGAGTACGACGGTAATTTGCTTATTTCCACACTAATGCTTGAAAACATGGCGTTAGATGGTGAGAACTCGAAACAGCCCCCGAACGGCCCCGTGGGCGGCACCAACACCTCCCACGGGACCAAAGTAACTCGTAGGAACTGACCCCGCAGCCGCGGTTGTCCCTGTTTGAGAGTACGACGGTAATTTGCTTATTTCCACACTTAGGCTTGAAAATATGGCGTTAGAGGGTGAGAACTCGAAACAGCCCCCGAACGGCCCCGTGGGTGGCACCAACACCTCCCACGGGACCAACGTAACTCGTAGGAACTGACCCCGCAGCCGCGGGTGTCCCGGTTTGAGAGTTCGACGGTAATTTGCTTATTTCCACACTTAGGCTTAAAAACACGGCGTTAGAGGGTGAGAACTCGAAACAGCCCCCGAACGACCCCGTGGGTGGCACCAACACCACCCACGAGACCAACGTAACTCGTAGGAACTGACCCCGCAGCCGCGGGTGTCCCGGTTTGAGAGTACGACGGTAATTTGCTAATTTCCACACTTAGGCTTAAAAACATGGCGTTAGAGGGTGAGAACTCGAAACAGCCCCCGAACGACCCCGTGGGTGGCACCAACACCACCCACGGGACCAACGTAACTCGTAGGAACTGACCCCGCAGCCGCGGGTGTCCCGGTTTGAGAGTTCGACGGTAATTTGCTTATTTCCACACTTAGGCTTAAAAACATGGTGTTAGAGGGTGACAACTCGAAACAGCCCCCGAACGACCCCGTGGGTGGCACCAACACCACCCACGGGACCAACGTAACTCGTAGAACTGACCCCGCAGCCGCGGGTGTCCTGGTTTGAGAATTCGACGGTAATTTGCTTATTTCCACACTTAGGCTTAAAAACATGGCGTTAGAGGGTGAGAACTCGAAACAGCCCCCGAACGGCCAGTGGGTGGCACCAACACCTCCCACGGGACCAACGTAACTCGTAGGAACTGACTCCGCAGCCGCGGGTGTCCCGGTTTGAGAGTACGACGGTAATTTGCTTATTTCCACACTTAGGCTTGAAAACATGGCGTTAGAGGGTGAAAACTCGAAACAGACCCCGAACGGCCCAGTGGGTGGCACCAACACCTCCCACGGGACCAACGTAACTCGTAGGAACTGACCCCGCAGCCGCGGGTGTCCCGGTTTGAGAGTACGACGGTAATTTGCTTATTCCACACTAATGCTTGAAAACATGGCGTTAGATGGTGAGAACTCGAAACAGCCCCCGAACGGCCCCGTGGGTGGCACCAACACCTCCCACGGGACCAACGTAACTCGTAGGAACTGACCCCGCAGCCGCGGTTGTCCCTGTTTGAGAGTACGACGGTAATTTGCTTATTTCCACACTTAGGCTTGAAAACATGGCGTTAGAGGGTGAGAACTCGAAACAGCCCCCGAACGGCCCCGTGGGTGGCACCAACACCTCCCACGGGACCAACGTAACTCGTAGGAACTGACCCCGCAGCCGCGGGTGTCCCGGTTTGAGAGTACGACGGTAATATGCTAATTTCCACACTTAGGCTTAAAAACATGGCGTTAGAGGGTGAGAACTCGAAACAGCCCCCGAACGACCCCGTGGGTGGCACCAACACCACCCACGGGACCAACGTAACTCGTAGGAACTGACCCCGCAGCCGCGGGTGTCCCGGTTTGAGAGTTCGACGGTAATTTGCTTATTTCCACACTTAGGCTTAAAAACATGGTGTTAGAGGGTGAAAACTCGAAACAGCCCCCGAACGACCCCGTGGGTGGCACCAACACCACCCACGGGACCAACGTAACTCGTAGGAACAGACCCCACAGCCGCGGGTGTCCCGGTTTGAGAGTACGACGGTAATTTGCTTATTTCCACAATTAGGCTTGAAAACATGGCGTTAGAGGGTGAGAACTCGAAACAGCCCCCGAACGACCCCGTGGGTGGCACCAACACCACCCACGGGACCAACGTAACTCGTAGGAACTGACCCCGCAGCCGCGGGTGTCCCGGTTTGAGAGTTCGACGGTAATTTGCTTATTTCCACACTTAGGCTTAAAAACATGGTGTTAGAGGGTGAAAACTCGAAACAGCCCCCGAACGACCCCGTGGGTGGCACCAACACCACCCACGGGACCAACGTAACTCGTAGGAACAGACCCCACAGCCGCGGGTGTCCCGGTTTGAGAGTACGACGGTAATTTGCTTATTTCCACAATTAGGCTTGAAAACATGGCGTTAGAGGGTGAGAACTCGAAACAGCCCCCGAACGGCCCCGTGGGTGGCACCAACACCTCCCACGGGACCAACGTAACTCGTAGGAACTGACCCCGCAGCCGCGGGTGTCCCGGTTTGAGAGTACGATGGTAATTTGCTTATTTCCACACTTAGGCTTGAAAACATGGCGTTAGAGGGTGAAAACTCGAAACAGCCCCCGAACGGCCCAGTGGGTGGCACCAACACCTCCCACGGGACCAACGTAACTCGTAGGAACTGACCCCGCAGCCGCGGGTGTCCCGGTTTGAGAGTACGACGGTAATTTGTTTATTTCCACACTTAGGCTTAAAAACATGGCGTTAGAGGGTGAGAACTCGAAACAGCCCCCGAACGACCCCGTGGGTGGCACCAACACCACCCACGGGACCAACGTAACTCGTAGGAACTGACCCAGCAGCCGCGGGTGTCCCGGTTTGAGAGTTCGACGGTAATTTGCTTATTTCCACACTTAGGCTTAAAAACATGGCGTTAGAGGGTGAGAACTCGAAACAGCCCCCGAACGGCCCCGTGGGTGGCACCAACACCTCCCACGGGACCAACGTAACTCGTAGGAACTGACCCCGCAGCCGCGGGTCTCCCGGTTTGAGAGTACGACGGTAATTTGCTTATTTCCACACTTAGGCTTAAAAACATGGCGTTAGAGGGTGAGAACTCGAAACATCCCCCGAACGGCCCCGTGGGTGGCACCAACACCTCCCACGGGACAAACGTAACTCGTAGGAACTGACCCCGCAGCCGCGGGTGTCCCAGTTTGAGAGTACGACGGTAATTTGCTTATTTCTACACTTAGGCTTCAAAAACATGGCGTTAGAGGGTGAGAACTCGAAACAGCCCCCGAACGGCCCCGTGGGTGGCACCAACACCTCCCACGGGACCAACGTAACTCGTAGGAACTGACCCCGCAGCCGCAGGTGTCCCGATTTGAGAGTACGACGGTAATTTGCTTATTTCCACACTTAGGCTTAAAAACATGGCGTTAGAGGGTGAGAACTCGAAATAGCCCCCGAACGGCCCCGTGGGTGGCACCAACACCTCCCACGGGACCAACGTAACTCGTAGGAACTGACCCCGCAGCCGCGGGTGCCCTGGTTTGAGAGTACGACGGTAATTTGATTATTTCCACACTTAGGCTTAAAAACATGGCGTTAGAGGGTGAGAACTCGAAACAGCCCCCGAACGGCCCCTTGGGTGGCACCAACACCTCCCACGGGACCAACGTAACTCGTAGGAACTGACCCCGCAGCCGCGGGTGTCCCGGTTTGAGAGTACGACGGTAATTTGCTTATTTCCACACTTAGGCTTGAAAACATGGCGTTAGAGGGTGAAAACTCGAAACAGCCCCCGAACGGCCCAGTGGGTGGCACCAACACCTCCCACGGGACCAACGTAACTCGTAGGAACTGACCCCGCAGCCGCGGGTGTCCCGGTTTGAGAGTACGACGGTAATTTGCTTATTTCCACACTAATGCTTGAAAACATGGCGTTAGATGGTGAGAACTCGAAACAGCCCCCGAACGGCCCCGTGGGTGGCACCAACACCTCCCACGGGACCAACGTAACTCGTAGGAACTGACCCCGCAGCCGCGGGTGTCCCTGTTTGAGAGTACGACGGTAATTTGCTTATTTCCACACTTAGGCTTGAAAACATGGCGTTAGAGGGTGAGAACTCGAAACAGCCCCCGAACGGCCCCGTGGGTGGCACCAACACCTCCCACGGGACCAACGTAACTCGTAGGAACTGACCCCGCAGCCGCGGGTGTCCCGGTTTGAGAGTACGACGGTAATTTGCTAATTTCCACACTTAGGCTTAAAAACATGGCGTTAGAGGGTGAGAACTCGAAACAGCCCCCGAACGACCCCGTGGGTGGCACCAACACCACCCACGGGACCAACGTAACTCGTAGGAACTGACCCCGCAGCCGCGGGTGTCCCGGTTTGAGAGTTCGACGGTAATTTGCTTATTTCCACACTTAGGCTTAAAAACATGGTGTTAGAGGGTGAGAACTCGAAACAGCCCCCGAACGACCCCGTGGGTGGCACCAACACCACCCACGGGACCAACGTAACTCGTAGGAACAGACCCCGCAGCCGCGGGTGTCCCGGTTTTAGAGTACGACGGTAATTTGCTTATTTCCACAATTAGGCTTGAAAACATGGCGTTAGAGGGTGAGAACTCGAAACAGCCCCCGAACGGCCCTGTGGGTGGCACCAATACCTCCCACGGGACCAACGTAACTCGTAGGAACTGACCCCGCAGCCGCGGGTGTCCCGGTTTGAGAGTACGATGGTAATTTGCTTATTTCCACACTTAGGCTTGAAAACATGGCGTTAGAGGGTGAGAACTCGAAACAGCCCCCGAACGACCCCGTGGGTGGCACCAACACCACCCACGGGACCAACGTAACTCGTAGGAACTGACCCCGCAGCCGCGGGTGTCCCGGTTTGAGAGTACGACGGTAATTTGCTAATTTCCACACTTAGGCTTAAAAACATGGCGTTAGAGGGTGAGAACTCGAAACAGCCCCCGAACGGCCCCGTGGGTGGCACCAACACCTCCCACGGGACCAACGTAACTCGTAGGAACTGACCCCGCAGCCGCGGGTGTCCCTGTTTGAGAGTACGACGGTAATTTGCTTATTTCCACACTTAGGCTTGAAAACATGGCGTTAGAGGGTGAGAACTCGAAACAGCCCCCGAACGGCCCCGTGGGTGGCACCAACACCTCCCACGGGACCAACGTAACTCGTAGGAACTGACCCCGCAGCCGCGGGTGTCCCGGTTTGAGAGTACGACGGTAATTTGCTAATTTCCACACTTAGGCTTAAAAACATGGCGTTAGAGGGTGAGAACTCGAAACAGCCCCCGAACGACCCCGTGGGTGGCACCAACACCACCCACGGGACCAACGTAACTCGTAGGAACTGACCCCGCAGCCGCGGGTGTCCCGGTTTGAGAGTTCGACGGTAATTTGCTTATTTCCACACTTAGGCTTAAAAACATGGCGTTAGAGGGTGAGAACTCGAAACAGCCCCCGAACGACCCCGTGGGTGGCACCAACACCACCCACGAGACCAACGTAATTCGTAGGAACTGACCCCGCAGTCGCGGGTGGGTGGCACCAACACCTCCCACGGGACCAACGTAACTCGTAGGAACTGACCCCGCAGCCGTGGGTCTCCCGGTTTGAGAGTACGACGGTAATTTGCTTATTTCCACACTTGGGCTTAAAAACATGGCGTTAGAGGGTGAGAACTCGAAACATCCCCCGAACGGCCCCGTGGGTGGCACCAACACCTCCCACGGGACAAACGTAACTCGTAGGAACTGACCCCGCAGCCGCGGGTGTCCCAGTTTGAGAGTACGACGGTAATTTGCTTATTTCTACACTTAGGCTTCAAAAACATGGCGTTAGAGGGTGAGAACTCGAAACAGCCCCCGAACGGCCCCGTGGGTGGCACCAACACCTCCCACGGGACCAACGTAACTCGTAGGAACTGACCCCGCAGCCGCGGGTGTCCCGGTTTGAGAGTACGACGGTAATTTGCTTATTTCCACACTAATGCTTGAAAACATGGCGTTATATGGTGAGAACTCGAAACAGCCCCCGAACGGCCCCGTGGGTGGCACCAACACCTCCCACGGGACCAACGTAACTCGTAGGAACTGACCCCGCAGCCGCGGGTGTCCATGTTTGAGAGTACGACGGTAATTTGCTTATTTCCACACTTAGGCTTGAAAACATGGCGTTAGAGGGTGAGAACTCGAAACAGCCCCCGAACGGCCCCGTGGGTGGCACCAACACCTCCCACGGGACCAACGTAACTCGTAGGAACTGACCCCGCAGCCGCGGGTGTCCCGGTTTGAGAGTACGACGGTAATTTGCTAATTTCCACACTTAGGCTTAAAAACATGGCGTTAGAGGGTGAGAACTCGAAACAGCCCCCGAACGACCCCGTGGGTGGCACCAACACCACCCACGGGACAAACGTAACTCGTAGGAACTGACCCCGGTGAGAACTCGAAACAGCCCCCGAACGACCCCGTGGGTGGCACCAACACCACCCACGGGACCAACGTAACTCGTAGGAACTGACCCCGCAGCCGCGGGTGTCCCGGTTTGAGAGTTCGACGGTAATTTGCTTATTTCCACACTTAGGCTTAAAAACATGGTGTTAGAGGGTGAGAACTCGAAACAGCCCCCGAACGACCCCGTGGGTGGCACCAACACCACCCACGGGACCAACGTAACTCGTAGGAACAGACCCCGTAGCCGCGGGTGTCCCGGTTTGAGAGTACGACGGTAATTTGCTTATTTCCACAATTAGGCTTGAAAACATGGCGTTAGAGGGTGAGAACTCGAAACAGCCCCCGAACGGCCCCGTGGGTGGCACCAACACCTCCCACGGGACCAACGTAACTCGTAGGAACTGAACCCGCAGCCGCGGGTGTCCCGGTTTGAGAGTACGATGGTAATTTGCTTATTTCCACACTTAGGCTTGAAAACATGGCGTTAGAGGGTGAAAACTCGAAACAGCCCCCGAACGACCCCGTGGGTGGCACCAACACCTCCCACGGGACCAACGTAACTCGTAGGAACTGACCCCGCAGCCGCGGGTGTCCCGGTTTGAGTGTACGACGGTAATTTTCTTATTTCCACACTAATGCTTGAAAACATGGCGTTAGAGGGTGAGAACTCGAAACAACCCCCGAACGGCCCCGTGGGCGGCACCAACACATCCCAAGGGACCAACGTAACTCGTAGGAACTGACCCCGCAGCCGCGGTTGTCCCGGTTTGAGAGTACGACGGTATTTTGCTTATTTCCACACTTAGGCTTAAAAACATTGCGTTAGAGGGTGAGAACTCGAAACAGCCCCCGAACGGCCCCGTGGGTGGCACCAACACCACCCACGGGACCAACGTAACTCGTAGGAACTGACCCCGCAGCCGCGGGTGTCCCGGTTTGAGAGTACGTCGGTAATTTGCTTATTTCCACACTTAGGCTTAAAAACATGGCGTTAGAGGGTGAGAACTCGAAACAGCCCCCGAACGGCCCCGTGGGTGGCACCAACACCTCCCACGGGACCAACGTAACTCGTAGGAAATGAACTCGCAGCCGCGGGTGTCCCTGTTTGAGAGTACGATGGTAATTTGCTTATTTCCACACTTAGGCTTAAAAGCATGGCTTTAGGGGGTGAGAACTCGAAACATCCCCCGAACGGCCCCGTGGGTGGCACCAACACCTCCCACGGGACCAACGTAACTCGTAGGAACTGACCCCGCATCCGCGGGTGTCCCGGTTTGAGAGTACGACGGTAATTTGCTTATTTCCACAATTAGGCTTTAAAACATGGCGTTAGTGGGTGAGAACTCGAAACAGCCCCCGAACGGCCCCGTGGGTGGCACCAACACCTCCCACGAGACCAACGTAACTCGTACGAACTGACCCCGCAGCCGCGGTTGTCCCTGTTTGAGAGTACCACGGTAATTTGGTTATTTCCACACTTAGGCTTAAAAACATGGCGTTAGAGGGTGAGAATTCGAAACAGCCCCCGAACGGCCCCGTGGGTGGCACCAACACCACCCACGGGACCAACGTAACTCGTAGGAACTGACCCCGCAGCCGCGGGTGTCCCGGTTTGAGAGTACGCCGGTAATTTGCTTATTTCCACACTTACGCTTAAAAACATGGCGTTAGAGGGTGAGAACTCGAAACAGCCCCCGAACGGCCCCGTGGGTGGCACAAACACCACCCACGGGACCAACGTAACTCGTAGGAACTGACCCCGCAGCCGCGGGTGGCCCGGTTTGAGAGTACGACGGTAATTTGCTTATTTCCACACTTAGGCTTAAAAACATGGCGTTAGAGGGTGAGAACTCGAAACAGCCGCCGAACGGCCCCGTGGGTGGCACCAAAACCTCCCACGGGACCAACGTAACTCGTAGGAACTGACCCCGCAGCCGCGGGTGTCCCGGTTTGAGAGTACGACGGTAATTTGCTTATTTCCACACTTAGGCTTGAAAACATGGCGTTAGAGGGTGAGAACTCGAAACAGCCCCGAACGGCCCCGTGGGTGTCACCAACACCTCCCACGGGACCAACGTAACTCGTAGGAACTGACCCCGCAGCCGCGGGTGTCCCTGTTTGAGAGTACGACGGTAATTTGCTTATTTCCACACTTAGGCTTGAAAACATGGCGTTAGAGGGTGAGAACTCGAAACAGCCCCCGAACGGCCCCGTGGGTGGCACCAACACCTCCCACGGGACCAACGTAACTCGTAGGAACTGAACCCGCAGCCGCGGGTGTCCCGGTTTGAGAGTACGACGGTAATTTGCTTATTTTCACACTTAGGCTTAAAAACATGGCGTTAGAGGGTGAGAACTCGAAACAGCCCCCGAACGACCCCGTGGGTGGCACCAACACCTCCCACGGGACCAACGTAACTCGTAGGAACTGACCCCGCAGCCGCGGGTGTCCCGGTTTGAGAGTACGACGGTAATTTGCTTATTTCCACACTTAGGCTTAAAAACATGGCGTTAGAGGGTGAGAACTCGAAACAGCCCCCGAACGGCCCCGTGGGTGGCACCAACACCTCCCACGGGACCAACATAACTCGTAGGAACTGACCCCGCAGCCGCGGGTGTCCCGGTTTGAGAGTACGACGGTATTTTGCTTATTTCCACACTTAGGCTTAAAAACATGGCGTTAGAGGGTGAGAACTCGAAACAGCCCCCGAACGGCCCCGTGGGTGGCACCAACACCACCCACGGGACCAACGTAACTCGTAGGAACTGACCCCGCAGCCGCGGGTGTCCCGGTTTGAGAGTACGTCGGTAATTTGCTTATTTCCACACTTAGGCTTAAAAACATGGCGTTAGAGGGTGAGAACTCGAAACAGCCCCCGAACAACCCCGTGGGTGGCACCAACACCTCCTACGGGACCAACGTAACTCGTAGGAAATGACCCCGCAGCCGCGGGTGTCCCTGTTTGAGAGTACGGCGGTAATTTGCTTATTTCCACACTTAGGCTTAAAAACATGGCTTTAGGGGGTGAGAACTCGAAACATCCCCCGAACGGCCCCGTGAGTGGCACCAACACCTCCCACGGGACCAACGTAACTCGTAGGAACTGACCCCGCATCCGCGGGTGTCCCGGTTTGAGAGTACGACGGTAATTTGCTTATTTCCACAATTAGGCTTTAAAACATGGCGTTAGTGGGTGAGAACTCGAAACAGCCCCCGAACGGCCCCGTGGGTGGCACCAACACCTCCCACGAGACCAACGTAACTCGTAGGAACTGACCCCGCAGCCGCGGGTGTCCCGGTTTGAGAGTACGACGATAATTTGCTTATTTCCACACTTAGGCTTGAAAACATGGCGTTAGAGGGTGAAAACTCGAAACAGCCCCCGAACGGCCCAGTGGGTGGCACCAACACCTCCCACGGGACCAACGTAACTCGTAGGAACTGACCCCGCAGCCGCGGGTGTCCCGGTTTGAGAGTACGACGGTAATTTGCTTATTTCCACACTTAGGCTTGAAAATATGGCGTTAGAGGGTGAAAACTCGAAACAGCCCCCGAACGGCCCAGTGGGTGGCACCAACACCTCCCACGGGACCAACTTAACTCGTAGGACTGACACCGCAGTCGCGGGTGTCCCGGTTTGAGAGTACGACGGTAATTTGCTTGTTTCCACACTAATGCTTGAAAACATGGCGTTAGAGGGCGAGAACTCGAAACAGCCCCCGAACGGCCCCGTGGGTGGCACCAACACCTCCCACGGGAACAACGTAACTCGTAGGAACTGACCCCGCAGCCGCGGGTGTCCCGGTTTGAGAGTACGACCGTAATTTGCTTATTTCCATACTAATGCTTAAAAACATGGCGTTAGAGGGTGAGAACTCGAAACAGCCCCCGAACGACCCCGTGGGTGGCACCAACACCACCCACGGGACCAACGTAACTCGTAGGAACTGACCCCGCAGCCGCGGGTGTCCCGGTTTGAGAGTACGACAGTAATTTGTTTATTTCCACACTTAGGCTTAAAAACATGGCGTTAGAGGGTGAGATCTCGAAACAGCCCCCGAACGTCCCCGTGGGTTTCACCAACACCTCTCACGGGACCAACGTAACTCGTAGGAACTGACCTCGCAGCCGCGGGTGTCCCGGTTTGAGAGTACGACCGTAATTTGCTTATTTCCACACTTAGGCTTAAAAACATGGCGTTAGAGGGTGAGAACTCGAAACAGCCCCCGAACGGCCCCGTGGGTGGCACCAACACCTCCCACGGGACCAACGTAACTCGTAGGAACTGACCCCGCAGCCGCGGGTGTCCTGGTTTGAGAGTACGACGGTAATTTGCTTATTTCCACACTTAGGCTTAAAAACATGGCGTTAGAGGGTGAGAACTCGAAACAGCCCCCGAACGAACCCGTGGGTGGCACCAACACCACCCACGGGACCAACGTAACTCGTAGGAACTGACCCCGCAGCCGCGGGTGGCCCGGTTTGAAAGTACGACCGTAATTTGCTTATTTCCACACTTAGGCTTAAAAACATGGCGTTAGAGGGTGAGAACTCGAAACAGCCCCCGAACGGCCCCGTGGGTGGCACCAACACCTCCCACGGGACCAACGTAACTCGTAGGAACTGACCCCGCAGCCGCGGGTGTCCCGGTTTGAGAGTACGACGGAAATTACCTTATTTCCACACTTAGGCTTGAAAACATGGCGTTAGAGGGTGAGAACTCGAAACAGCCCCCGAACGACCCCGTGGGTGGCACCAACACCACCCACGGGACCAACGTAACTCGTAGGAACTGACCCCGCAGCCGCGGGTGGCCCGGTTTGAGAGTACGACAGTAATTTGTTTATTTCCACACTTAGGCTTAAAAACATGGCGTTAGAGGGTGAGAACTCGAAACAGCCCCCGAACGTCCCCGTGGGTGGCACCAAAACCTCCCACGGGACCAACGTAACTCGTAAGAACTGACCCCGCAGCCGCGGGTCTCCCGGTTTGAGAGTACGACGGTAATTTGGTTATTTCCACACTTAGGCTTAAAAACATGGCGTTAGAGGGTGAGAACTCGAAACAGCCCCCGAACGGCCCCGTGGGTGGCACCGACACCTCCCACGGGACCAACGTAACTCGTAGGAACTGACCCCGCAGCCGCGGGTGTCCCGGTTTGAGAGTACGACGGTAATTTTCTTATTTCCACACTTAGGCTTGAAAACATGGCGTTAGAGGGTGAGAACTCGAAACAACCCCCGAACGTCCCAGTGGGTGGCACCACCACCTCCCACGGGACCAACGTAACTCGTAGGAACTGACCCCGCAGCCGCGGGTCTCCCGGTTTGAGAGTACGACGGTAATTTGGTTATTTCCACACTTAGGCTTAAAAACATGGCGTTAGAGGGTGAGAACTCGAAACAGCCCCCGAACGTCCCCGTGGGTGGCACCACCACCTCCCACGGGACCAACGTAACTCGTAGGAACTAACCCCGCAGCCGCGGGTCTCCCGGTTTGAGAGTACGACGGTAATTTGGTTATTTCCACACTTAGGCTTGAAAACATGGCGTTAGAGGGTGAGAACTCGAAACAGCCCCCGAACGGCCCCGTGGGTGGCACCAACACCTCCCACGGGACCAATGTAACTCGTAGGAACTGACCCCGCAGCCGCGGGTGTCCCGGTTTGAGAGTACGACGGTAATTTGCTTATTTCCACACTTAGGCTTAAAAACATGGCGTTAGAGGGTGAGAACTCGAAACAGCCCCTGAACGGCCCCGTGGGTGGCACCAACACCTCCCACGGGACAAACGTAACTCGTAGGAACTGACCCCGCAGCCGCGGGTCTCCCCGTTTGAGAGTACGACGGTAATTTGCTTATTTCCACACTTAGGCTGAAAAACATGGCATTAGAGGGTGAGAACTCGAAACAGCCCCCGAACGGCCCCGTGGGTGGCACCAACACCTCCCACGGGACCAACGTAACTCGTTGGAACTGACTCCGCAGCCGCGGGTCTCCCGGTTTGAGAGTACGACGGTAATTTGCTTATTTCCACACTTAGGCATAAAAACATGGCGTTAGAGGGTGAGAACTCGAAACAGCCCCCGAACGGCCCCGTGGGTGGCACCAACACCTCCCACGGGACCAACGTAACTCGTAGGAACTGACCCCGCAGCCGCGAGTCTCCCGGTTTGAGAGTACGACGGTAATTTGTTTATTTTCACACTTAGGCTTAAAAACATGGCGTTAGAGGGTGAGAACTCGAAACAGCCCCCGAACGACCCCATGGGTGGCACCAACACCACCCACGGGACCAACGTAACTCGTAGGAACTGACCCCGCAGCCGCAGGTCTCCCGGTTTGAGAGTACGACGGTAATTTGCTTATTTCCACACTTAGGCATAAAAACATGGCGTTAGAGGGTGAGAACTCGAAACAGCCCCCGAACGGCCCCGTGGGTGGCACCAACACCTCCCACGGGACCAACGTAACTCGTAGGAACTGACCCCGCATCCGCGGGTCTCCCGGTTTGAGAGTACGACGATAATTTGCTTATTTCCACACTTAGGCTTAAAAACATGGCGTTAGAGGGTGAGAATTCGAAACAGCCCCCGAACGACCCCGTGGGTGGCACCAACACCACCCACGGGACCAACGTAACTCGTAGGAACTGACCCCGCAGCCGCGGGTGTCCCGGTTTGAGAGTACGACCGTAATTTGCTTATTTCCACACTTAGGCTTAAAAACATGGCGTTAGAGGGTGAGAACTCGAAACAGCCCCCGAACGGCCCCGTGGGTGGCACCAACACCTCCCACGGGACCAACGTAACTCGTAGGAACTGACCCCGCAGCCGCGGGTGTCCTGGTTTGAGAGTACGACGGTAATTTGCTTATTTCCACACTTAGGCTTAAAAACATGGCGTTAGAGGGTGAGAACTCGAAACAGCCCCCGAACGAACCCGTGGGTGGCACCAACACCACCCACGGGACCAACGTAACTCGTAGGAACTGACCCTGCAGCCGCGGGTGTCCCGGTTTGAGAGTACGGCGGTAATTTGCTTATTTCCACACTTAGGCTTAAAAACATGGCGTTAGAGGGTGAGAACTCGAAACAGCCCCCGAACGGCCACGTGGGTGGCACCAACACCTCCCACGGGACCAACGTAACTCGTAGGAACTGACCCCGCAGCCGCGGGTGTCCCGGTTTGAGAGTACGACGGAAATTACCTTATTTCCACACTTAGGCTTGAAAACATGGCGTTAGAGGGTGAGAACTCGAAACAGCCCCCGAACGACCCCGTGGGTGGCACCAACTCCACCCACGGGACCAACGTAACTCGTAGGAACTGACCCCGCAGCCGCGGGTGGCCCGGTTTGAGAGTACGACAGTAATTTGTTTATTTCCACACTTAGGCTTAAAAACATGGCGTTAGAGGGTGAGAACTCGAAACAGCCCCCGAACGTCCCCGTGGGTGGCACAAAAACCTCCCACGGGACAAACGTAACTCGTAAGAACTGACCCCGCAGCCGCGGGTCTCCCGGTTTGAGAGTACGACGGTAATTTGGTTATTTCCACGCTTAGGCTTGAAAACATTGCGTTAGAGGGTGAGAACTCGAAACAGCCCCCGAACGGCCCCGTGGGTGGCACCAACACCTCCCACGGGACCAACGTAACTCGTAGGAACTGACCCCGCAGCCGCGGGTGTCCTGGTTTGAGAGTACGACGGTAATTTGCTTATTTCCACACTTAGGATTAAAAACATGGCGTTAGAGGGTGAGAACTCGAAACAGCCCCTGAACGGCCTCGTGGGTGGTACCAACACCTCCCACGGGACAAACGTAACTCGTAGGAACTGACCCCGCAGCCGCGGGTCTCCCCGTTTGAGAGTACGACGGTAATTTGCTTATTTCCACACTTAGGCTGAAAAACATGGCGTTAGAGGGTGAGAACTCGAAACAGCCCCCGAACGGCCCCGTGGGTGGCACCAACACCTCCCACGGGACCAACGTAACTCGTTGGAACTGACCCCGCAGCCGTGGGTCTCCCGGTTTGAGAGTACGACGGTAATTTGCTTATTTCCACACTTAGGCATAAAAACTTGGCGTTAGAGGGTGAGAACTCGAAACAGCCCCCGAACGGCCCCGTGGGTGGCACCAACACCTCCCACGGGACCAACGTAACTCGTAGGAACTGACCCCGCAGCCGCGGGTCTCCCGGTTTGAGAGTACGACGGTAATTTGTTTATTTTCACACTTAGGCTTAAAAACATGGCGTTAGAGGGTGAGAACTCGAAACAGCCCCCGAACGACCCCATGGGTGGCACCAACACCACCCACGGGACCAACGTAACTCGTAGGAACTGACCCCGCAGCCGCGGGTCTCCCGGTTTGAGAGTACGACGGTAATTTGCTTATTTCCACACTTAGGCATAAAAACATGGCGTTAGAGGGTGAGAACTCGAAACAGCCCCCGAACGGCCCCTTGGGTGGCACCAACACCTCCCACGGGACCAACGTAACTCGTAGGAACTGACCCCGCATCCGCGGGTCTCCCGGTTTGAGAGTACGACGATAATTTGCTTATTTTCACACTTAGGCTTAAAAACATGGCGTTAGAGGGTGAGAACTCGAAACAGCCCCCGAACGACCCCGTGGGTGGCACCAACACCACCCACGGGACCAACGTAACTCGTAGGAACTGACCCCGCAGCCGCGGGTGTCCCAGTTTGAGAGTACGACGGTAATTTGCTTATTTCTACACTTAGGCTTCAAAAACATGGCGTTAGAGGGTGAGAACTCGAAACAGCCCCCGAACGGCCCCGTGGGTGGCACCAACACCTCCCACGGGACCAACGTAACTCGTAGGAACTGACCCCGCAGCCGCAGGTGTCCCGGTTTGAGAGTACGACGGTAATTTGCTTATTTCCACACTTAGGCTTAAAAACATGGCGTTAGAGGGTGAGAACTCGAAACAGCCCCCGAACGGCCCCGTGGGTGGCACCAACACCTCCCACGGGACCAACGTAACTCGTAGGAACTGACCCCGCAGCCGCGGGTGTCCCGGTTTGAGAGTAAGACGGTAATTTGCCCCCGAACGGCCCCGTGGGTGGCACCAACACCTCCCACGGGACCAACGTAACTCGTAGGAACTGACCCCGCAGCCGCGGGTGTCCCGGTTTGACAGTACGACGGTAATTTGCTTATTTCTACACTTAGGCTTAAAAAAATGGCGTTAGAGGGTGAGAATTCGAAACAGCCCCCGAACGACCCCGTGGGTGGCACCAACACCACCCACGGGACCAACGTAACTCGTAGGAACTGACCCCGCAGCCGCGGGTGTCCCGGTTTGAAAGTTCGACAGTAATTTGCTTATTTCCACACTTAGGCTTAAAAACATGGCGTTAGAGGGTGAGAACTCGAAACAGCCCCCGAACGGCCCCGTGGGTGGCACCAACACCTCCCACTGGACCAACGTAACTCGTAGGAACTGACCCCGCAGCCGCGGGTCTATCGGTTTGAGAGTACGACGATAATTTGCTTATTTCCACACTTAGGCTTAAAAACATGACGTTAGAGGGTGAAAACTCGAAACATCCCCCGAACGGCCCCGTGGGTGGCACCAACACCTCCCACGGGACCAACGTAACTCGTAGAAACTGACCCCGCAGCCGCGGGTCTCCCGGTTTGAGAGTACGACGGTAATTTGCTTATTTTCACACTTAGGCTTAAAAACATGGCGTTAGAGGGTGAGAACTCGAAACAGCCCCCGAACGACCCCGTGGGTGGCACCAACACCACCCACGGGACCAACGTAACTCGTAGGAACTGATCCCGCAGCCGCGGGTGTCCCGGTTTGAGAGTACGACGGTAATTTGCTTATTTCCACTCTTAGACATAAAAACATGGCGTTAGAGGGTGAGAATTCGAAACAGCCCCCGAACGACCCCGTGGGTGACACCAACACCTCCCACGGGACCAAAGTAACTCGTAGGAACTGACCCTGCAGCCGCAGGTCTCCCGGTTTGAGAGTACGGCGGTAATTTGCTTATTTCCACACTTTGGCTTAAAAACATGGCGTTAGAGGGTGAGAACTCGAGACCGCCCCCGAACGGCCCCTTGGGTGGCACCAACACCTCCCACGGGACCAACGTAACTCGTAGGAACTGACCCCGCAGCCGCGGGTGTCCCGGTTTGAGAGTACGACGGTAATTTGCTTATTTCCACACTTAGGCTTAAAAACATGGCGTTAGAGGGTGAGAACTCGAAACAGCCCCCGAACGACCCCGTGGGTGACACCAACACCTCCCACGGGACCAACGTAACTCGTAGGAACTGACCCCGCAGCCGCGGGTGTCCTGGTTTGAGAGTACGACGGTAATTTGCTTATTTCCACACTTAGGCTTGAAAACATGGCGTTAGAGGGTGAGAACTCGAAACAGCCCCCGAACGGCCCGTGGGTGGCACCAACACCTCCCACGGGACCAACGTAACTCGTAGGAACTGACCCTGCAGCCGCGGGTGTCCCGGTTTGAGAGTACGACGGTAATTTGCTTATTTCCACACTTAGGCTTAAAAACATGGCGTTAGAGGGTGAGAACTCGAAACAGCCCCCGAACGACCCCGTGGGTGGCACCAACACCACCCACGGGACCAACGTAACTCGTAGGAACTGACCCCGCAGCCGCGGGTGTCCCGGTTTTAAAGTTCGACAGTAATTTGCTTATTTCCACACTTAGGCTTAAAAACATGGCGTTAGAGGGTGAGAACTCGAAACAGCCCCCGAACGGCCCCGTGGGTGGCACCAACACCTCCCACGGGACCAACGTAACTCGTAGGAACTGACCCCGCAGCCGCGGGTCTCCCGGTTTGAGAGTACGACGGTAATTTGCTTATTTTCACACTTAGGCTTAAAAACATGGCGTTAGAGGGTGAGAACTCGAAACAGCCCCCGAACGACCCCGTGGGTGACACCAACACCTCCCACGGGACCAACGTAACTCGTAGGAACTGACCCTGCAGCCGCGGTTGTCCCTGTTTGAGAGTACGACGGTAATTTGCTTATTTCCACACTTAGGCTTGAAAACATGGCGTTAGAGGGTGAGAACTCGAAACATCCCCCGAACGGCCCCGTGGGTGGCACCAACACCTCCCACGGGACAAACGTAACTCGTAGGAACTGACCCCGCAGCCGCGGGTCTCCCGGTTTTAGAGTACGACGGTAATTTGTTTATTTTCACACTTAGGCTTAAAAACATGGCGTTAGAGGGTGAGAACTCGAAACAGCCCCCGAACGGCCCCGTGGGTGGCACCAACACCTCCCACGGGACCAACGTAACTCGTAGGAACTGACCCCGCAGCCGCGGGTCTCCCGGTTTGAGAGTACGACGGTAATTTGCTTATTTCCACACTTAGGCTTAAAAACATGGCGTTAGAGGGTGAGAACTCGAAACATCCCCCGAACGGCCCCGTGGGTGGCACCAACACCTCCCACGGGACAAACGTAACTCGTAGGAACTGACCCCGCAGCCGCGGGTGTCCCAGTTTGAGAGTACGACGGTAATTTGCTTATTTCTACACTTAGGCTTGAAAAACATGGCGTTAGAGGGTGAGAACTCGAAACAGCCCCCGAACGGCCCCGTGGGTGGCACCAACACCTCCCACGGGACCAACGTAACTCGTAGGAACTGACCCCGCAGCCGCAGGTGTCCCGATTTGAGAGTACGACGGTAATTTGCTTATTTCCACACTTAGGCTTAAAAACATGGCGTTAGAGGGTGAGAACTCGAAACAGCCCCCGAACGGCCCCGTGGGTGGCACCAACACCTCCCACGGGACCAACGTAACTCGTAGGAACTGACCCCGCAGCCGCGGGTGCCCTGGTTTGAGAGTACGACGGTAATTTGATTATTTCCACACTTAGGCTTAAAAACATGGCGTTAGAGGGTGAGAACTCGAAACAGCCCCCGAACGGCCCCTTGGGTGGCACCAACACCTCCCACGGGACCAACGTAACTCGTAGGAACTGACCCCGCAGCCGCGGGTGTCCCGGTTTGAGAGTACGACGGTAATTTGCTTATTTCCACACTTAGGCTTGAAAACATGGCGTTAGAGGGTGAAAACTCGAAACAGCCCCCGAACGGCCCAGTGGGTGGCACCAACACCTCCCACGGGACCAACGTAACTCGTAGGAACTGACCCCGCAGCCGCGGGTGTCCCGGTTTGAGAGTACGACGGTAATTTGCTTATTTCCACACTAATGCTTGAAAACATGGCGTTAGATGGTGAGAACTCGAAACAGCCCCCGAACGGCCCCGTGGGTGGCACCAACACCTCCCACGGGACCAACGTAACTCCTAGGAACTGACCCCGCAGCCGCGGGTGTCCCTGTTTGAGAGTACGACGGTAATTTGCTTATTTCCACACTTAGGCTTGAAAACATGGCGTTAGAGGGTGAGAACTCGAAACAGCCCCCGAACGGCCCCGTGGGTGGCACCAACACCTCCCACGGGACCAACGTAACTCGTAGGAACTGACCCCGCAGCCGCGGGTGTCCCGGTTTGAGAGTACGACGGTAATTTGCTAATTTCCACACTTAGGCTTAAAAACATGGCGTTAGAGGGTGAGAACTCGAAACAGCCCCCGAACGACCCCGTGGGTGGCACCGACACCACCCACGGGACCAACGTAACTCGTAGGAACTGACCCCGCAGCCGCGGGTGTCCCGGTTTGAGAGTTCGACGGTAATTTGCTTATTTCCACACTTAGGCTTAAAAACATGGTGTTAGAGGGTGAGAACTCGAAACAGCCCCCGAACGACCCCGTGGGTGGCACCAACACCACCCACGGGACCAACGTAACTCATTGGAACAGACCCCGCAGCCGCGGGTGTCCCGGTTTTAGAGTACGACGGTAATTTGCTTATTTCCACAATTAGGCTTAAAAACATGGCGTTAGAGGGTGAGAACTCGAAACAGCCCCCGAACGAACCCGTGGGTGGCACCAACACCACCCACGGGACCAACGTAACTCGTAGGAACTGACCCTGCAGCCGCGGGTGTCCCGGTTTGAGAGTACGGCGGTAATTTGCTTATTTCCACACTTAGGCTTAAAAACATGGCGTTAGAGGGTGAGAACTCGAAACAGCCCCCGAACGGCCACGTGGGTGGCACCAACACCTCCCACGGGACCAACGTAACTCGTAGGAACTGACCCCGCAGCCGCGGGTGTCCCGGTTTGAGAGTACGACGGAAATTACCTTATTTCCACACTTAGGCTTGAAAACATGGCGTTAGAGGGTGAGAACTCGAAACAGCCCCCGAACGACCCCGTGGGTGGCACCAACTCCACCCACGGGACCAACGTAACTCGTAGGAACTGACCCCGCAGCCGCGGGTGGCCCGGTTTGAGAGTACGACAGTAATTTGTTTATTTCCACACTTAGGCTTAAAAACATGGCGTTAGAGGGTGAGAACTCGAAACAGCCCCCGAACGTCCCCGTGGGTGGCACAAAAACCTCCCACGGGACAAACGTAACTCGTAAGAACTGACCCCGCAGCCGCGGGTCTCCCGGTTTGAGAGTACGACGGTAATTTGGTTTTTTCCACGCTTAGGCTTGAAAACATTGCGTTAGAGGGTGAGAACTCGAAACAGCCCCCGAACGGCCCCGTGGGTGGCACCAACACCTCCCACGGGACCAACGTAACTCGTAGGAACTGACCCCGCAGCCGCGGGTGTCCTGGTTTGAGAGTACGACGGTAATTTGCTTATTTCCACACTTAGGATTAAAAACATGGCGTTAGAGGGTGAGAACTCGAAACAGCCCCTGAACGGCCTCGTGGGTGGTACCAACACCTCCCACGGGACAAACGTAACTCGTAGGAACTGACCCCGCAGCCGCGGGTCTCCCCGTTTGAGAGTACGACGGTAATTTGCTTATTTCCACACTTAGGCTGAAAAACATGGCGTTAGAGGGTGAGAACTCGAAACAGCCCCCGAACGGCCCCGTGGGTGGCACCAACACCTCCCACGGGACCAACGTAACTCGTTGGAACTGACCCCGCAGCCGTGGGTCTCCCGGTTTGAGAGTACGACGGTAATTTGCTTATTTCCACACTTAGGCATAAAAACTTGGCGTTAGAGGGTGAGAACTCGAAACAGCCCCCGAACGGCCCCGTGGGTGGCACCAACACCTCCCACGGGACCAACGTAACTCGTAGGAACTGACCCCGCAGCCGCGGGTCTCCCGGTTTGAGAGTACGACGGTAATTTGTTTATTTTCACACTTAGGCTTAAAAACATGGCGTTAGAGGGTGAGAACTCGAAACAGCCCCCGAACGACCCCATGGGTGGCACCAACACCACCCACGGGACCAACGTAACTCGTAGGAACTGACCCCGCAGCCGCGGGTCTCCCGGTTTGAGAGTACGACGGTAATTTGCTTATTTCCACACTTAGGCATAAAAACATGGCGTTAGAGGGTGAGAACTCGAAACAGCCCCCGAACGGCCCCTTGGGTGGCACCAACACCTCCCACGGGACCAACGTAACTCGTAGGAACTGACCCCGCATCCGCGGGTCTCCCGGTTTGAGAGTACGACGATAATTTGCTTATTTTCACACTTAGGCTTAAAAACATGGCGTTAGAGGGTGAGAACTCGAAACAGCCCCCGAACGACCCCGTGGGTGGCACCAACACCACCCACGGGACCAACGTAACTCGTAGGAACTGACCCCGCAGCCGCGGGTGTCCCAGTTTGAGAGTACGACGGTAATTTGCTTATTTCTACACTTAGGCTTCAAAAACATGGCGTTAGAGGGTGAGAACTCGAAACAGCCCCCGAACGGCCCCGTGGGTGGCACCAACACCTCCCACGGGACCAACGTAACTCGTAGGAACTGACCCCGCAGCCGCAGGTGTCCCGGTTTGAGAGTACGACGGTAATTTGCTTATTTCCACACTTAGGCTTAAAAACATGGCGTTAGAGGGTGAGAACTCGAAACAGCCCCCGAACGGCCCCGTGGGTGGCACCAACACCTCCCACGGGACCAACGTAACTCGTAGGAACTGACCCCGCAGCCGCGGGTGTCCCGGTTTGAGAGTAAGACGGTAATTTGCCCCCGAACGGCCCCGTGGGTGGCACCAACACCTCCCACGGGACCAACGTAACTCGTAGGAACTGACCCCGCAGCCGCGGGTGTCCCGGTTTGACAGTACGACGGTAATTTGCTTATTTCTACACTTAGGCTTAAAAAAATGGCGTTAGAGGGTGAGAATTCGAAACAGCCCCCGAACGACCCCGTGGGTGGCACCAACACCACCCACGGGACCAACGTAACTCGTAGGAACTGACCCCGCAGCCGCGGGTGTCCCGGTTTGAAAGTTCGACAGTAATTTGCTTATTTCCACACTTAGGCTTAAAAACATGGCGTTAGAGGGTGAGAACTCGAAACAGCCCCCGAACGGCCCCGTGGGTGGCACCAACACCTCCCACTGGACCAACGTAACTCGTAGGAACTGACCCCGCAGCCGCGGGTCTATCGGTTTGAGAGTACGACGATAATTTGCTTATTTCCACACTTAGGCTTAAAAACATGACGTTAGAGGGTGAAAACTCGAAACATCCCCCGAACGGCCCCGTGGGTGGCACCAACACCTCCCACGGGACCAACGTAACTCGTAGAAACTGACCCCGCAGCCGCGGGTCTCCCGGTTTGAGAGTACGACGGTAATTTGCTTATTTTCACACTTAGGCTTAAAAACATGGCGTTAGAGGGTGAGAACTCGAAACAGCCCCCGAACGACCCCGTGGGTGGCACCAACACCACCCACGGGACCAACGTAACTCGTAGGAACTGATCCCGCAGCCGCGGGTGTCCCGGTTTGAGAGTACGACGGTAATTTGCTTATTTCCACTCTTAGACATAAAAACATGGCGTTAGAGGGTGAGAATTCGAAACAGCCCCCGAACGACCCCGTGGGTGACACCAACACCTCCCACGGGACCAAAGTAACTCGTAGGAACTGACCCTGCAGCCGCAGGTCTCCCGGTTTGAGAGTACGGCGGTAATTTGCTTATTTCCACACTTTGGCTTAAAAACATGGCGTTAGAGGGTGAGAACTCGAGACCGCCCCCGAACGGCCCCTTGGGTGGCACCAACACCTCCCACGGGACCAACGTAACTCGTAGGAACTGACCCCGCAGCCGCGGGTGTCCCGGTTTGAGAGTACGACGGTAATTTGCTTATTTCCACACTTAGGCTTAAAAACATGGCGTTAGAGGGTGAGAACTCGAAACAGCCCCCGAACGACCCCGTGGGTGACACCAACACCTCCCACGGGACCAACGTAACTCGTAGGAACTGACCCCGCAGCCGCGGGTGTCCTGGTTTGAGAGTACGACGGTAATTTGCTTATTTCCACACTTAGGCTTGAAAACATGGCGTTAGAGGGTGAGAACTCGAAACAGCCCCCGAACGGCCCGTGGGTGGCACCAACACCTCCCACGGGACCAACGTAACTCGTAGGAACTGACCCTGCAGCCGCGGGTGTCCCGGTTTGAGAGTACGACGGTAATTTGCTTATTTCCACACTTAGGCTTAAAAACATGGCGTTAGAGGGTGAGAACTCGAAACAGCCCCCGAACGACCCCGTGGGTGGCACCAACACCACCCACGGGACCAACGTAACTCGTAGGAACTGACCCCGCAGCCGCGGGTGTCCCGGTTTTAAAGTTCGACAGTAATTTGCTTATTTCCACACTTAGGCTTAAAAACATGGCGTTAGAGGGTGAGAACTCGAAACAGCCCCCGAACGGCCCCGTGGGTGGCACCAACACCTCCCACGGGACCAACGTAACTCGTAGGAACTGACCCCGCAGCCGCGGGTCTCCCGGTTTGAGAGTACGACGGTAATTTGCTTATTTTCACACTTAGGCTTAAAAACATGGCGTTAGAGGGTGAGAACTCGAAACAGCCCCCGAACGACCCCGTGGGTGACACCAACACCTCCCACGGGACCAACGTAACTCGTAGGAACTGACCCTGCAGCCGCGGTTGTCCCTGTTTGAGAGTACGACGGTAATTTGCTTATTTCCACACTTAGGCTTGAAAACATGGCGTTAGAGGGTGAGAACTCGAAACATCCCCCGAACGGCCCCGTGGGTGGCACCAACACCTCCCACGGGACAAACGTAACTCGTAGGAACTGACCCCGCAGCCGCGGGTCTCCCGGTTTTAGAGTACGACGGTAATTTGTTTATTTTCACACTTAGGCTTAAAAACATGGCGTTAGAGGGTGAGAACTCGAAACAGCCCCCGAACGGCCCCGTGGGTGGCACCAACACCTCCCACGGGACCAACGTAACTCGTAGGAACTGACCCCGCAGCCGCGGGTCTCCCGGTTTGAGAGTACGACGGTAATTTGCTTATTTCCACACTTAGGCTTAAAAACATGGCGTTAGAGGGTGAGAACTCGAAACATCCCCCGAACGGCCCCGTGGGTGGCACCAACACCTCCCACGGGACAAACGTAACTCGTAGGAACTGACCCCGCAGCCGCGGGTGTCCCAGTTTGAGAGTACGACGGTAATTTGCTTATTTCTACACTTAGGCTTGAAAAACATGGCGTTAGAGGGTGAGAACTCGAAACAGCCCCCGAACGGCCCCGTGGGTGGCACCAACACCTCCCACGGGACCAACGTAACTCGTAGGAACTGACCCCGCAGCCGCAGGTGTCCCGATTTGAGAGTACGACGGTAATTTGCTTATTTCCACACTTAGGCTTAAAAACATGGCGTTAGAGGGTGAGAACTCGAAACAGCCCCCGAACGGCCCCGTGGGTGGCACCAACACCTCCCACGGGACCAACGTAACTCGTAGGAACTGACCCCGCAGCCGCGGGTGCCCTGGTTTGAGAGTACGACGGTAATTTGATTATTTCCACACTTAGGCTTAAAAACATGGCGTTAGAGGGTGAGAACTCGAAACAGCCCCCGAACGGCCCCTTGGGTGGCACCAACACCTCCCACGGGACCAACGTAACTCGTAGGAACTGACCCCGCAGCCGCGGGTGTCCCGGTTTGAGAGTACGACGGTAATTTGCTTATTTCCACACTTAGGCTTGAAAACATGGCGTTAGAGGGTGAAAACTCGAAACAGCCCCCGAACGGCCCAGTGGGTGGCACCAACACCTCCCACGGGACCAACGTAACTCGTAGGAACTGACCCCGCAGCCGCGGGTGTCCCGGTTTGAGAGTACGACGGTAATTTGCTTATTTCCACACTAATGCTTGAAAACATGGCGTTAGATGGTGAGAACTCGAAACAGCCCCCGAACGGCCCCGTGGGTGGCACCAACACCTCCCACGGGACCAACGTAACTCCTAGGAACTGACCCCGCAGCCGCGGGTGTCCCTGTTTGAGAGTACGACGGTAATTTGCTTATTTCCACACTTAGGCTTGAAAACATGGCGTTAGAGGGTGAGAACTCGAAACAGCCCCCGAACGGCCCCGTGGGTGGCACCAACACCTCCCACGGGACCAACGTAACTCGTAGGAACTGACCCCGCAGCCGCGGGTGTCCCGGTTTGAGAGTACGACGGTAATTTGCTAATTTCCACACTTAGGCTTAAAAACATGGCGTTAGAGGGTGAGAACTCGAAACAGCCCCCGAACGACCCCGTGGGTGGCACCGACACCACCCACGGGACCAACGTAACTCGTAGGAACTGACCCCGCAGCCGCGGGTGTCCCGGTTTGAGAGTTCGACGGTAATTTGCTTATTTCCACACTTAGGCTTAAAAACATGGTGTTAGAGGGTGAGAACTCGAAACAGCCCCCGAACGACCCCGTGGGTGGCACCAACACCACCCACGGGACCAACGTAACTCATTGGAACAGACCCCGCAGCCGCGGGTGTCCCGGTTTTAGAGTACGACGGTAATTTGCTTATTTCCACAATTAGGCTTGAAAACATGGCGTTAGAGGGTGAGAACTCGAAACAGCCCCCGAACGGCCCCGTGGGTGGCACCAACACCTCCCACGGGACCAACGTAACTCGTAGGAACTGACCCCGCAGCCGCGGGTGTCCCGGTTTGAGAGTACGATGGTAATTTGCTTATTTCCACACTTAGGCTTGAAAACATGGCGTTAGAGGGTGAAAACTCGAAACAGCCCCCGAACGGCCCAGTGGGTGGCACCAACACCTCCCACGGGACCAACGTAACTCGTAGGAACTGACCCCGCAGCCGCGGGTGTCCCGGTTTGAGAGTACGACGGTAATTTGCTTATTTCCACACTAATGCTTGAAAACATGGCGTTAGATGGTGAGAACTCGAAACAGCCCCCGAACGGCCCCGTGGGCGGCACCAACACCTCCCACGGGACCAACGTAACTCGTAGGAACTGACCCCGCAGCCGCGGTTGTCCCTGTTTGAGAGTACGACGGTAATTTGCTTATTTCCACACTTAGGCTTGAAAACATGGCGTTAGAGGGTGAGAACTCGAAACAGCCCCCGAACGGCCCCGTGGGTGGCACCAACACCTCCCACGGGACCAACGTAACTCGTAGGAACTGACCCCGCAGCCGCGGGTGTCCCGGTTTGAGAGTACGACGGTAATTTGTTTATTTCCACACTTAGGCTTAAAAACATAGCGTTAGAGGGTGAGAACTCGAAACAGCCTCCGAACGACCCCGTGGGTGGCACCAACACCACCCACGGGACCAACGTAACTCGTAGGAACTAACCCCGCAGCCGCGGGTGTCCCGGTTTGAGAGTTCGACGGTAATTTGCTTATTTCCACACTTAGGCTTAAAAACATGGCGTTAGAGGGTGAGAACTCGAAACAGCCCCCGAACGACCCCGTGGGTGGCACCAACACCACCCACGAGACCAACGTAATTCGTAAGAACTGACCCCGCAGTCGCGGGTGGGTGGCACCAACACCTCCCACGGGACCAACGTAACTCGTAGGAACTGACCCCGCAGCCGTGGGTCTCCCGGTTTGAGAGTACGACGGTAATTTGCTTATTTCCACACTTAGGCTTAAAAACATGGCGTTAGAGGGTGAGAACTCGAAACATCCCCCGAACGGCCCCGTGGGTGGCACCAACACCTCCCACGGGACCAACGTAACTCGTAGGAACTGACCCCGCAGCCGCGGGTGTCCCAGTTTGAGAGTACGACGGTAATTTGCTTATTTCTACACTTAGGCTTCAAAAACATGGCGTTAGAGGGTGAGAACTCGAAACAGCCCCTGAACGGCCCCGTGGGTGGCACCAACACCTCCCACGGGACCAACGTAACTCGTAGGAACTGACCCCGCAGCCGCGGGTGTCCCGGTTTGAGAGTACGACGGTAATTTGCTTATTTCCACACTAATGCTTGAAAACATGGCGTTATATGGTGAGAACTCGAAACAGCCCCCGAACGGCCCCGTGGGTGGCACCAACACCTCCCACGGGACCAACGTAACTCGTAGGAACTGACCCCGCAGCCGCGGGTGTCCATGTTTGAGAGTACGACGGTAATTTGCTTATTTCCACACTTAGGCTTGAAAACATGGCGTTAGAGGGTGAGAACTCGAAACAGCCCCCGAACGGCCCCGTGGGTGGCACCAACACCTCCCACGGGACCAACGTAACTCGTAGGAACTGACCCCGCAGCCGCGGGTGTCCCGGTTTGAGAGTACGACGGTAATTTGCTAATTTCCACACTTAGGCTTAAAAACATGGCGTTAGAGGGTGAGAACTCGAAACAGCCCCCGAACGACCCCGTGGGTGGCACCAACACCACCCACGGGACCAACGTAACTCGTAGGAGCTGACCCCGGTGAGAACTCGAAACAGCCCCCGAACGACCCCGTGGGTGGCACCAACACCACCCACGGGACCAACGTAACTCGTAGGAACTGACCCCGCAGCCGCGGGTGTCCCGGTTTGAGAGTTCGACGGTAATTTGCTTATTTCCACACTTAGGCTTAAAAACATGGTGTTAGAGGGTGAGAACTCGAAACAGCCCCCGAACGACCCCGTGGGTGGCACCAACACCACCCACGGGACCAACGTAACTCGTAGGAACAGACCCCGTAGCCGCGGGTGTCCCGGTTTGAGAGTACGACGGTAATTTGCTTATTTCCACAATTAGGCTTGAAAACATGGCGTTAGAGGGTGAGAACTCGAAACAGCCCCCGAACGGCACCGTGGGTGGCACCAACACCTCCCACGGGACCAACGTAACTCGTAGGAACTGAACCCGCAGCCGCGGGTGTCCCGGTTTGAGAGTACGATGGTAATTTGCTTATTTCCACACTTAGGCTTGAAAACATGGCGTTAGAGGGTGAAAACTCGAAACAGCCCCCGAACGACCCCGTGGGTGGCACCAACACCTCCCACGGGACCAACGTAACTCGTAGGAACTGACCCCGCAGCCGCGGGTGTCCCGGTTTGAGTGTACGACGGTAATTTTCTTATTTCCACACTAATGCTTGAAAACATGGCGTTAGAGGGTGAGAACTCGAAACAACCCCCGAACGGCCCCGTGGGCGGCACCAACACATCCCAAGGGACCAACGTAACTCGTAGGAACTGACCCCGCAGCCGCGGTTGTCCCGGTTTGAGAGTACGACGGTATTTTGCTTATTTCCACACTTAGGCTTAAAAACATGGCGTTAGAGGGTGAGAACTCGAAACAGCCCCCGAACGGCCCCGTGGGTGGCACCAACACCACCCACGGGACCAACGTAACTCGTAGGAACTGACCCCGCAACCGCGGGTGTCCCGGTTTGAGAGTACGTCGGTAATTTGCTTATTTCCACACTTAGGCTTAAAAACATGGCGTTAGAGAGTGAGAACTCGAAACAGCCCCCGAACGGCCCCGTGGGTGGCACCAACACCTCCCACGGGACCAACGTAACTTGTAGGAAATGAACTCGCAGCCGCGGGTGTCCCTGTTTGAGAGTACGATGGTAATTTGCTTATTTCCACACTTAGGCTTAAAAGCATGGCTTTAGGGGGTGAGAACTCGAAACATCCCCCGAACGGCCCCGTGGGTGGCACCAACACCTCCCACGGGACCAACGTAACTCGTAGGAACTGACCCCGCATCCGCGGGTGTCCCGGTTTGAGAGTACGACGGTAATTTGCTTATTTCCACAATTAGGCTTTAAAACATGGCGTTAGTGGGTGAGAACTCGAAACAGCCCCCGAACGGCCCCGTGGGTGGCACCAACACCTCCCACGAGACCAACGTAACTCGTTCGAACTGACCCCGCAGCCGCGGTTGTCCCTGTTTGAGAGTACCACGGTAATTTGGTTATTTCCACACTTAGGCTTAAAAACATGGCGTTAGAGGGTGAGAATTCGAAACAGCCCCCGAACGGCCCCGTGGGTGGCACCAACACCACCCACGGGACCAACGTAACTCGTAGGAACTGACCCCGCAGCCGCGGGTGTCCCGGTTTGAGAGTACGGCGGTAATTTGCTTATTTCCACACTTAGGCTTAAAAACATGGCGTTAGAGGGTGAGAACTCGAAACAGCCCCCGAACGGCCCCGTGGGTGGCACAAACACCACCCACGGGACCAACGTAACTCGTAGGAACTGACCCCGCAGCCGCGGGTGGCCCGGTTTGAGAGTACGACGGTAATTTGCTTATTTCCACACTTAGGCTTAAAAACATGGCGTTAGAGGGTGAGAACTCGAAACAGCCCCCGAACGGCCCCGTGGGTGGCACCAAAACCTCCCACGGGACCAACGTAACTCGTAGGAACTGACCCCGCAGCCGCGGGTGTCCCGGTTTGAGAGTACGACGGTAATTTGCTTATTTCCACACTTAGGCTTGAAAACACGGCGTTAGAGGGTGAGAACTCGAAACAGCCCCGAACGGCCCCGTGGGTGTCACCAACACCTCCCACGGGACCAACGTAACTCGTAGGAACTGACCCCGCAGCCGCGGGTGTCCCTGTTTGAGAGTACGACGGTAATTTGCTTATTTCCACACTTAGGCTTGAAAACATGGCGTTAGAGGGTGAGAACTCGAAACAGCCCCCGAACGGCCCCGTGGGTGGCACCAACACCTCCCACGGGACCAACGTAACTCGTAGGAAGTGAACCCGCAGCCGCGGGTGTCCCGGTTTGAGAGTACGACGGTAATTTGCTTATTTCCACACTTAGGCTTAAAAACATGGCGTTAGAGGGTGAGAACTCGAAACAGCCCCCGAACGACCCCGTGGGTGGCACCAACACCTCCCACGGGACCAACGTAACTCGTAGGAACTGACCCCGCAGCCGCGGGTGTCCCGGTTTGAGAGTACGACGGTAATTTGCTTATTTCCACACTTAGGCTTAAAAACATGGCGTTAGAGGGTGAGAACTCGAAACAGCCCTCGAAGGGCCCCGTGGGTGGCACCAACACCTCCCACGGGACCAACATAACTCGTAGGAACTGACCCCGCAGCCGCGGGTGTCCCGGTTTGAGAGTACGACGGTATTTTGCTTATTTCCACACTTAGGCTTAAAAACATGGCGTTAGAGGGTGAGAACTCGAAACAGCCCCCGAACGGCCCCGTGGGTGGCACCAACACCACCCACGGGACCAACGTAACTCGTAGGAACTGACCCCGCAGCCGCGGGTGTCCCGGTTTGAGAGTACGTCGGTAATTTGCTTATTTCCACACTTAGGCTTAAAAACATGGCGTTAGAGGGTGAGAACTCGAAACAGCCCCCGAACAACCCCGTGGGTGGCACCAACACCTCCCACGGGACCAACGTAACTCGTAGGAAATGACCCCGCAGCCGCGGGTGTCCCTGTTTGAGAGTACGGCGGTAATTTGCTTATTTCCACACTTAGGCTTAAAAACATGGCTTTAGGGGGTGAGAACTCGAAACATCCCCCGAACGGCCCCGTGAGTGGCACCAACACCTCCCACGGGACCAACGTAACTCGTAGGAACTGACCCCGCAGCCGCGGGTGTCCCGGTTTGAGAGTACGACGGTAATTTGCTTATTTCCACACTAATGCTTGAAAACATGGCGTTAGATGGTGAGAACTCGAAACAGCCCCCGAACGGCCCCGTGGGCGGCACCAACACCTCCCACGGGACCAACGTAACTCGTAGGAACTGACCCCGCAGCCGCGGTTGTCCCTGTTTGAGAGTACGACGGTAATTTGCTTATTTCCACACTTAGGCTTGAAAACATGGCGTTAGAGGGTGAGAACTCGAAACAGCCCCCGAACGGCCCCGTGGGTGGCACCAACACCTCCCACGGGACCAACGTAACTCGTAGGAACTGACCCCGCAGCCGCGGGTGTCCCGGTTTGAGAGTACGACGGTAATTTGTTTATTTCCACACTTAGGCTTAAAAACATAGCGTTAGAGGGTGAGAACTCGAAACAGCCTCCGAACGACCCCGTGGGTGGCACCAACACCACCCACGGGACCAACGTAACTCGTAGGAACTAACCCCGCAGCCGCGGGTGTCCCGGTTTGAGAGTTCGACGGTAATTTGCTTATTTCCACACTTAGGCTTAAAAACATGGCGTTAGAGGGTGAGAACTCGAAACAGCCCCCGAACGACCCCGTGGGTGGCACCAACACCACCCACGAGACCAACGTAATTCGTAGGAACTGACCCCGCAGTCGCGGGTGGGTGGCACCAACACCTCCCACGGGACCAACGTAACTCGTAGGAACTGACCCCGCAGCCGTGGGTCTCCCGGTTTGAGAGTACGACGGTAATTTGCTTATTTCCACACTTAGGCTTAAAAACATGGCGTTAGAGGGTGAGAACTCGAAACATCCCCCGAACGGCCCCGTGGGTGGCACCAACACCTCCCACGGGACAACCGTAACTCGTAGGAACTGACCCCGCAGCCGCGGGTGTCCCAGTTTGAGAGTACGACGGTAATTTGCTTATTTCTACACTTAGGCTTCAAAAACATGGCGTTAGAGGGTGAGAACTCGAAACAGCCCCCGAACGGCCCCGTGGGTGGCACCAACACCTCCCACGGGACCAACGTAACTCGTAGGAACTGACCCCGCAGCCGCGGGTGTCCCGGTTTGAGAGTACGACGGTAATTTGCTTATTTCCACACTAATGCTTGAAAACATGGCGTTATATGGTGAGAACTCGAAACAGCCCCCGAACGGCCCCGTGGGTGGCACCAACACCTCCCACGGGACCAACGTAACTCGTAGGAACTGACCCCGCAGCCGCGGGTGTCCATGTTTGAGAGTACGACGGTAATTTGCTTATTTCCACACTTAGGCTTGAAAACATGGCGTTAGAGGGTGAGAACTCGAAACAGCCCCCGAACGGCCCCGTGGGTGGCACCAACACCTCCCACGGGACCAACGTAACTCGTAGGAACTGACCCCGCAGCCGCGGGTGTCCCGGTTTGAGAGTACGACGGTAATTTGCTAATTTCCACACTTAGGCTTAAAAACATGGCGTTAGAGGGTGAGAACTCGAAACAGCCCCCGAACGACCCCGTGGGTGGCACCAACACCACCCACGGGACCAACGTAACTCGTAGGAACTGACCCCGGTGAGAACTCGAAACAGCCCCCGAACGACCCCGTGGGTGGCACCAACACCACCCACGGGACCAACGTAACTCGTAGGAACTGACCCCGCAGCCGCGGGTGTCCCGGTTTGAGAGTTCGACGGTAATTTGCTTATTTCCACACTTAGGCTTAAAAACATGGTGTTAGAGGGTGAGAACTCGAAACAGCCCCCGAACGACCCCGTGGGTGGCACCAACACCACCCACGGGACCAACGTAACTCGTAGGAACAGACCCCGTAGCCGCGGGTGTCCCGGTTTGAGAGTACGACGGTAATTTGCTTATTTCCACAATTAGGCTTGAAAACATGGCGTTAGAGGGTGAGAACTCGAAACAGCCCCCGAACGGCACCGTGGGTGGCACCAACACCTCCCACGGGACCAACGTAACTCGTAGGAACTGAACCCGCAGCCGCGGGTGTCCCGGTTTGAGAGTACGATGGTAATTTGCTTATTTCCACACTTAGGCTTGAAAACATGGCGTTAGAGGGTGAAAACTCGAAACAGCCCCCGAACGACCCCGTGGGTGGCACCAACACCTCCCACGGGACCAACGTAACTCGTAGGAACTGACCCCGCAGCCGCGGGTGTCCCGGTTTGAGTGTACGACGGTAATTTTCTTATTTCCACACTAATGCTTGAAAACATGGCGTTAGAGGGTGAGAACTCGAAACAACCCCCGAACGGCCCCGTGGGCGGCACCAACACATCCCAAGGGACCAACGTAACTCGTAGGAACTGACCCCGCAGCCGCGGTTGTCCCGGTTTGAGAGTACGACGGTATTTTGCTTATTTCCACACTTAGGCTTAAAAACATGGCGTTAGAGGGTGAGAACTCGAAACAGCCCCCGAACGGCCCCGTGGGTGGCACCAACACCACCCACGGGACCAACGTAACTCGTAGGAACTGACCCCGCAACCGCGGGTGTCCCGGTTTGAGAGTACGTCGGTAATTTGCTTATTTCCACACTTAGGCTTAAAAACATGGCGTTAGAGGGTGAGAACTCGAAACAGCCCCCGAACGGCCCCGTGGGTGGCACCAACACCTCCCACGGGACCAACGTAACTTGTAGGAAATGAACTCGCAGCCGCGGGTGTCCCTGTTTGAGAGTACGATGGTAATTTGCTTATTTCCACACTTAGGCTTAAAAGCATGGCTTTAGGGGGTGAGAACTCGAAACATCCCCCGAACGGCCCCGTGGGTGGCACCAACACCTCCCACGGGACCAACGTAACTCGTAGGAACTGACCCCGCATCCGCGGGTGTCCCGGTTTGAGAGTACGACGGTAATTTGCTTATTTCCACAATTAGGCTTTAAAACATGGCGTTAGTGGGTGAGAACTCGAAACAGCCCCCGAACGGCCCCGTGGGTGGCACCAACACCTCCCACGAGACCAACGTAACTCGTTCGAACTGACCCCGCAGCCGCGGTTGTCCCTGTTTGAGAGTACCACGGTAATTTGGTTATTTCCACACTTAGGCTTAAAAACATGGCGTTAGAGGGTGAGAATTCGAAGTAGCCCCCGAACGGCCCCGTGGGTGGCACCAACACCACCCACGGGACCAACGTAACTCGTAGGAACTGACCCCGCAGCCGCGGGTGTCCCGGTTTGAGAGTACGGCGGTAATTTGCTTATTTCCACACTTAGGCTTAAAAACATGGCGTTAGAGGGTGAGAACTCGAAACAGCCCCCGAACGGCCCCGTGGGTGGCACAAACACCACCCACGGGACCAACGTAACTCGTAGGAACTGACCCCGCAGCCGCGGGTGGCCCGGTTTGAGAGTACGACGGTAATTTGCTTATTTCCACACTTAGGCTTAAAAACATGGCGTTAGAGGGTGAGAACTCGAAACAGCCCCCGAACGGCCCCGTGGGTGGCACCAAAACCTCCCACGGGACCAACGTAACTCGTAGGAACTGACCCCGCAGCCGCGGGTGTCCCGGTTTGAGAGTACGACGGTAATTTGCTTATTTCCACACTTAGGCTTGAAAACACGGCGTTAGAGGGTGAGAACTCGAAACAGCCCCGAACGGCCCCGTGGGTGTCACCAACACCTCCCACGGGACCAACGTAACTCGTAGGAACTGACCCCGCAGCCGCGGGTGTCCCTGTTTGAGAGTACGACGGTAATTTGCTTATTTCCACACTTAGGCTTGAAAACATGGCGTTAGAGGGTGAGAACTCGAAACAGCCCCCGAACGGCCCCGTGGGTGGCACCAACACCTCCCACGGGACCAACGTAACTCGTAGGAAGTGAACCCGCAGCCGCGGGTGTCCCGGTTTGAGAGTACGACGGTAATTTGCTTATTTCCACACTTAGGCTTAAAAACATGGCGTTAGAGGGTGAGAACTCGAAACAGCCCCCGAACGACCCCGTGGGTGGCACCAACACCTCCCACGGGACCAACGTAACTCGTAGGAACTGACCCCGCAGCCGCGGGTGTCCCGGTTTGAGAGTACGACGGTAATTTGCTTATTTCCACACTTAGGCTTAAAAACATGGCGTTAGAGGGTGAGAACTCGAAACAGCCCCCGAAGGGCCCCGTGGGTGGCACCAACACCTCCCACGGGACCAACATAACTCGTAGGAACTGACCCCGCAGCCGCGGGTGTCCCGGTTTGAGAGTACGACGGTATTTTGCTTATTTCCACACTTAGGCTTAAAAACATGGCGTTAGAGGGTGAGAACTCGAAACAGCCCCCGAACGGCCCCGTGGGTGGCACCAACACCACCCACGGGACCAACGTAACTCGTAGGAACTGACCCCGCAGCCGCGGGTGTCCCGGTTTGAGAGTACGTCGGTAATTTGCTTATTTCCACACTTAGGCTTAAAAACATGGCGTTAGAGGGTGAGAACTCGAAACAGCCCCCGAACAACCCCGTGGGTGGCACCAACACCTCCCACGGGACCAACGTAACTCGTAGGAAATGACCCCGCAGCCGCGGGTGTCCCTGTTTGAGAGTACGGCGGTAATTTGCTTATTTCCACACTTAGGCTTAAAAACATGGCTTTAGGGGGTGAGAACTCGAAACATCCCCCGAACGGCCCCGTGAGTGGCACCAACACCTCCCACGGGACCAACGTAACTCGTAGGAACTGACCCCGCATCCGCGGGTGTCCCGGTTTGAGAGTACGACGGTAATTTGCTTATTTCCACAATTAGGCTTTAAAACATGGCGTTAGTGGGTGAGAACTCGAAACAGCCCCCGAACGGCCCCGTGGGTGGCACCAACACCTCCCACGAGACCAACGTAACTCGTAGGAACT
>CASBWL010000311.1:17500-20000 GCA_949130495.1 Sambucus nigra
CCGAAGCTTCACGAAGATCGAATGCAAATCCCACTGTGTGATTTCCCCCGTATTCCTGGGAACGCCTAGGCGCTCGTTCCCCGACCCTTCCCGAAGGAAGGGGAGGTTGGCTAGGAACATCACCCCCCTCTATATAACATCTTAACAAAAATTCCAAAGTGGTAGCAGTAGACATGAACTGCGATAAGTTCGAAAAATTTCCTTGCACTGGGAAAGGTCACCCAACGTCAGGCATCGCGTGAGGTTGTATGCCTGTTTTCCAAGCATTACCTCGACGACATTGTCTTGGTTCACTGGTATCGGTGGGCATCACGTGAGGTTCGGTTATTTTTCGGCATCACCCGACCGAAATTGCCTGGTTTATGCACGACCTGACCGACTTTGCCTATATATTTTGGGAGTCACCTGGACGTGCATGGGAATAGATCGACCAATTTCTTGGGTCGCTTAGGCATCACCTTTAATGTATTTCATTGTTGCTAGGCATCGCGTGAGGTTGTATCCTTATCGTGTCGGGACTTTTGTGGGTGCCAACCTGCATCTTGGGTTGGGCATCCCAGGTTGGCGCCACTATTTCTTTCGACATTGGGTTGCCTTGCCATGATACCCAATCGGGTTCCAACTTGCATGGGCATTCAGGCAACATTTGGGCACATTTTCGACGTGCGCTCAAAACGGTCGACCGACGTGCCGTGTCGGTCGGCCGACAGCATGTTTCGCTTTTGGCGACCCCTTGTATCGGGCATATCTAGGGACGTTGCCTTGTTTCTAGGCATCATTCAAATGACTTTCAGGCAACATCTGTGCACAGTTCCGTTCTGCACTGAAAACGGTCAGCCGGTGTGCCACGCCGGTCGGTCGACTTTTGGTGACCCATTCTCTATCGGACATTTCTAGGAACATTTGGCCATTGGGTACCTTGCCTAGGTGTTCCATGTTTGCTCGAATGACTTTCATCAGGCAACATTTGGGCACCGTTTTCATTATGCGCTGGAAACGGTCGACCGACGTGCCGTGTCGGTCGGCCGACGATCGGGCGACTTTCGGTGACCCCTAGTATCGGGCATATCTAGGGACCTCAGTTACTTGCGGACGTTGCCTTGTATGTAGTCATCATTGGAATGACTTTCAGGCAACATTTGGACAACGTTTTCGTTCTGCCCTGGAAACGGTCGACCGACGTTTTTTGTCGGTCGGCCGACGGTCGGGCAGCTCTTGGCGACCCTTTTTTCGGGACTTTTTTGGGTCATCGGGGCTTAGTGGACTTGTTTTGGGGTGTTTTTATGCATCGGTCATGCGTCGGTAGCGGTCATCGGTCATGCTAAAAAATTCGAACCTCTGCTGCTCTGGACTCACCCACCCTCATATAACATCTTAACGAAATTTTCAAAGTGGTAGCAGTAGACATCAACTGCAATAAGATGAGTACTCGGGTATTCCCTTTGCCAAAGTTTGAGGGCGTCCATGGGAAGTCATAATATGTTGTTGGGAAGGTCTGGGAAGCTTGCCTAGGCATTTGGAAAAACTTTGAAAAAAAATGTCGGTCGACCGATTTTTTCGTCGGTCGACCGACGCGCGAGGTTCCTTACCGGGTGCTGCCGGGCTGTGATCGAGGTTTCCCGTGCGCGCGAGGTTCCTTACCGGGTTCTCTCGGTATCGTGATCGAGTTTTTCGTCGGTTGACCGACGCGCGAGGTTCCTTACCTGGTTTTCCAGGTAGCGTGACCGAGTTTTCTCGGTAGCCCGAGGTTCCTCTCCGGGTTTTCCCGGTAGCGTGACCGAGTTTTCTCGGTAGCCTGAGGTTCCTCTCCGGGTTTTCCCGGTAGCGTGACCGAGTTTTCTCGGTAGCGTGAGGTTCCTTCCCGGTACTGTTTTTCGTCGGTCGACCGACATTGTCCTGCTATTTTTGGTCGGCCGACCGACTTTGCCCATTTTGGGCCGACATTGCCTTGGTTCTATGCATCACCCTAAATACTTGTTGGGTGGTTTGGGTATTACCTTGGCAACATGGGTCGAGTTTTCTCGTGCACGCGAGGTTCCTTCCTCGGATGGATTTCCTTGTTGGGCGCCGGTCGACCGACTGTATCGTCGGCTGAACGACATTGCCTTGCATCGGGCGACCGACTTTGCCCATTTTTGGGCATCACCCAAATGACTTTACCTTATTTCTAGGCATCATCCGACCGACATTGCTTGTTTCTAGGCATAACTCGACCGACCTTGCCTTGTTTCTGGGCATCGTCCGACCGAAAAATTCCTTGTTTCTAGGCATCACCCGAGAGCACGAGGTTCACTCGCAGGAGCGCGCCTAGTTGTCTCGTGCGGGTGACGTTCCTTACTTGAATGTATTTCCTTGTTGGGCGTCGGTCGACCGACATTGCCTTGCATCGGCGGACCGACTTTGCCCATTTTTGGGTATCACCTTGTTGCTAGGCATCGCCTTGTTGGGTATCACTTTGCCCATTTCGAGGCATCACCTTGCCGACATTGTCTTGTTTCCA